>VXBR01010367.1:1423081-1519852 GCA_013400215.1 Cisticola juncidis
GCCCGCCTTTCCCCAGCGTCCGGCTCGGCCCCAGCCGCCTCGCTGTCCTCGTTTGCCCCCCAGCCGGACGCCCGCCCGCCGGGCGCGGATGTTTGTTACGTGCCCGAGGGGCTCCGTGCGTCCCCGCGGGTGTCCCCAGGTGGCGGGATGTGGGACACTGCTGCCAGCCCGCTCATGAGTGAAAACGCTTTTGTTGTCGCCCTGCAGACGCCAAGTAGACTTGGTAAAGCATTCACAACATTGCAGAATATGCTGAGTTGGAAGGGACGCTCAAGGATCACCACTCCAACTCCTGGCCCTGCACAGGACACCCCAAGAGTCACAGCATCTGCCTGAGAGCATTGTCCAAACACTTCTTGAACTCTGTCAGGCTGCTGCTGTGACCACTTCCCTGGGGAGCCTGTTCCAGTGCCCAGCCACCCTCTGTGGGAAGAACCTCTTCATGACACCTAACCTAAACCTTTCCTGACACAACTTGAATTGGATTAAAAAAGACAAGCACTGAACGATGTAAATAAAAGTTCATGCTGGTGCATGCTGGATGCAACCACTGGTTGCCCAACATCTAAAATAGGAGAAGGGAGTTTATTTCATCCAGACTGCCCATGGGATGCTGGATACATGGCCAGCACATCTGAAAAATATGTGAGTGAAGTGATGAGCCACAAAGCTGATTTAAGGCTTGGACAGAGATCGATCCCCATACCATGCTGCAGAAGGAGATGCAACTCCTTGATAGCAGCACATACATAGAGGGAAATGCCACAAACTAAAAGGCCTTTCTACTTTGTAGTTGAAATGGGTAAGAAAGTTGATGTCTGGAAGCTGAATGTGAGTAAATTCAAATAAGAAATGTTATTGATGGGAGTGAATAATCACTGGCACAAATTGTGGAGGGAAGTTGTATTTTATTCTTTAGAAATCTCTTAATAAGACAAGATGTCTCTGTGGAAAATAGTACGTAAATACTGCATGAATAACTGATAAATACAGTATACCAACAAAGAAGTTGGATTTAGATGCAAAATTTAGTGGCCAGAGATATCCAGTAGGTCAGACTAAAAGATGCAGTGTTATATCATTCTGGTCTCAAACTGTATGAACAGAACAAAGCAGAACATGCTAAACATTTATCTTATACTCTGATTTTTGTCATTTACTGAAAGTATTGTTAAGCTGCCCTGTTTTAATAGCTAGTCTTCTATGATTTTACTTCCAGGGTATTTCATAATTTTCTGGGCAACAGAGTCTAACACAAACAACTTTTGTAAAAGTAGATCTTGAACAATATTTTCCCTGAAATGTATTTCACTGTGCTTACAAATAAATGGGTATAAAGCTCAAATATCTTTACTCACTCTTTGACGCGGAGAATTAGTATTTGGCTAGACTATGTGGTGAGTGAAATTAAAAGCATAGACAAAAGCTGTCTTATAAGCTAGTCAAAACTCAGGTTGTCAAAACCCCGCAACACATTATAATGCCAAAAAAGGTAACATCATTTCACCATCTTTTGAAATCTTCATGTTTGTTTAAAATCTCAGAAACTTTCAAATTCCATATTTATTTTCTTTTTTTCTGCTTTACTCCTTTATTTAGAGCTTGTTGCTTGCTCCAGTCCTGCAGTCTTCATTATCTATTTGCCCTGTGTATCAAAGTTAGTTTCAAACAACAGATTTTCAGGATTAAAACTGCCTGAAGGAACGTAACTAAGGTGTTGCTTTTTAGGCATTTTCACACGCGCGGTTTGTGTTGTGTAACAGGTCGCCTCTTCTGACACACCAGATGTCCATGTGACATCTTGGCTTGAGTAAAGGCAGTGGCAGGTGCCTTCTGCTATTCCCCATCTTTCACCCAGACCTTTAAACAATGACTAATTTATGCCTTTTTTTGCATCTTCATCATTAACCCTGTCTTAAGAAATCAGGGACCATGTTCAGTCCCTGTCTCTGGGACTCCTCCATCAGGTCATTCCACTTTTCTGTGTGTGACCTTTTCAATGTGAAATGTCAATACAACACCAGTTAAAGGGATTTGCTGTTGATAGATGCAAACTCCTTTAGAACAGCTAAGTATCACTCTTAATTATCTGCAGTTGGCTTCCAAAATAAGGATGCAACATGACCCAAAAATAAACACTAGATCAGTGGAACTCTCCTTTCTTCTCATAAAATGAACAACCCATGAGGAGTGAATACAGACTTCTGAAGAGACCTCATTTCTACTCCCCTCTGGAAAACTGTCACCTCTGCCTTCATCAGTCAATAAAGTGCTTTTTTCCTTTAATCCACTTTTTAACCAGCCAGTGACCTCAACCACTCCATTCTTCTACTAAACCATCTGCTACTTTCTTGCCAATTCTTAGTAACTATAAACAAGAACAAGCTTTGCTTCGCAGTGATTCCTTTTTACCTTGTAAGAAGGCTAAATTTCACAGATGAATCGGCAAGAAGTTGTCAAATACAAGTCTCTGTGTTTTGCACACCAGCTCATACATAGTACCAACAGAGGTCTATGACTGACAACAGATATGTTGGTACACCCTTGGAAATGGGATGTTCAGTCTCTTCCAGTAAGAAATCATACTTTCTTTTGGCTTTGTCCTAAAATCAGCAATTTTCTTCTGCCCTAGAAACCGCCCCTTTGTTTCCCTTTTCTTCTCCCTTGAGACCAGAATTCTGTGGGCCCCTGTTCTGTTTCAAGGGCTGTACTTAAATTAAAGGAGATAGGTAAACCAAAATTTCCACCTGATATTCTTGAGGAATTCTTCTCCCTAGATGATCATGCTTGGAAATTGCATTTTGTTTGTTTCTTGTTGTATTCTTAAAATATACCACTAAAAATAAATCCCCATTTTTTCATGGTAGACCTATTAACTTACACCCTAGACAGGATCATCCCTTCTGCTATCACAAAATTATCCTTGCTTTGAAAATGATAAATCACTTATACACACCATACCAAGTGAGGAAGAAGTAGCAAAAGCTATTATATATATTTATTTGCCTCTGTTTTGCATAACTTAAAAGAAATTAAAATTGCTTTGTGACAAGAGAAAAACCAGCTACTTTAAACTTAATCAGTTTATTCACAAAGTCTGATGAGTGCTGTCTTCCTAATGTCCAGAAATCTAATCTAGTATATTGAATAAATCAGCATAGAAGTAGCAGTTTCATAATGTGGTTTCAATAACAAAAATGTTAGTCTGTCATTTTTATGTGAAAGTCATTCATACAGTGGTTTTCCAACTTGCTAATAGTCCCTGAGGTGGCAAATTAGGCTTGAAGTCTCGGAGCCCAGTGCTATAATGTAATTTTTCTGTAGTCTACAAAGAAAAGTGTGTGTATCTTTTTCAGAGGAATATGAATATCCCATGTCGCTGGGATATTCCAAACACCCAGGAGCCATCAGTTGCTTGGGGCACTTTAAGCTTTGTCACATCATGTGGTGTAAAGTTGCTTCCATTGACACACAGACTGAAATACAATACAAATGTGTGACAGGTACCTTGACACTTCTGGCAGAACTTCCAGGGATTATTTCATATTTGTAAAAATACCTATATTGTAAATAAGACCGCAGTTAATATGGCTCCCTTTAAAAAAAAAAAAAAAAAAAAACAACAAAACCCAGTGCATTTAATAAAAGAACGAAAGACAAAAAAAATCCCTGACCTTTGCAGAGGACTAAAAATAAGACCGAGTTCTCTCTAAACCACATTTCTATCTTATTTTCTATGGCTTGAGTATATGAAATACAAGGGGCAAAAGATGAAGGAATTAATCTGAATGAAGGTGATGGTAGCTAACTGTCTGCTGCTGTTAGAGCTCCATAAGCTGATATTTCAGAGCTCTTCAATAAGAAATCAAAAGTCATCAGTAAAATACCAAAAATGAAAGGCATTATTCAATTGACAAAAAACAAATGCCGAGCTCTATGTGAACAACACAGAATTTCGCCTTCACCCTCAAAAATAAATTTTAAAAAATCAAAGCGTTTACATCCATACTACTCCTTAAATGTCATGAAGGAAAGAGTTCCCACTAGAAACCAAATTCTAATACTAGAATGGAATCAAGACAATGTATAATTTTGCCAGAACAGTGATATTATGGGCATTTACATAAAAACAGCACTGAACAAATTCACAAGATCAAATAAAAAATGTCAGGATCCAAAACTTCCTCAGCTGCAGTCAGCAGGCCGGCAGATATCCAAGGTGAAAACCAGACTTTGGCAAGTTATTACCTAACCAAGAAAGAAGATAATGAACATAATTGACTCCTTCTTTCCAGAATTAACTTTTTGTTCAAAGGGCATATTTAAAAAGGAGCATTGTATTCTCACCAAAGTAAGGTCTGTTATCTTCCTTTAACATACTGCCTTATTTCAGCTTCTAAGTGAAGAAAATACTTAATCAGTGTCAAATTCAGATAATTAGAAACTGCAATGGAAAAGGGCATTGATAATAGATGTATTATAAATGGCAATGTTTTGATGATGTGGGATAATTCTCCATGACTTGTTTTAGAAAGTGTTCATGTATTAAAGACACGCTCATTGGTATCAAATGAGTAGAAATTGTGACTGCCTGGCATCCCCTGACACACCAGATTTCAGCTTTACCTGTGCTAAACAATACCTACAGAATTACGACTTCTAGTAAGACTCATAGAATGGCATGCTTATCATTAGGACACTTCTCTAAGGGAACATTTTACATTTTATTTATTTTTATTATATTTATATTTTGCGTTTAATAGTGTCTTTCACTGAAGTATTGCTAAGGTCATCAACATTCAGTGAAACCCTGCACAATAATATAAGGCACATAGGTACTTCATTAATAGATGACCTGATCAAAACCTGGAGCTGGAGAAAAACAGTGAAGGTACATAAATTACATTTAGGTACCTTAAATGAATATTAAAAGTAAGAAGTTTCAAACCTCAATGAGGGCCACATATCAAGTCACAGAAATAGAATCCAAACCCCAACTGCCTGACTTTGTGTACCTCAATATTTGCCCTTGTCATTAAAATATTTGATGCTGGATGTGGTTTTTTTGAAATTACTCTAGGTATTCACACACCCATGTAAGCTCTTTGTGGACTTTTTAGAAGCTATATCCCCTGGCTGACAGTATAGCTTTAAAAATCCACTCCTTGCTCAGAATTTACTCTCCTTTCCTTGCTTTGAAGTTTTGAACATGGTTACTGCTGTGAATACTTCTATTTGCTACATATCAGCTTATTTCATGCCTCATGTAAAGTGAAGAGGAACCTTAGCTTTTTGGAGACACTGGTTTTCACTGCCACTGATGGCTCAGGCAACAGAAAATTTGGCTGCTAACAGTGTGAGACAGTGTTTGTACGGATACATTTTTAAATGACACAATTTGTAGTGTTTGGAAGCAGGCAGTTCATACTTACTAATCACATCCGTATTGTTACTGTAGAAATGGAACACTACCAGAAAAATAGAGATGGATGGGGAAAACAGACCAGTAAACCAGAAATAGCAATGTCAGTCTGATATCATCTTTTACCCCAAGGTCATTTAATCTAACACTGGTCAGTACTGATGAACAGGCTGGGCTTGTGAGTGACACCAGAGCAAAGGGGCTGTACTGGGAAGGCAAGAGAGGCATCACTGATTTCAGGGTACCTCTTCAGGTAAACTGAAGGGCAATATACATTTCCCTCTCCATGTTCAGCAGCTGGGATTAATGAATAAATAAATTCCTCACTTCTGCACTGAATGGAAAAGCCAAAATAAGGAAGGTGTTTCTGCTTTCAGGAGTGCTGAGGACTCAAACTGCCCAGCCTCTGCTGCATTTTTGGGAAATGTGGCCACAACCTGTCGTGTTTATACACGCAAAAGGGAGGGGCCAAGATACTGCAGTCAATCTTCTGTGTAATATAGCTGTAGATCTTCCTTAAATTCTCTCACTTCTCTTTTGAAGTAAGGACTTGTCATGCAAACAATGTGTGTGGTTGGCGGGAAAAGAAAGAATTTGAAAACTCAGGTTTTATCTGAGAAACTTCCCAAGTAATACAAAATACTTTAGCATTGTTATAAAAAACATAATCTTCTGTGCTTCCATTAAGAATACCTGAAAATTGTCCTGTGTGCAAGCTCTAGTCTGATTAAAAATGCTTATGATTCTTAGGAAAAATGGATAAAGATTCCATATTTTCCTTATCACTCTTGAATACGTTCCACCATAATTAAAATTCACACAGCAAACAGGGCACTATCTCCTCTACTTTCTGCTTGCTTGCAGCATCACTTTTGCATTTCTTACCCAGAACAGAACTTGTTTCTTGTCCATGCTTTCGTAGAGTCAGCCACAGCGGCGTTCCTGATGGCCTTCTCCATGTCACCAAAAAATGCACACATGACTTGGAAGGAACTCAGGCACACAGCGATTCAGCATTTTGAAACCTCTCCCCTAGGGGAATTCATGAGGAAAGCCTACACAGGTGATGATCTCATAGACAGAGACCTCAGTGGATCTCCCAAGCAATCACATCAGTTAGGTCAAACCATCTGGAAAGATAGGTCCAGCCTGCTCTTACTGAGAGCCAAAGAGAGACAGATCTCTCTCCATATGGAAATACAAAGTCCCTGCAAAAGGGCTTGGTACTCAATAGGTAGGAGAATTCAGAGCATGTAACTTACCTTCACTTTTATTACACTAACCTCCAAAAGGCTGCCTTGCAATCCCAGTTATTCAATCCGTTATTGTCATAGTACAGGAATATTAAGCGGTGACAATGTAAAGTGGCATCTGGAATTACATGAATGTATTGCAACACATAGTTCTGACAGTCTGAGCTGGGTCCAAATTTAAACTTTAGTTAATTAATGGTTGTCACTTATAATAGGAAGAAAGTACAAGGTTAGGCCACATGGAATAAGAATGTTTCTAATGGATTATAGCACACACAAGAAGTTAACATATTTTTGTTTGTATGATTCATAACCGTTTTCACATCCACAGAAACCTGCATTTAGCTATTTAGTTCAGAAGAATGGGGAAACGAAGACCATTTGTGATTCAACTCAGTAACAAAGAAAGAAGCATTCTACAAAATAGAAAAGTGTATTAAAGAACAGAATATGTTGGGGAAAAAAAATGTGTTGCTTTGATAAGCCCAAGAGACAAGACAAGCCTGTGCAGGGTAAGTGCATGGAGTGTTCATACATTTAGGCTAATGACAATGTAAATGCAAATGTATTTATTAGGAATGTAATTCTCAGGAGAAATCACAGCCGAATGACAAATCATGAGTATCAGAAAAGCACGTAATGAAGCAGAATCCTTGAAAACAAATTACTTCCCCCCTTCCTTGTCTCAATAAAGATTTTAACAACCTTGCATTGAAGTGAATGAATACTGCTCAGCTGTACCCAGAGTACTTTGTGTTTTCAAGACTTGTCCAGATTTATGACGTTTTAATAATATTTCTTTAGAACTCTTGAGTTTTGTAACACTGTATTAGAAATGCAACACTTTAGTTGGGACCTTGAGATGCAGCCGGGGAATCCAGGGAAGAGATTCCCACTGGGCAGCAGGAGACTGAGCTCTATTCTCAGCACACACAACACTGATCTGCTCTGGAGCCTGGCACAAGGCACCTCATTTCATGGTGCCTGCCTTTCCTCTTCCTAATCAGCTGTGATATTTTTGAGGAAAGAGATAGAGGGAAACTGAGGACACGACTGTCTCCTACAGCACTGTAGATCCAAAAAACTGTACCTTCAGGCTCCACTTTCAGCTAGGACATCTTGGTATTACTGAGGTATGAATAATAATATCACATTGCAAAG
This sequence comes from Cisticola juncidis, assembly GCA_013400215.1. Classification (NCBI taxonomy): domain Eukaryota; kingdom Metazoa; phylum Chordata; class Aves; order Passeriformes; family Cisticolidae; genus Cisticola; species Cisticola juncidis. The sequence continues at coordinate 1,430,918 of VXBR01010367.1, forward strand.
CTGTCTCTGATATTTAGAGGACGATTGTGTGTAAAAACAGTCACCAGCTGTTCCTTCTCTGCATGCTTAGGACAACTGGTGCCACTGGTGCCATAACTTTTGGGAGCCCCAGTTAGAATTAGCTATTTATTCTGGACTTTGATGAACAAGATATCAAATCACCAAGAGAACCAAAATAGGAGAAGTTGTTCTGGCTATTTTTTATATTCCATTAATCACACAATCTAACAACTATTTTTTTTTTTAAATCTCAGCTGCAGTTCTATGAGTTCTATTGCATTAACATAAAAAAATGCTTGACCCTCCTGATTGAGAAAGAGTGTCTCCAAAATACCAGCATTACCATTTAAAGAAGCAGCAGACAAATATGCAATACGGGCATTAAGAGTTTCAGGCCTGAATTCCCAAGAAAGAAAGAATTTTGAGGCTGTGTGTTTCTCTTCAGTTTCTCATTTGTCTCCTTCCCTCTCTTTGCCCAATAATTTTGACAGCACTGACTAATTTCTACCAAAATTGACAAGAGAGTAGACACTTGAAATATAACTGCCTTGTATACATTTTGTGAAAACTTCAAGCTGGCTAGCACACAGCGAGCCAAATTATTTTCCCTCACGAGAGCAAAGCAACCAGGATGTAGCTGCTCTTCACATATGCAACTGCTGACAGCCAACTGGCAGTAGAACATGTGTAATCATCCATGGGCAGCCTCACATTAGCCCCAGCCCTGTTTTTCCGGGATACCGTTGACAGCTGCTGCATCAACAGCACATAGTGGAGGGCTGACATTATCCAAATTGGAGGAAAGCATAAAGGAAGAGATAACAGACTGGAGGCAAAGGACAATTCATAGGAAACCAGGATTGATTAGTCCCCCTGCTCACAGAAAAACTCACTTAAATCTCACTGGCTCACTGGCTGTGTCTCACAGCACAGACACACTGTCAATCTTAGGACAGCAAACACAGTAAAATGAACACATGGCATTAATTTTGACTCCTCATAAAAGCATCTTAAAAGCCTTGTCACCTTTTTTGATAGCACTTTCTTTGCTTCCTAGGCCAATATGATGCAATACATTATTTATAAGTTTATGAGCTCTTTGTGCAATAATTTCATCATTTTCTTGACTTAGCCTACAAAACAAGAGTGTAAGAGATACACATAACTGGACAAGGTGAAAATTCACGAGAAAGTGTGTGGTTTTCCACTGGCCTTGATGAAATACAGAGAAAGTAGAAGTACTAAAAGTGCTTCTATGTAGGTGCCAGTATACCCGTACCCAAGTAAAGGAGAAAGACATAAAAGGCAAGAACAGCCAGTTAATAGCTTTATTAGGATTTCTGATATGATGCTTTAGCGTTGCAAAAAGATTTTTTTCTGGTTTTTGTCTTTCTCCTGATGGTGTGGTAAAAGAAAGTGGAGAAAAATCTGAGGGGCATCCCAAACGATGCTTACTTAGGCAAGAGGACTCTGCCTAGTACAGCCTTTACCCTGCCACTTGTCCTTCAGACACATAATGAGCTCACACATCAGGTGGTGTGGGCACAATCCATCACTCTGCCTCCCAGACCAGGCAGATGAGAGCTGCCCCTATCTCAGAGACATTTTGTTGGAATAGAACTTGGCATAAGATGTTCTGGCAAAGTTTTCTGTCCCTGCTTCCCTGACACAGATTTGTGGTTCCAGCCCATACTCTACTGCTCTACCCAATGCTATTTTTGATGTCCTGCTTTGATGGGAAATTCAAACCGAAGCAGTTAATGTATATGCTCCGTTGCAGAAATGACCTGTTAAAGTGTTAAATTAGCCATTTTGTAAGAGATGAAAACCATCTTTCTACCAGACCTCTGCTCAAATTTCATTCCTAAACAGCTATGCCAAGATTTTAAACTGCTTTGAACTCAAAGACCTGAGACTAGACAATTTTCCTCTTGCTGAAAGGGATGAAATTCTGCTGTATGTACAGAATAATGAGGAATAGTGCATTGACATAAATGCTTTTCAGTCTTCTCAGGCAGCAGACATAGATGAAGTGTTAACTGTACAGACAATGATATTTATTGTTATGGTTACAGATGGCTACAACCTTTAATTTATACTTTTCTCATTTTCCAGTGTTCCTGACACTCTCTGTCTAAACCAATTAGACTTGACAGTTTAATGATGAGAAAAGAAAAACAGGTGAGAAAAGAAAAACAGGTTGCAATTTCCATCTGAGAAAATTCAGTCTCTCTAAAGCCATCTTAGATGCACTGCAGATCACTTCACAAAAGCCCATGTGGCACCTCTCTTCAAGCAAAGGCACAGCAATGCAGTGAGCACATGTCGTCTGCATCACTTCATCTACTTAAGCAGCAGTTTGTCTAAAAAAAAATACAGTCTCCAAAAATTGAAGTGCACTGCTAAATTGTCCCCTACAAATATGTTTTCCCTCCCTTAAATGATCCATAAATCTCTCTCAGGCAAGGAAGCAGAAGTGAAGCAGTTCAAAGCAAGCAATCACTTTCCAATCCCTCTATGTTTATTAGGAACGGGCCTGCACTGTTGTACTTGCCCATCAGCCTGGGAGCCTGGGGACAATATTCTGCTACTCAGGCAAATTCTTCTCATTACCAGTAAAGCCCTGTGGATAATATGTGCCAGCTAATCTGAATGAGAAATTCTACATGTCACCAGCTATGTCTTTTATTTACTTAACAAGATACAAATACAGCATCTGTCTTTATGGGTTTTGTAGAGAAAGGAGTGAAGTTTACAGTGAAAATTTGATCAGAGTTGTTAGTCAGGCTTTATCCTCCCATGCCTGTGCTGAAGATCACCATACGACTGTGAAACACACTCCAAGGATGCATTTCCCTTACAAGAAGCAGGTGCTGAAATGTGGCATACATGAGACACTTGTGTGAAACTTCAGATGTAGATCAATATTCCATCTTTGTATCTGAGTAATTAGAATTATCTACTGAGTTTTCCATCAAATATGAACAAAAGAAAGAGTCAGCCTTAACTAAAGATGTAAAAACTCCTAGTCTGTCTGCTTAAACCAAGCAGATGAGAATCTTTTATGGATCATTTTCCTCATTTTAGGGACAAATGTAGGAACTCTAAAAGAGAAAATGGGTATTCCACGTATAAATTTCACCTACTTCACATAACTGGTTGAGAATATCTGGAGTTTCAGATGTTTTTAAATACAGATCTACATACATAGATCATACGTGTGCCAATGCACACACTGGTCATACATCAATACTGCCCAGGGTGTGACAAACTCCCAAGACTTGGAGATGAGGAACTGAATTCAGTCTGTTCAGAACCATTTTTAGTATTATGTTTTGAAAAGAGTGTAGACTGGCTGTTCCCCTGCCCTTTCCACTGGAAAATTTAAGGAAGCTAAACGCATTATTTCTTTCTACTCAGTGCTTCATATGGTGAGTGTGAACTGGGCTTGAAAATCAAGATTGTAACAAAAAATTACCTCCCTAGTGAGCTGATAGGCAAGAGAGCAGCACCATGTCAACAAATTAATGCTTTATATCTTAAATTGGTGGGGGTGGGTAAGGCAGTTTTATGAATTAATTTATTTTAGACTTATAAAAAAATTAAGGTTTCAATCACATTTCTGTGTTACAGTAAAACAAACAACTATATTGCAAGGGAATAGAAAATTTCTGGAGGCAATATATCAGCTTATTAGTTTTGAATGTTCAGCAAGCACTCCAAAGGAGGACAATTTAGAGAGAATCACGCTGTGGTAAATACTGGAAGTTTTCAATAAGAATTCTTTCAGAATAGAGCCTATCTGAGCCTGGGAAGTTTTATGGCCACTTTTCCAAGACAGAATTTAAAGGAAAGCTGAATCTCTGTTAAAAAGTCCATGAGTGGGTGCTGTTAATAACTCCAGTAGGTTGGGGATGATTGCACATGACTTACAGCTTTGTTTATTCACTGAATATTAGATGACATGGCATAAATCCAAAGGGAAACAATTAGTATTCAAGTGCTGAGAAACAAAGAGGAGCTGGTTCTTTTACTTCTGAATTCTCAGAGGACTGACCAAGAACTAGATTTAAGAAAGAGTTGAAAGTCACAGAAATGAGGCTTCTGTTCACCAACCCAAAATCACACCATCCCTCTCCCTCAGCTGTGTCTAAGTTCTGTCAGCACCTTTGTTCTATTCAGAAGCTGTTTAGTGCAGGATTCATAACCACAGAGAGGTGATCAGGCTTTACCACCCCAGCACTGGGCAACCATATCTTGGTCCCTTGGACCCCCTGACCTCAGCCAGGAACTCTCTTAATGACTCTTTACACGAAAGGAGCAGGCTTAAGAGGGAGCCTTGCTTCCTGTTTGGCTTTGTGTTATGGTCTCAGAGTGGGAGATATTGATGGTCTGAATATTCTGGGTGAGAAAAGGCTCTCTGTGCTACCATTTTGTGTACGAATGGTCCCACCTTTTCACTGCTGTCTTCAAGATGGAGCTCTAGGAACTGTCTCAGGGAGGGAGATGTATCCCATGTAGACACCAGAGCACCTCAGGCAGAGATTCATTCTGCTCTCCATTATTTCCACATGCTTAGCTTGAGGCAGCTGTATGTTTTAGCTAATCTCATAAAATAAGTGTAATGGCTGCACTGGATTACATCCTGAAGAGTTTTATTCTCTACATGAATTGTATACATTTCTGAACAGAAGATTCTGGATTTCATTGTGGAGCCAAGCACCAGGCACTTGAGTGCCTAACATTCACTGAACACATTTGCTTTAATGTGCTTTCACTAAACAGAAAAGAAAGATGTTCATTTGAGATCAGCACATCATTTGAGGTCATCTATTAATTGTTCATTACTCAACTGATACCAAAAGGAAACCTAAAAAAAAAAAGAAACTCTCAAATGCAGCTAACATCAAATGCACAGAAATCCTACAAGAGCTCAAAGAGAAAGGTAACATATGGGTAAGGCTGGAAAAGCTAATTTTAACATGATTTAGTTCAGCAAAGAACACATCCTGATTTAAAATGTGTTTTTATTCTTATCTCACATTGGTTATACTTAGTTATTTTTCTGAAGATTGATTCTCACTTTCAGCAATTATTAAGGCATGCTGTTTTGCAAGTAAGTGAGGCGTTTCTACTAAATTTGGTACCTTTTCTCTGGTAACTAGAAGAATGTATATTAGTGTTCTGGTTTAGGGCAAATTTAGAGAGGAAATTACTGAAGGGGTCCCTTTGGAAAGCAAATTCAAGTGGCCCCTCCCCCACCCAGTTCAGGACACAAAAATCTCCTTCGAGAAAAGTAGGAAAAACCTTGTTTATTTACCAAGCAAAGTATTCACAAGCATAAAGAATGAATAATATTAAACAATAAAACCCTTTGCTGTTCTGAAGAGCTGGCAGATTCAGAAAGTCCTTGGTGTGGGGGGTAGCTCAGCTTGCTCAGTCTCTTATCAGTCCCTCCAGTGCTGGGATGCAGCATCCCAGGCCCCGTTGGGCCACAGGTGTGAGCTCCCGGTGTTTTTCTGGGTTTTCAGTCCAGACCAGGTTTGAACAGTTCCTAAAAAAAGGAAAAGCCACAGTCTGGGGAACTTCTCTGCCTCAACTAGCTAAAAAAACCCTATCTAAAAGTGAAGGAGAGCTCTGTCCTGCCGTCTGTCCCTGCTGCAGACGACACAGCCCAGGAGGAGGATGCGGGGAGCAAGAGCAGCTTCTGAAAACAAACTGTGCGTGTCCTCTCTCCTGCTTTGCTCTCGGAGCCAGGTGCAGGACTTAATGTCCAGCATAAACACAACAGACAGCTGGGGATACAAGCACCATAAAGTCACCCCTGGACAATTATGTAACTTAATTCTTACGCTGTATCCTATTAGAAAAAGTCAGATAATGCTTTTTGTTTCTATGGGGATTCCTTTCTATTTGTGATTTGGGTTAAGGTAATTTGGATGGAAATATCAATTATATATAATAGGCAAAAACTTGATTACTTTAAGCAAATAAATATAATTACATGGAATACTACGAATAATATCAAGACATTTATTGAATTATATTTTGAAGTTAAAACTATTTGAATAAGGATTTCTGTGTGGTCATATGTCCTTCAAGACATCTAGAATCAGAGGAGGTTAACTCCTCCCCTTAAAGGTTTGTCATTAGTTTGTAAATTCTCTTCAACCCAGGTTTCAATACCCAATCAACTTGTCAAGTCCTAATGGTCCTTGTATTGTATTTAGCCTTTCATGTGGAAAAAAGCATATAATTTATTCCTTCAGCAAATCCTACGCACCAAATCACAGGAGGTGATTTCACCTATTACACTGACTGGACTTCTGTGACTGACAGCAAATACAGACATTGTCCTCAGCACAATTTACAAGGATTTTGTAAATAACTCTAATCTGCAATATACATTTTCATGGCAATATTCAGGACATAAGCAGTAAACACATTTTAGTAGAAAATATTTGTGACAGTGGGCCCAGCCGCATGCCTTTTTTGAAGCCACTGTTGTTTTAGTCTGTCTTTTCATACCAAGGCAGAAAAAAACCCAGCAAACATACATTTTAGTTTCCTTGTTAACCTACTCATAACTTAGTCCAGAAAGGGGTCAGTTAATGCTCTTTCATTCTGCTTAAGATATTTTTCTGATACATGAAGCAAAATAATTCCCTATCAATGTTTATAAGGCTGGTTTTGCTCAAGGCTCTTTATCTTGTCATATCAATCAGCCAAGGCTAATACGTGTGACAGAAAGTAGGACAGAGATCCCCAAAGAGGGATGAAAAAATGAAATGACAAATAAGCTGGAAAAGATGCAGGGTCATTTCCCTTTCAGCCTCAGTGAAATACGTTGCTTTATGAGTCAGCATTGAAGATATAAATAGTTTGCAATGTTATAAATAGTTTCCAATTATAAATATAGCCAGATGATCAATGTCAGACATTGTCAGAATATATTTTGTTACCGCAGTTTAGGAAGGCAGGAACAAACAGGACTGATTGATCTGAGATATCACAGTTCAAAAGCATAAACCCAGGGGATGAGTCCATGTTTTGGTTACCTAATCAATCAGCCAGAACACCAGGCCCTTATGCAACACAGGCAAAATAACGTCACAAAGGCTGAAAAACAGCAATCAGTCTTTACATTCGAGAATATCAGCTTAGGAAATCCTCCTGTGTACAGAGACACACTCTCTCAGCCACAGCAATAAACACTTTCTAGAACCTGAGAAAGCAAATGAGAGGTTAATTGTCCTGCAGCCTTCTACTCAATAGTATCGACGTCCAGTCCAATTGGCAAGAGAACATCCCTGTTTTGATTTCTGACTAGATGAACAGGTCAGAAAGTCAGAGTAGTTCAGAAAGTACACCTCAGCTTCTACACAGAGACCTGACTGCCCTTGCACTAAGACCTGAAGAATCTGACTCTGGTTTTGTTTGTTTTCCCTTTATGGCAATGAAAGTAATCTGATTTTTACCAGGTTGACTCAATTTTTCTATAAGTATAAATAAGATTAAGATGTGTTTGGAAGGATCTATGCTGGGTGCAAATAAACTTCCTTCCAGTGCAGGGGCAGCAGAACTTACAGCTCTCTCTGAGCTCATGTTTAAACATTTCACCCAAATACATATATCTTCATGCAAACACGGTTTTCACCTTGTTTTAAAACGGCAGCCCTTTTTTGAGGGAACGTGGAAAGCTAATTAATTTCTATTGCAACAAAATATCAGAGATGATTTTTCACTACCCCTCCCCCCTATTTAAAACAAATGTTGAGGGAGGAATAAGTAAAATCTTTGCAGGTAGAAACGGTACAGATACTCTTGCTTCGTGATTCCCTCCCTGCCATTTTCAGATGAGAACATTTGCTTTCCAGGAGAGATTTAAAGTCATCAGCTCTAATGAAAATGACAGGTAGATTAAGCCTGATCATGGAAAGCAAATGGCAGTGTATTTCAGGGGGAGGCTGGGTCAGGCAGAATTGTCCATGCTAATCCAGGCAGTTAGCTAGTCAAAGTCTGAACAACATACAGGGAGTGAGGTCCTGCACTGGAAGCAGGAGATGACAGTAGCAAAAAGTCCAGCCCTACAAATCAATATCCTTTCGCACCTAAATCTTGTCAGTACTCTCTATTCCTGAATTTCTTAATCTCTAAATAGGAATGATCAATACCTGTCCACTGGGATATCACAAAGCTCAGCTGTCCACTGTTTGTAAAGCATTTTGACAGTCCCAGATGAAAGCTGCTCCATGGACAGTTGCCTCTACCTCCTTGAACCTGCTACACTTTTTAATCCACCCTTTTATCAACTGGCATTTCATGCACTCTCCCTTGCAGACGAAGCAGTGAGCGAACAGAAATGACAAAATGCGCTTCCAAACCTCCCTCCCACTCACCTCTCCTCCATCTGTTGGAGAGAGAGATTTTATTTGCTGCAGAACTGCTGTCTGGCTAAAAATGTGAGCACTTTTTACAGCATGATCCCACTCTCTCCTCCACACACACCCACTGCCCAAGTGCTTCATTTTGAAATATGACATTGCTCCTTAGCTAATCCCCTGTGTAAGAAGAGGCTCCTACAGCCCATTTTATTAGGTGATGACTAAAAAGCTGCTGTAGAATCCCACATGGTGTTCACTGCTGATCACCTCCACCCTATCTATTAGGAACGGGAAGAAACAGAGGATATCCGACAATAAAGACTATTTTTCTCCCTCTTTTCCCTGTCACAAACAGTCCAATTCAGTCATATGCCTCATTATTTCCAAATTTTGAGGTTTACTCCTGAGTCTTAATGCAAATTGGTATTTATCTTTAATACCTAGCTCCTGGAAGGAAGTGCTCACTCCAGATTTTCTGTTTCTTTTCAAGAAAGCAGTAAGTCAAGTATTCCAGGATAGGGAGGAAAACTAGGTTTGGCTGAAGACAGTTGAAAAGACTCAGGAAATAAAGGTATATAAGAAAACATCAAATTTCAGTAAGCACACTATGCAATCCTATGGCTTTAAGCCCACAACTGTGCAACCATTCTAAATTGTGCATCTGGCAATATGAGGAGTGGGGGCAAGTTTGTGGTCATGGAATACAAAATTGCCCACCACATGTAAGTAAGCAGAATATCGAAACCTGTGTTCAGACAGTATTTAATCCAGATGTCAAGGTCTGGATTTGCGATTCTGCTGAAAGAGAAAACACAAAAGAAAACACAAGATAAATTAGACAAAAAAGAGAGACGTCGTCTCATCACTGAGGTGAAACGTCTCAATTTCAAAAACTTCCCAACTTCATTCTTACTCTGGATATTGTAGCTTTCATAAAGAAAAAGGCTTGTATGGTTTGGGACTTTTTTCAGTTTTTATGGTCAAAGGAACTATTTTTCCCCCAAGTACATACAATGGTCTATCAATCAATCAAACTAGGTAGACAGATAATTTTATTCCACATTTTCAGGTAATTTTTTAAGCAAACTTTGCAGAACGAGTTACAAAATTGGGATGGCTGTGATGTTCAGGCATTAGAAAGGTAAGTTACTTTTTGGTGGAATTGCCCTGTTAAGATTTAGGGCTTGAACATTTCAATGATCTCAGAGGAGAAGGATGTACTACTGTAGGAGATACAAAGAATGCAAATTTACAGGCCACAGGGACATTTGGAAAAGCTCCCAATATAAAGAAGAAACTAACAAGCCAACTCAAGCAACTGTGCTGAAATCAGCTCTGAGTGGGAAAAGGTGATTCTGGCAGAGGGAGTTCATGACCACTGACGCAAGAAAACCACCGAGGAGAAAAATTGAGCATGTGGACTAATCAGTATAAGAACCGAGGGACTCAACCAATAAAAGACAGAATACTAATTAATAAGAGAACTGTGTAACTTGAAGCAAGTGAACATTAATGCCTTTGTTTGCTAAAATGTATAAATAGCAAAAAGTTTTCATAGTTATCATGATGGCTTTGTGGATTTGCCAGCCAGCACCCGCTTTTGTGCATTACTATAAATATCTCAACTCTGGAACGTGTGTGGATGACCTGATGCATGCAGGGTTAAAGAACCATATTTTGGGACAACATTCACAAGATAAGCATCAGACAAGTCATCAGACAAGACACGCCATTTTCTCTTCTTTCTCATCCCAATTTAGTTAGAAGGAACATGGGGATGGAGGTCCATATTACAACTTTGAACCTGGAAAGATCGTGTCCCTTCTTCCATAACAACACAGCTTCTTCAGATTGTGCTCTAGCAATTTCAATCAAAAGGCTTCAGTCAGACAAGTACATGCATCACTGTTTCCAATTAGAGGCCCAGGCTAAATTACTAGGTGATTAAAGTTCCTATTAAAAACTCATTACACCTGAAGAAAATGTTTTTCATTTGGGGAATGGTGACTGGTCCCAAGTGACGACCCCAGCCTTGGACAAGATTCAGTCAATTCTGACAGCTGCTCAAGAGAGTTATAGCTCCTGCCAGACCAAGGGGATTGTCTAACCTAGGTCCTCAAAAGGGGAGAAGAAGTTCAGCATGTTTTTCTTGCCTATTCACAAGCCACAAGAACTTCAGACAGATCCTCCAGCAAAAAACAGGTGGAATTAACAATGTATGAACTAAACAAAGTAGGCAAGTTGAGGCCATGAAAAAGGACTTATGTCTTTAGGCACATGGTGGAAATAGGAAAAAAATTCCCTCTCCATATCAATATTCACTGATCAGTAAAAACCAGTAACCTAATTTTAATTCACAATGCAAACCATACTCCACACAACAACCAAAGCCTTTTCTTCGCCCCTGCAATCAGGCTGCTGCACAGAGCTATAAATACCCCAGCTCACAGGTACAGTTCATTGTACTACAAGTTTATTCCTTTTTTAAACATCAGACTCCTCCAGCAAAAGTAAAGAATGGTGACAAACTGTGAATGTTACATTAGGAAATTCCTTCCTATTAGCTGATGTTTAATCTTGCCTGAGTAAGATTGGCTTGAACAGCCGAGACATTCAAAGTGATAGGGTCAAAAAAAAGTGAGAGTTATCCAGGCATGTTATTTACAGAGACAAGCAAAGCAACTTGAAAACTGTTTTTTGGCACTTGCTTATTTATTTCAGCTTTATCTTTCTGTTCTTTATGCACGTCTCTAGCCAAGAGTTCCTTGTTAACTGCTCAAAGTGCATCTTTTAGGGAAACTTGACCATGTTTTATCTAGCAACTGTGAAAAACATGGTTCTGCATTATTTGTTAAAACTAAGTGTTCAATTGCTTTATATCTGCCCAGTAATCGTGGTTCAAATACACCCAATAGCACTACTAACTCACTCCAGTGAAAGATTATCATACAAGATTGCAAAGCACCAGTTGCCTTAAGATCTCCCAGTTCCAAAACTGATGGAGTTATGTGAGCGATGTTAGTATCTGCATTTAAAGGACACAAGGGCAGGAACAGCCTCATCAGTATGGGGATGGCCACCAGTATGGGAATGAGGCAGCATTCCTTACCTTGAAGGTAATGTCACTTTGGAACTTGTACCCTACACAGCAGCAGACTGACTGGGGGGAAGTGTCTTGGGTTATGTAACCAAAAAAAGTGTATTCTATTTCATCTGTTGAAAGCAGTTGTGGAGATGTTTTTCTTTATCTCTTGTAACTCCAGGGGGGAGGGGGGTGGTCTTCTGGTAATAGGCCAGCTGTTAAAACCAGGTGGGGCAGTGCTCCTTATCTCTTCCACCACTGTCCACCCTCCAGGGAATCTTTTCTGTTAATGGGCCATTAAGGCTCACCAATGACATGACACATTACATCATCCCATTGTGAGATGCTCCACCCAGTGGGGGAGTAGCCAACCATTTCTATCAAGATAAAAACTGAGATGTAGGAACACCAGGCAGTCTGTTTTCCACTGGATTCCCAGAGGAAGACCAGACCCATCTTACCACCACTGGACTCCTTCTACTGGATCACCTCTACTTCACAGAACAACATCTGTTACTCCAGGAGGATTTATCTGGACTGCTTTCAACACCCTGACCAACAGGGTGTCAGGTCGTATCCCTGACTCTGTCAGGGTTTTCCAGGACTTATGTTTGCTTGCTTGTTTTTTTGTACTACTGCATTTGTATTTTTAATATTCCTAGTAAAGAACTGTTATTCCTATTCCCATATCTTAGCCTGAAAGCCCCTAATTTCAAAATTATAATATTTTGGAGGGAGGAGGTTTACATTCTCCATTCCAAGGAGAGCTCCAACTTTCCCTGACAGATACCTGTCTTTCCAAACCAAGACAGGAAGGAAAGGGCTTCAGAAGAAAATGGGGGGGATTAGCAACTGGCCAGTGTCAAATGCAAGATACTGGTCTGCATCACACTTGGAACAACATTGTTAATTAATGTTAATTAATTTTCTACCCTTAAAATGTCAGAAAGAAGATAATGAAAGTGGGTTCTGCTAAAAAAAAAAAATCTATGACACTTGTGAGTCATTACCAGCCTCCATGAAATCTTGAACTTCTATTATATGCCCAGAACTCCCATATTCTGACAAACACAGTAGCTCAGCATGTCATCTACCCCACAAGTCCAACCAGGATCCAGAAAATAAGCAGCTCCTTCTCATTATCTGCTTTAGTTCAGTAAAGCACTCCCTCATGTTCTTGCATATCATGGGAATCTTAATAAAACAGTTACTGTTCACTAGCTCCTGAATCAGTGGTCAGAGTGTTCTCCCAGGGAACAGGAGATCCAGGCTTAACTCCACATCCACCTATCACTTAACAGGGATGAGCCTGACTGGGGGGCTGCTGGTAATCTCACCTCTCCTACTGAAACTGTTTCACTGCACAATGAATTCAGCATTTGTCAAAGAAAGGAAACCAGGCACCACCAGCACTAGAGGTGCAGGTCCCCTTCCAAGATCTGGTGGATCTTTTTCATGTGTAGGACTATTGTGTTGACACCCACAACTTGAATGTATGTACTCACTTCCTGAATGGGTCCCACTTCCACCCTCTCTCTGGCTTCAAAATATCCTGAATTAGGTACCTTCAGCAGCAGCTGCAGTGAATGTTTTCTAGGCAAATTGGCATCCAGTGGCTCAGAGCATCCTCCTGGGAGGGCTGAGTTTGAAACCTGGCTGTCTCAGCAGCCTAGAGAAGTATTTCAGCCACTTAGCTGTTACATAAGTATTCATCATCACGCATTCCTCCAAGCAAACTTTTCCTGTCTGTCTCCTGGTGGAAGTGAAGGACTCTATTCTTTTGACAGGGAGATGCCTGAAGGTTTCCATGCTCCACACTTCAGACATTCCTTCACCCAGACTCCTCCAGTCAAAACTCCAGTGATACCAAGGGTCTGTAACTCACCTGTACTCAGCAGTTTCCTTTCTGCATGTCTTCTGAAACACCATTTTAGATCACCAGCACCTTTCAGCTCAGTGCTCCTCTGCTCCATAAATCATAATGAGGTACTCAACTTTTTCCACAGAAATTAGGCACCTGAATTATTCTGCTTCAGTATCAAGCTACTCTGTGTTCAAGGGCTCTTCTAGTTTTGCAGACCTCGTCCGTAACTACTGGTAATGCAATACCAGACTGTCACCATGAGATTCTCCTAGTTTGCTGAGCATTCATACTAAAGTAGAAGTGTGCACCTTTTCATGTTCAGTCATGTAAACAGGAGATCATGCTTTGTAAATATTGTCATTGTTTTGAATTCCTTCTCCAAGAGAATGGGAGGTTGAATGACAGGCTCCTTGACCAGTGTGGGTGAGAGGTAGGAATGCCCACTCTCCAATCCATGGTCACCTTGTTAGAAGTATATAATAGAAAGTAATAAACAAAGCAGGAGGATTTCTCCCCTGCTGCTCTGATCTCCCCAAACTCCGGCCTCCGTGTGTCTTTCTGGCGAGGCTCACAGCAACACCAGACCAGCTAATTCTACAACAGTACAGAGAGAGAGATAGCACTAAACTTGTGTAATGTAGCTTCAGTAAAAATCTACTCACCCCTTCACAAAAGAGAATTCCAAGGATTTACTTCTACAACCGAATGAAAACTACTTCTGGAATCACTATTATTTATTTGCCTGCAGAATGTTGAAGCGGCAACCTAATTCTATCAATTGTTTGCCAAAGTTTCAGCACAGGTTTAAACAGGACAGAAACCAGTTGATCAGAAGACCATTGGAAGTAACTTCTAAATGTCTTAGATATGAACATTATTTAAATCACTAGCAACTACACCTTTAAATCACAAAACTCTATGTGTGGCCTAAACAGAAGAAAGGCTGTAGGGAGGTAAGAATCTCCTACCAATTTCTTTCCAAAGAAACTGGAACTATTTCCATAGATCAAGCAGCACAGAATGACCATAACAAGCTTCCAAGACACTACAACCTATCCTCTTGCAACAAAGCAGGATGAACACAGCACAAACTATGAATACACACTACTTGTGCACATGCATATACCATGCTCAGATGACAGGCTGAAAAGTTATAGAAATCCATGCCAGAAAACTGAAATACATGCTCTAATCCTCTGGAACACTTATTTGTAATGGTTATTAATCTGACAGTTCAACTGCTTTGGTGTTTAGGTATCTGGCTATTCAGGTATTTCACACTGATGTTGAGTATGTGTACAGTCAGATAATCTGGTGTTCGAATGTAGTTATGAAAATTACAAAAAAAAAATTGAAGTATGCGAACTCCCCACATTCCCCACCATACCAGCTCTTAGAGAGAGCATTAGGGAAGATACTCAAAATTTCTGCCATCTACCACATCAAGATAAGAGCAGGGGTGTTGCCTGGTACTTTGCTAATTCAGAGTTACGAGCTAACAGACAGACATGCCATAAATCTAATACCAATGTGTCTCTGGGTCTTGCTGAATAAGTGTAGGTGTGAAGGTTTTAATAAAAACTGAATTACAGAACAGTTTGGACTAGAAGAAACCTCAAAGATCATGTAGTTCCATCCTCCCCTGCCATGGACAGGGACACCTCACACTAGACCAGCTTGGTCACAGCCCCATCCAACCTGGCCCTGAACACTGCCAGGGATGGGGCATCTACAGCTTCTCTGGGCAACCTGTTCCAGTGCCTTATCACCCTCACAGCAAAGAATTTCTTCCTAACCTCTAATCTAAACCTATCCTCTGTCAGTTAAAAGAATTTCCCTCTTGTCCTATCACTTGTCATTGTAAAAAGTCCCTCTCTAGCCCTCTTGCAAGACACTTTCAGGTAGCAGAAGATATTCTAAGGTGTCCCCAGAGCCTTCTCTACTCCATGCTGAACAACTTACTTGTTTTCACACGGGAATGCTCCAGCCTTCCCATCACCTTCATGTCACTCCTCTGGACTCATTCTAGCAGGTCTACATCCTTCCTATGCTGATCAACAATAACCATTTCAGTGAATACAGATATAGTAGAGTGTCCCTTTCTATCATTATTTTAGTTGCCATTTTGTTATTGTTGTTTATATATATATTTTCTTAGCTCCTCTTTTCTGTATTTAACTTTCTAAATACTTTAACAAAAACGGTTGAAGCTCAGTAGCAACAGCTGTGGTCCCTTTCACAACTTCTTTCCTTCTATGTTTTCAATAAGTACAGAGGTAAAAGGCTTCCCTTTAAGAATGAAAACAAATGCTTAAAAATGGGCAAGTATTTAAATGATTTGCTGAGTCAGAGCTTGTAGCAGCTGACTGTTACAAAGCGTTTTGGAATAAAACTGTGGGCAGTTAAATGAAAAAATGCTTTTAAGAGAAATAAAGGAAAAAGGTGAAAAGTACACATCATTTACCACACAGTCCTTTGTATTAATGTGAGGTTCAACAATGCAAGAGATTTCTTTTCTTCAGGACTCTGAAATTTGGAGACTTATTATCCTTAGGACCTTCAGGAGCACCTTCCAACTGCAGCAAACAGTTCTAAACTAAACAAAAATTTAGGTGTCATTCTGTATCACCAGGGAGAGACATTTTATGTCACCAGTTTCTGAGCTTTTGAAACCTTTTCAAAATTCTTTTCATCACGGCTCAGACAGGCAGAAGTGGGTGGATTAGCTCGACAGCCTGCATCCACTGCTTAGTTCCAGGGTTTCAGTGCAATATGCATCTCACACATACCAAGGCACCTGCCGTGGGTCTCAAGCCCTTTGAGTCATAGGCATTAGCTGGTGCCAGAACACTGGGACTTCCACCAGAGGTGAGAAAGGAAAAAAAGGAAAAAAAACCAGAACAAAAACATCCCACAACCCAAGGGTATATCTGGACAAACTCATTTTGCTAATGTAATACGTAAATAGTATTACTGCACTGACGGTGCTATTATCTGAAGAGATTGCCATGGAAAAGGAATATTCATGTTTATTTATGCAGACCAGCATAGGGGGAAAATGCCTTAAAGCAGTGATGTAGGTCTTGAGATCCAGCTAGATTTCCCATCTCTGCCTGAACATCACTGAAATCTTGACCTAATATATCTCTGAAACTGTAAGCTCTGAGATTTGAATTGCAATTATTTTTGTCTAGCAGTCAGTATTTGATATGTTATTGAAATAAGTTCCATCTGGGAGTGCTGATTCAAAGTCAGAGAAAAACCAGTGGGTTGCATGGAACCACATCAAGAATCATAGGTCTCTGCTGCAAGGAAGGGTACCTGAGATTAAGTTCTTGGTAACTTCTGTTGCTTTCTTTTTCTTTGTTTCCCCTTTGCTTGGTATTTTCTGTTAATGTTTATGTTGGGGTTTTTTTCATAAAAAGAAAGAAAAAGTATAGTAATTCAATCTTTAAAATGTGGCCAGCAAGGAATTTGAGATTGTAATTGTCCTTAAAAAGTTTAGGTAGTGTTTACTGCCACAAATGTAAATAGTGAAGCTGGGAAACCAATCAGGAAAGTTGCTGCAAAATACCCACCATTAGAGAAAACAAACTCAAATAATTTACATTAATGATCCAGCTTCCTTAATTCTTGACTTCTATACAGTGCAAGTAACTTGCATTACATTTCATCAATGCATGTTTCCAAATATCAAGAAATGCTTGCTTAAGGAATAAGATTTCTTTTAGAATGAACACCTGAAAAGATACTTTTACAATGCAACAGAAAATTATTACTGCTACCCACATAGCTCCATTCTCCAGCAGCATTTCATTTTTACCCAAGTAAAATGTCCCATTTCCACAACACTGAGCATAATAATAAATGTTAAAAATATTTGACTAAAGGTAATTATTGAAGCAATTTGTTACGTATACAAAAAGGAACCCTTTTAAAGGAAAAATATTTCAACAACTAAATAATACTCTGTTTAACACGGAAATGTTTTAATTAAAAAGGTTACTACAGGAGACTACATGTTGTGGTTTAACCTCAGCCAGCAACTAATTACCACACAGCTGCTCACTCACCCTCCAACCCTTCCTGTGGGGAGAATCAGAAGGAAAGGTAAAACCTGTGGGCTGAGATAAGAACAGTTTAATAACTGAAATTAAGTCAAATGCAGTAATAATGACTATAATAATAATTTTAAAGAAAAAGTAGATTAAGAAAGAGAGGGTGGAATAAAACCCAAGAAAAACAGTGACGCACAACACAACTGCTCTCTCCTGACCGATGCTCAGCCCCTCCTCCTGTCCACCTCCTCCCAGTTTATGTGCTGGGATGTTTTATGCTATGGGATGTCCCT
This sequence comes from Cisticola juncidis, assembly GCA_013400215.1. NCBI lineage: Eukaryota > Metazoa > Chordata > Aves > Passeriformes > Cisticolidae > Cisticola > Cisticola juncidis. The sequence continues at coordinate 1,448,599 of VXBR01010367.1, forward strand.
TTGGCCATCTGGGGTCAGCTGTCCTGTCCATACTCCCTCTCAGCAGGTGCTGTGCACCTGCTCTCTAGCACAGCGTGGGAAACTTAAAAGTCCTTGACAATACCATAAACATTGCTCAGCAACAACCAAAAACATCAGTGTCAACATTATTCTCATCCTGAACTCAAATACACAGCACTATACCACCTACTAAGGAGAAAATTAACTCTATCCCAGCCAAAACCAGGACGCTACAGTATGCTGGACACACTGAAATCCCATCAGAATGAGCTGGTACTCTGGGCTCAATTTACAAATCTCACTCATGCAGTCTAATACAGCTTTCAGAAAGCATTCAAAAATAAGACAAGATGAAGTGTTTTTAAAAATTTTTATGGGTTTTATAAAAACATTAAACATTACAAAAATGTACCAATTAAACCTTACAAAGCACTTGAAATCTGTAACATTCTTTAAAATTAAGATTACCCATTTTTCAACAGATACAGGTAGAAGTTTATACCAGAACTTTATCAAATAAAAAACAATCTCTAACTTTCATACCTATCTAATCAGAAGAATATATACTGTCAGACATACGAATATGTTTATAGAGATTTCTTGTCTATAAAAATAGAAAAGAGGGATACTGTAAATATCTCACCGGAAGACTAAAAAAGTTCTAAATATATCAAGACTCTTACAATCAGAGAAATTATCAATCTATTTTTCTGAGGATTCCAGCTCAGAAGAATGATGATGCAAGTTTAAAAGGAAGAAAAAAAAAGAGTGAGTAGAAAAATACCCCTGAGACAAGTCCGAACATTACATTTTTTTTCTACTTGCTTATTTCTTTGGCTTTTGTTACTCTTAAGCCATCACATAGGTTTGAAAGGAAATTGGTCCAGTCATAGGTTTTAACAATTACATTATCATAACATAGGTAATTACTCTGACAAAATATAAGCATCGAAAAAAAAATAAAACACAGCATAAGTTGCTCTTTTTCTTCAGACTCTTCTGATTTCTCACCCCACTGATCTATTTGTTTTTAAAAAAACTTCATTCTAAACGTAGATTTTTAAGAAGATAAAATAGCCATCTGGAGCAATTTTTCAAATTATATTTTCCTGTGTCTTCCTTTTTTCCTTGAGAGTTTTTTAGGGACAAGTTCTTCAAAAACCATCATTTCATCTTCTATTTCATTTTCCAAGTCTTTATCATGCATCGAGCCTATATTAAAAACAATAAATTAATGAAGAACGGAAAACCCCAACACCTTTTTCTCCTAACAGCATGACAAGCTATGTCATTGGTATTTTATATGTCAGCAATATACCTCCATATGTGCATAACCATGTTTAAGAAGTATTTAGATTAATATGACAATGTGCTTAAGAGCTGTGCAACAAAGCAGCGACTGCTAAGCCACTTGCTACACTAGTAATTCATTTTCACATTGAAAATCTGCTTCTATTCTTCTTTCCTTTGACTTTTCTGAGAAGTCTGTATCATCTCTCTCCCAAGATTCAGTTTCAGCAGATACAACATTTCCCTGCTGACTTCCAAGGCAGACTATAAGGTTGCTTTTGAGACTTCAAGAACACCCCCACTCTTATTAACTCTATCTGCTGCAATAGGAAGAGGCAACACAAGGTTTTACCACAACCGATTTTTCTAAAATTGAGCTACTTTAATACTTTATATATAGTCCATTTGGTAAATCTAATCACTTCATTGCTGCCTATTTCTGCAACTGTTGCAATCCCACCACCTAAATAAACATGAACATTCAAGGAGTCACAATGAAGTCTTAAACTTGTCCTCAGTGATCTCTGGAGCAATAGACTGTATCAATGTGTGCTACTTCTTGTAGGAAACCAAGAGAAAGGGAAGTGAAAATAAAAGAAACAAACACAAGCATCCTTTATCAGGCTGGGATCCCCGAGGGCCAGGGAAAAGGCTGGCTCCACTCTGGCCACCCTGCAACCAGCTGCTCTGTTTTGAAGAGCTGCTGAGGAAAGCCTGGCTATCTCATGTTTTCCAAAGTGCCCCTATGGGAGTGCCTCTCAAAGGTCAGTGAACATCCACAATGCTGCTGAGTGGGAGACTGAAGTGATGCTTAGAGTGGGTACAGAAAGCCGTGCAACTCTGCAGCTTACCTTCTTCTGTTGCCCTGTGAGAGTCCATTTGCTTCAGCCACTTTCGAGCATCATCAATGGTGTCAACCAATTTGTTGGCATGTGTGGTTATTACTTCTTCAGCTGAAATGGAGCACAGTTAACATTCTGTGAGAACACTTAGCTGAGAAATGGACAGCAGCTAAAAGTCAAGCACAAAATGAAGTTACATATGTGGGACAACAATGCTGCGAACCCAGAAGTCGTGGTCACCAGCGATCTCATGTGGGAGATAATTCACTATAATGGATGAAGATGATGTATGTATTACTCCCCATTCTAATCAACATTAACAGCACTATCAGAGCAGAAGTTCTCCATCTTTGTGCTGCCCTTTCTGAGTTACACCTGAATTGTGAAAACATTCTACTTTATTTTTGGGTTATAAATTTCCTGACTTTCATTATCTCTCTGAAATTATATAAATCAAAGCAAAACATGGACCTAAAATGCTGCAGCCTTTGCTGAACTTCACCATTAAGAACTTGAAAAATGCCTGTTATAAAGAGAGGGAAAAGTAAGCTCAGAAACAAATAATTTCTCTATGTATTTTCACTGAGTAGAAGAACAAGGAAACATTCATCAAGCAAGTGTCATGAAAAAAATCCACTATTACCTAATTAAGCCTACTGTACATCTTATTCATCACTATTGTGGTTCACTGAGCAGGAAGCCAAGTAAACAATGAGCTAAACTTCATGAACCTCATCTACACGTAAAACTTTCCACAAGGAGTAAGGATCAGGCTTACACATGAAGTTCACAACCTGAATTGTGTTACAATTTTAGTTACAAATTTAACATATTTTACGGAATTTAGTAACAAATTTAACATGCTTCACTGATCAGAGCTGATGAACATATCAAATACTACAGTTTTTCACTACTGTCAGACGTCAAAGGCAAAATGACAACTTGATAGGCTTGGTGGATTTCTAAAAACTGAAGCCAGTAACAATGTTAAGATTTAAGTTGTCACTTTCCCAAAGCAAGTATACTAAACAATTTTGCTCCTAGACCACTCACTCACTAATTCAATTTTGCTTGCAAAAATCAGCATAGAATAATACTAGAAGCATATAAGGGGGAAAAATTCTAATATCAAAATATGTATCTCAAGCACCATAATTTACTAAACTTTTTAATACCAGTGTTGCCTTTGAGTACCTGACACACCACAGATTTGTGGTTAAGTATCCACTTTTACTCAGCCCTAGCAAAATTACAAGTTCAAGGGCAGAATAATCAGAGATATCCTTAGTCTAAGAGTATTCCTATCAAGTATTCCTACCAGGCTACACCTACATATCCAAATTATTGTGGCCAGCAGAAGTAAAAAGGAAACAGCAGAAACAATAGAAAAATTTGTAAAGATGACCTGTCAGTAAAACTGCAAAGTTGCTTTAAAACTGTCTAAAACTCTAAGTTCAAAGAACACAGTTCATCTGACCATATGATTAAAATTCACTTTACTATCTATAAAATTTCACTACTATTCACTTTGTTTCTACTATGTAATTCATTAAGCTGGAAGAGTTTAGAATATATTTTCAGTATTTCCAGCTCTCTCAGTTCTTCTTTTCCTTAGCTACCTGAAATACCTGGAAATACTTTTTTCTTGACCACATTAAGATTTTCAAACAGAGCTTTGCCAGTTCTAGCGGTTTGGCCAAAAAATGACATATTAAACTGTTTTAAGAAAACTGGAAAGGTCCTACCTTTAGCCCAGGCTTTTTTCTCATAGATTTCCTCTACTGCATGTGAAATTTTTTTAATATTCTCTTTGATTTTCCTCTGGCGTAAGTTGGAACCTTCTTTATATGCTAAATGATCTCGGGTGTAATCCCTTCCTGTAATGGCCTCCACTACTTGCAGTCCATCATGTATTATTGGATCTATCCTTCCTCTGAAAAACTCAGCATAGCGTCTGTAGGCAGCATGGTTGTTTGTGTGCTCCTCTGTGTTTCTGTGCTCCATACAGGCCTCACTGGCCACAGAAACTGCATTTCCTTCTGCATGCAGCTTTTCTTCCCCACTGTTCTCTGTTGGTGTCAGAGGTTCAGAGGTGTCTGCCTCCATGCTTTCTGACCGGCTGAAATAGTTCTCAGAGCTTTGGATGAATCTGACTCCACAGAGGTCACACTGGGTTTGGTCAATATCTGCTCTTTTGAATATCTCTGATAAAAATTCCTCTTCTTTCACTGCAACAGGATGAACTCCAGAGCGAGCCTTCCTTTTCCACTTCACATATAGGGAAATGAAATGGAACACACGATACAGCTGGCGTTGAGCAGATGCTTTCTGCTCTTGCTTCTGTTGCTTGCTGAGAGCAATGACTTCCAGGGGATCCTTCTGGTCCTCTAAGCAATGAGCCTCTTCAAACTCCTCTTCCAGCTCGTAATCATACTCTGTTTGATCCAAAGAGGTTACAAATCTGTCAAGGTTTACACGTTCATACTGGATGCCCCGTATGGGTGGATGGCCCTGAGTGTAGGCAGTGTCCCTCTTCCAGTGGCAGTCAACCAAGTGCTCTTCATCGCGCTCTGTCAGCAGCTCTTGCAGGCCTGCAGCCACTTCTCTTACATGTGTAGCATCACCCACTTGTCCCACGACCCTCAGCAATCTTTCAGGCACTTTAGAGGGAGTGTCTTTCCTCATGGATTCCAGGATGGCCTTGATTCCAGGGAATAGGTGGCGTAAGAGGGATCTGTCTTTAGAACTCTGCACCTGGTCAGCATTCAGTAACATCACTAGGCACAGCACCACCGTCCGCTCAGCCTCCCCTGAAGTTACACAGTCGGGATCCTTGAATGCATCCAGGAGGACATTGAAGCTTCCATGAACACCACACAAGACCTCTGCCAGGTAAGAGAGGTGAGACCTGAAACGGTATACAGCCACGTTTGTGTCCTTTGGTCTATACTCCTGTATAATAGAAAATGTGTCCTTAAGTTCTTTGTAATGGTCCTTGCATCTGAACAAAAACTCCCAGTAATGAAGGAGAGCAATGTAACTCTTTGGAAGGCAGAGAGTAATGCTCTTGGAGAGACGCATCAGGACAGCACAACACAGAATATACTGGAATTCCAGCAACATCACCGTATTCCCTATGCTTGGAATCAGGTATCTTGTGCATTTCTTGATCAGGACATTCATGAAACGGAAAAAAAATCTTTTACAGTTTTCTGGGTTCTTATGAACATAGAACTGCTCAAGTGAATTTTCAAGAAGTCGAATGAAGCACAAGTGTGTTCTTCCCGCATTTTCGGCATTTTTGTCAGGTAGCAACATACCATGTCTGCCCTGTATTCCTTTGGTCTTTTCTCCCTGGCCTGTACTCTTTGAGGAACTTTTTGCCTTTGCCAAAGCAAACATTAGCTCTTTGTTATAATTATCCTCTTCTTTAAAAAGAAGTTTCTCAAATTCTTCAGGATATCCTGAAGATAAGATAAGGACCTTCATGGTACATAGCCACAAGTCAGTTGACTCTCTTCTGGCTGCAGTGTCTTCATTATTAAACTTAAATGCGATGTACTTCCTCAACATCTCTCTACAAGGTTTGGAAATAACACTGCTGAATTGCAATATTTCATTGCATGCCTTTGGGTTCTCAGATATAATTCTCAAATGAAAATGATTAGGAAAAAACATTCCTAGCAGGTCTTTACATGATGCATATTTGTCAGAAGTCAAAATGTCCTCAAAGCTTTTGCTCTGATTCAGTAGCTCTTTAGGGAAAGTGCATGCTGCTTCCAACAACAGTCCATTTATTGCCACCACATGCATTTTACACTGAAATATTGTCTTTGCTTCATGACGCAACAAGGGCCTGTGGTAACCCTCGCAGGTTTTATCTTCACAGTTCAATCCAGCAATGAACTTCATACAAATCTCGGGGTACTTCCTGCTCAGTAACTCACGGGTGATAAAGCACAACCTGCTTAACAAGTGCTGCCTCAAAGCTGATTTTACTTTCTCTGTGCTTACTGAGAAATCACCTTTTGCCTTCCTCTCTTTCAGACTTGGCTTGTCCAACAAAAACTTGATTATGGGTTCAGCTTCATTCTGAGACACCTGGCAACTGTCACCCATTGGGACAATCCCAAAATAAGCAAAGCATAACTTCACCATGTCTTTCTCTGCATTGGTGGCTGCTTTCTTCAGACCACTAACAAGACTCAGAAGAGCCACCAAGCCACGTGTTGCCATGAAGAGGATGTTCTGGCTAGGAGCGCTGCAGTGACATAATGCAAAGAGAGCTTCAACTGCACCAGCAGAATGATTCAGAGATAGGAACTGACAATACGCCTTGCTCAGCTTCACGTAGTCTCCTTTCAGAGCTCCCTGCAAAAACACAGCCTCAGCAACGCCAGACTTCTGCCCAGTTTGTTCACAAAGCTCAAGGGCTTCTCTTAGAATGCTCTCCACGTTCCCCAGGTGTAATTCTGAACCATGACTCAGCCTGGCCCGTGCTTCAGCAAGCAGACACGACGCGCGAAACTCTTTCACAGCCGTGAGGTTGGCTGCTTCCAGAGCAAACCCGTGTTGTTTCATTAACTTTGCAGCCTCCTCCTGGCGATCCTTCCTTTTCAGTAAGTCTGCTGTTTGGTGCAAACATCCACGAGACTTCAGAAACTCAAGCTGATCCTCTACATCGAGTTTTGAGAGGACTTGCATCATTTCCTCCATCCTGTTCATACTCAGGTACTTTGCAGCTGCTTCCAAATACAACTGATTAGCTGTACAGGAGAGTTTGGATGCCATTTGTCCTTTTGCATTCAACATATCTTCATATCTGAAATAATAGATACATCAATTTACTGCCACAGATGACAAATCCAGACAAAAAAAGCACTGCAATATAAACAAAAACATTAAACATATAGTATCCCCTAGAAGCCCTTTCTTCAAAAAGGCCAATGGTTTCACATGATATGCCTGTCAGGTGAGAGGATCACATCATCTTAAAAGATATACAGAAAGAAACTAATTACACAACATGAGCCTGTCAGAATTAAGATTATTAAAACTTTTGGTACAAACAAGATCACAAGGTTTACAGCATTAGAGAAGCATTCTCCACACTGTCAAATCAATGTACAAATAACTTTAACGCATTTTATCAGCATAAATGTTCTATTTATAAAAATATATTAATTTCAGTGAATTCTCCACGGGTCAGTATATACAATATTCTGTAAAATTCACATTAACTTGTCAGTGTAGAGAGAATTCTTTCAAGCCTGCTGTATGTATCTGCATATGCTTTGTAGCTTATTGAGTGTCTGAACAAAATGCCTGGTTGCACCTTTCACAACATGCACTTTAAAATGCTCAGTAATTAATTATTAATGGCTCATGCAAAATTATTGATGTATCCCCTCCATGCTAGTTTTGTGAAATATTCTCTCCTGCATGCTGAGAATGAGTAACCTTTTCCTGTGGGATGAGTAAATTATCATTAGCTTTGTTATCATCTTTCTCATGATAAACGTGGCAGTGCAGATTTTTTGTGTCTGTGCTGATAAATTTCCATGAATGTTTTGGGAGAGATGATTTAAAAACTTGTTTGTTGGTAAATTCACTTTAATGCTCAAACTTTTTGATCGAACAATCTCTACATATTAAAAAAGCTTTAATCATTCAAAAAAGCAGTTACCATTATTAAAGGTACATCACAAAAGATTTATGTAAAACTAAGTCAGTAGACAAAACAGTTCTGAAAATTTTTCAGTGAACCAGCTGCATTATATGGAATTTAGAAATGCAAGAGAAATATATTCCAATAACATCTTGCAAGACATACCTTTCAACTGCCTTTGCTGCTTCTTCATAGAGTTCTTCCTGACAATACATTTTAATGGCCAGATCAAACTCCTCAATTAGTTCATAACATTCAGATGCTTCTTTGTAGCACTGGCTTTTCTGATAGTAAACTGCAGCATCTTTCATCTGCAATGCAGAAGTCAATAATGAAACTGAAGTGCTGTAAACAGTCAAAACCACACGAACGGAATAAATCTTGTAATTCCATCATGTGTCTCATAAAGAAGTACACTTAATAAAATGTAATTAAAGTATCTGAATAAAATCAAATACGTATTAAAGCAACCATCACTAAAACTGGAGAGATTGTTTAAAAAAAGTCGAAATATTTGTGTCTGAAAAACTTAGAGTATAAAATGAAAAGTATTATATAGGATTTTCAAAATAATTTATCCACCAAGCTCTGCCTGTTGTTAGAAAACACTACACATGCTTCTGCTGATTTACAGATTTCTGAGGATGAATAGTACTAAATTAAAAGAGTTATGGATGCAGAATGAGAACCCTAATGTTGTATCTTAAACTTCAAATATTCAGGAACCATCACTTTACATTCCATTCTTTTAGTGGAAATACACTGAAAATAAAGATATTACATATTGTTAGCACACTACTTTAACCCTTTCAAGTTTTGAGGTTCCATTTAGATGGCTGTTATCAATGAAGTTTCATCAGAGTACTGAATGAAGCAACAGCTTAAGTTTCATGACATCAGTCATTCACTGATTTTTGACTGCAAATGACTGATAATGACATTTGAAGAAAGCCAAAGAAATAAAGCCAGCCTGCATAATTGCATCATTCTCTACTTCATTCCTCTTCTGCCTTATATCTGACAAATTACTCCTTTTGAACAGCTCAGCTTAAAGAGCTTGTTTAGCTCTATAAGCTGGGCTGTTCGAAAGTTTAGCTATTACCATAACACAAAAAGATACTGAGTTTCTGAGTAATATGAAAGGGAAAAAAGCTGTAGGAAAAGGAAAGTCTTAAGGTGAGTATTTAATACCTTTCCTAATTTTTTACACAATTCTGCACAAAGACGGAACTCCTTTGATTGAATCAGACATTTTAATGATAGTTTTGGTTCTCCACATTCCAAGTAAGTTTTAGCCAATGTCATATATTCCATCTGTTTTTCCCTGTGGAAAGTAAGAGAAAATTACCACTAATATCCAAATTAAGTTTAGGATCATGTGAGCTGTCACTGAATGCAACCAACACTGACATCACACATAACTCTTTATACATTACCTGATGAGTTATAATCTTACAATTAATTATATTTTGGGCTGACATTGCTCTGTCCAGAAGTCTGTTCCAAAATCTGATAGCTCTGGCAGTCGAAAGATTCTTTTGAGGTTTTTTTTTAACTAATGTATAGTACTGTGATTTTGTACTGCTTCTGTTTTCTAGCTTGTTCTCTCCTTTCTGCTGTTTAGTGCCAGTGTCATTAGAGAAACAAGCAAACGTGTTCTCAGCCCTTGTTTTGTATGACTGAACAATCCCACCTTTCCTGGTATCACCATAGAACGATCTAGGTTGAATTCACAATTCTCAAGCCTGGAGAATCAAAACTGTACAGAACATTTCATATAGAAAATCTTACTTAAGCTTTTTACACATGCATTAATACTTCTATTAAAAAAAGTATTTCCACTTTGGCAGATTTATTATTACATATGTTCTGTCAACTTAAAATATCCTAATACACCAAATTCCTTCTCCTCAAATTTTATGTAGTCGACAAACACAGTGAACTGAGAAAAAGTTTTATCAGTCCCATCAACAATTTATCTACAATCATGAAATTTTATGAGCATCCTCATACTTCTAACCAGAGCTGCTAATGTAAAGCAGGTAATTAAAAAAGATAAAATCTCAACTAACTCCAGTAACAGCTTTTCTCCAGACCTTCCCTCTTCTCCCTTGTGCGCCAGCTTCCTCTGATCTAGTCATTCCTTTCCCATTTTGCTGTCATTGCTAGCTTCTGATCTCCTCAGCATGAACAGGAACTGATTCACTTTGGTCTAGATCTTTCTCCATTAAGTTTTTTTTTGTCTTATCTCAAATAAGTCCCAAAGAGTTTCCAAGCCTCTTCAGGAAACTGCAAACTCTCTCCCCTGTCAAACTCTTGAGCTATTTTACACAGCTGAAGTAATGAACTAAATGATTCATCTCAAAATCTGTTCCTTTAAAACTGTCCGTTGGTTCAGATCTGGTTCTGCTTGTTTAGTTTAAATTGACTGTAACACTAATTTTACCCCAAAGCTCACTTTGCTAGCAGCTTTTCTTCCCCAATGCACACCACCATTCCTTCTCCTTTGCTGAGTGAATATGCAGTGGGGCTAACTGAAGGTGAGCACTGCTGATGGCATATGTTCTCCAATCTCTATCTCAGGATTTTAAAGCCTCTTGACGTAATGCAAATCCAGTTGCTTTTCTCTCACACAACCAGTGAGCCCTTGCAAGGGCTTTTCACTTGGACAGCCCTCTCACCACTGCCCAGAGGGAGCAGTGCCCTGGATCCTCTAGTGCTTCCTCTGGACCTTCCAATCTGTTAAATCTCTTTTGCCAGCCACAAACACATGAAGACCCCTCTCCTGCACTGCTCTCGGGTGTCTCTGGTCTGGTCCCACAAGTGTGGTGTGAATCTCACCCTGCACAGCCCCGAGGGGTCTGGAGTGTCACCACAGAGTGACACTTGCTCAGCTGCACTGACACCTACCTTGGGCTGCTTTTCTTCGCGTGCACTTTGAGAACAGCATCGTGTGTCAGGGCCAGTTTTGACTTCTCAGCTGCTCCTCCCTTTTGGTAACATTTGGCAGCCACCTGGGGTGAAATCACACACATTATTCACAGATGTGCACCCAGCCCGTGGCTTATCACATAAAAGCAATACTTAATTTTACAGTCACTGGAATGGAAAGCAGAAAGACTGGCAGGGTGCCTGGAGAAAGGAAAAGGTAAAACATTGTGGTATATTTTTAGGACAAAAACAAAAGCTTTAAAGTCAGTCCATGTGTGACTACCAAAACTGGAGTATTAATTACAATATTGTACATGGAAGTAGTGTGAAAGTAGAATTCCTGGTAAGCTGATAGAACAAATGGCATATGCAATTTGAATGACAGCCTAAACCATTAACTCGTAAGTGACTGGGCATCCATAACATATTACTAGAAGTGAGGAAGTCCCATGTCAGCAAAGTGAAATCAAAAAGCAAGGAAAATTTCCTCAACACTTTTATCATACTGGGCTCTTTCTGTGAAAACTAAACAAACACTGGGAGTTACCATGCTCCTAGCAAGATTTGCTTTGTTGTCACCCTGCTTATTCTGCAACACCGTGATTTCTTTACTTTATCCATTAATTTAATGTTGCTTCTATTTGGAAACTGCACACTGCAAGCCACTCTTAGAACTGCCAAAGTCGCCAGACAATGACATCTTAAGGTAGCATTGATTAGCAAAGATCAGGGTTATAAAGAAAACAGATTTGCAGATAATGTAGCTAATACATTTCAGATTTTAAGATGATGTTTTCAGCTGTGTGGATTTTTTATCTAAACTCTTTTCTGTCCATTTAGAATATTGCCTTTTATTTGCAAGGGGAGATTAAGACTATCTGTATAGTGGCAGCTCATGATTTTGGGGTTTTGCCTTGTTATAAATATTTATTTTCCATTCAAAGAATTTTATGTTGTTACCTGCAAAACACAGAAGCTTTCCCTGTGCCATGATCAAAAAAGTACCTAAAGTTTTATTTCATAGAATCACAGAACATCTCAAATTGAAAGGGACTTATTTGGATAAGAGAGGCTAGCTTACTGCTCCCTGCAGGACTAACTTAAACAAACCCACACAGCTAAGAATGTCATCCAGATGCTTCTTGAACTCTGAACTCATGCCTTAATGCCATGACCACTTTCTATGGGGGCCTGTGGCAGACCACCTTCTCAGTGAGGAGCCCTTTTCTCTGTCCAATCTGATATTTTTCTGATCCAACTTCATTCCATTTCCCCATGTCCTATCACTGGCAACCAGATCAGGACCTCCCCTTGAGGAAGTTGTAGACTGTGATGAGGTTATACCTCATCCATCTCTTCTCCAAGCTGAACAAGAAAAGGGACTTCAGCTGCTTTTCTTAAGAAGTGTCCTCTAGAGCTGTCTGTGGCAGTGGCAGGGGGGTTGGGACTGGATGATTCTTGGGGTCTCTTCAAAATCAAACCATTCTATGATTCTATGACTTTTCATCATCTTGGTCACCTTTCTCTGGACACACTGTCTAATAGTCTGATGCCCTTCTTATGTTGTGGTGCCCAAAACTGCACTAAGTACTCCAGGTGAGTCTGCACCAGCACAGAGCAGAGCAAGACAATCACCTCCCTTGACTGGCTCACAATGCTGTATTTGATGCACCCAGGACACTGTTTGCCTTTTTGATTGTTGGGACACACTGCTGGCTCATATTCAACTCACCACCAACCCAACCCCCAGATCCCTTTTCGTGGGCTGCACTCCAGCCTCTCATTCCCTAATTTGAATGTATAGCCAGGAGTACTCCATCCTAGGTGCAGAATCTGGCACTCGCCCTTGTTAAACTTCCTGCAATTGGTGATAGCCACTAGGTTGTCAAGGTCTCTCTGCAGGGCCTCTCTGCCCTCGAGGGAATCAACAGCTCCTCCCAATCTAATGTCCTCCTAGTTTAGTATTATTGGCAAACATATTTGATGTACACTCTATTCCTATGTCCAAATTATTTATGAAAACATTAAAGCACACTCGCCCTTAAATTGATCACTGGGCAATCCAGCCAGTGACAGAACACCAGCTTGATAAAACCCCATTTACTGTAACTCTTTCAGCCTGACTTGCCAAGCAGTTTCTCCTCCGATGCATTATGGACTTGTCTAGCTTGTCAACATTCCATCCAGAATAAAGAGCGGCTGTGAGAGAAACTATTAAAATCTTTGCTAAAACTGAAATATACCACATCTACTGACTTCTCATGGTCAGCAGAGTGACCTTGTCATAAAAGGTAATTAAGCTGGTAAAGTAGGAGTTTCTCACAGTGAACCTGTGCTGCCTATGACTAATGACTATATTGTTGCTCAAATGTTATTTTCAGTAACTCCCAGAACAATCTTCTCCATAATTTTACCAGGCACCAAACTGAGACTGAAAGGGCTGTAATTACCAGGGTCTTCCTTTTTACCTTTCTTGAAAACTGGGACATTTGCCAGCTTCCAATTGACTGGGACCTTTCCAGACTCCCAAGACCTTTGAAAAATAATGGAAAGGGATCTCCCAATAAAATGGGCCAGCTCATTCAGTACCTGGAATGAATTTCATCAAGCCCAATGGATTTATGTGCATCTAGCTGCAGCAGCAAGTCTCAAACCAGTGCAGAGTCAGCTGGGAGTTTATCATCCAATAGTCACAATCTTCTGGCAAATCATCAGTGTCAGTGTTAAGGACAGAGGTGAATAAGGCATTAAACTCTGCTTTGCCTATGTCCCTATGAAGTAAATGGTAATGACCTCATCAAGATAGGGACTAATGTTATGTCCAATCCTTTCGCTGTTAATGTGCTTTAAAATGACTTTTTTGTTGTCCTTCACGGTGCTGGATAGCTTGAACTCTACTTGAGCTTTGGCCACATGTATTTTCTCCCTACAGTGACAAAGAGCATCTCTGTTGTCCTCCCCCTGCATCACCTCCCCTTGGTTCTAATGTTCACACACTTATTTTCCCTTTTCCCCTCAGTTCAAGAAGAAGATGCCTGTTCAGCCAAGCCAGACTCTGCCCCAGATGCTTGACTTCTGATCTTTTGGAATTTCCTGTTTCTGCACTCTTCAGAATATCATTCACGAATTCCCAAGGGCCCTTACTAATTAGCTCCTTCCATAGGACACGTCTGCTCTCCCCATATCCAGGGTCAAAGGTTTGCAGGACTTTTTCTTCTACAGCCAACCACTTGAAACTCAGTTACTTTGTGGTCACTGTGACCAAGACACGAATCCCCACTTTACTCACAAACACCTCTCTGTTTACAAACACATTTAGGAGGTCATCTCTCATTAGTCAGCTCCCCTAGTACTTGCACCCAGAAGTTATCTTCAACTTGCTCCAGAAATTTCCTGGTTTGTGTTCACTGTATGATTTTCTCAGTTGATGTCTGGGAAGTTAAAATCACCCATAAGGACAAGAACATTTGACCTAGAGCTATCCCCTATCTCCCTGTAGAATATTTCATTGATGTTGTCATCCTGGCTAGGCTTTGTTTTGATCCCATTAACTGTCATCCCATACCTGGACTGTACTAACTAGGAAACAAGACTGTAAAATCTCTATGTTCTTTAAACAGAAAGGGAATGAAACCATCATTTTCTTACCCAAATTAATGCACTTCTAAGAAATGCTTTCATTTCTCTGCAGTATGTGCAATGATACTGTCAAGAACATGGTTTAGATTCACACATATTAATCAATTCTAATTGATGCTAATAATTGTTTTTCCAACTGTCTTTCATTTGTGTGTATTAAACTGTAATTTCTCTCGTGGGACTGCAAATTTCTGGGCAGTGAATTTAAGATTACAAACAAAAGACTGGCTCTCCCTGCTCACTTCTTGTAAGTCATTTACAAGTAGACACACAGCTACAAACCACAAACTAAGGCAGACTGCTACAGAGCAACTGAAGGTTTACAGATGGTTTTATAGATACAGAGAAAAGAAAAGGTTTCAGAATAAGCACGAATTCTTATTTAAAAAAAACATATGTTCCTACCTCCCAGAACTGGTGTTTGGCATAGTAGTCTCCCTGTGCAATCCATTCTTCTGGAGTTGAAGTTTTAGCAAACATGCTGTCATCTAAGTCTATAAGGGCAAGGGTGACCATTTTATGTTAGAATGGATAAACCACAGAAACCACTTATCATGTACCAAAACTAAGCATTATCTCACAATGTTCCAAGCTCTATATCTGTGCTTACTCCAGCAATAGTAACTGTGAGTCAAGTGTGGTAATACTGTTATGTGAAGCTACCAGTGAGAATACAAAAACTCGCAAAGTTTGGCTGGAGACTTGGCTGGCAAGTGGCTGAAACTGCATTAACACAGCAGAAAATCTGACTACAAATTGACCACTTTAAGCCATAAATATCTGCAGCCATCAGGGTCCATTGAGCTCTCTCCATGGTAACTGGCTGAGTGGCAGTGACCTGATCTCCCTTTATTTAGGAACACCCCTTAAGGCCAGCCCTCGTGGCTGAGGGATCCCTTACTCAACACCAGACATCAACGGGCTGGTAAATGACATTTTTGCATGTGTGTAATATTTAAGATAGGTATAGCAAGCTCATGTAAAAAGCAGAGTATTGACTGGAAATCCATCCATACTTAATGAACATTTTACATATCTGAATGTACTGGTTAGAACTCAATAAACTAATTACAAGATCACATCTGTCTGAGGGATCCTGTGACAGCAAGAAAACCTGAACCAGTGAACTAGCATTAAACTTTAACATATACAACTCATCTTTAGAGACAAAAGAATTAAGACCCACTGAAATAAGTGGAAATTTGCCAGGGCAGTTATCAATGCATAGTGTTAGAAGGACCAAGGCATTTCACCTTCTTTATTATACAGCCTAAAAGCAAGAAAACACGAGTTTTGACTGTTTGACAGTCTTTTAAGGAAGTTTTAGGACAACTGTACCTTTCTTTTCATCTGTTTTGACAACTTTAACAAATTTTCTTTTGATGAAATACTTAAAAGCTGGAGCCCGTTTGTCACGGTCTTCATCAAAGATCCAAAGATTGACTCTGGCTCTTGTAATTGCAGTGTACAATTGCTTTAGTTCTCCATTCAGCATCTGAAGCAGAACAAAAAAATTGAATTAAATAAATGAAATGCCAGATGAGCTAAATTGTTAAAAAGAAACATACTCTGCAGTTATAAGAAAACAGAGAATTTATACAGAATGAATAACAAGTAAGGAAGTGCTTTTAAGTAAACCAGTCTAAATATTAAATATGGGATTTTAATTATATAAGCCATTGTCCAGCTAACTTACAAGCAACTACTACTACAAATCAGCTGCTCGTGTGACAGGCTATTTTCCTGCTAATCACTTGCACACATAATTATTAACTTACTATACAGTCCTGAAAATATCTGACTCACCAGATTCTAAGTAATTTCCTTAATTTCAAGGTAGTGACACCAACCAGAAACCAGACTACAGGAATAATGAATATTGGCAAGCTGAATTGCTGTTTGCTCTAACCACAGTTGTTCTGTAAATATACCCAAAAGTCTATGACATGGGTTTTGTTCTCTAATCAAATAACATTTGCAAACAATCTCTTATCTTTTAAAATCAGTATTATATTACATTATATTTCTATTATATTATACAAATTTGAACAACTATAAAAGATAAAGCAAGCTTCATAAACATGGAACTAACAGGATGAAAGGATTTAAAAAATTTCCCTACTTTTAAGAATTTAATTTGTCCTTCTTATTCCCAATGTTACAAAAAAACCTCACCTTGTACATTTCTACATTAAATGGAGTCCTTTCCTGCATGCCAGTGGCATCCTCTAATGGCCCTTCAATTAGCAAGCTGCTTCCCACTTGCACATCCAGATCAGGACTATAAGAAGAAATTATCTTCCATTCTTTGCTAGCCTGAAATATCAAGAGAATAAGGTTTATTTGTATGTACTAACCACTACTGCCTACATATGTACAAGATAAGGTTGTATGGTGTGACCTATTCATCCCTGCAAAGGGAAGAAGGATCAGAGGAGAGGACTGTGGTAGAAAATTGTCTCATGGAAGAATGTAAAGAATAATCAGCAATTTTCAATGAAAAAGCTGAACTTCATCTCAACATAGCCTTTGATTGAGATGTTTATCTGGACCAGGTGGTCATCAAGGCACATAAACAACTTTCCCTAAAACAGCTAGTACAGAGTTACACCTTTCTGAGCTGCCCAGGCAAAAGCAAAGATGTGCCACAGCCCAACAGACTGGAAAATCTGAGGAACAAACAAAGCAAACCTTTAAGAGTGCAACCAGCTTGAGCTGGCTACAAGCTGCATAACACTTCCCAGGGACTGAGGGTGGCTAGCNGAGCACTAGTGGGAATCACACCTGTATCGTGATTCTAATGTATATTGCCACTGTTATATTATGCTTGCCTTGGGATTTCAGGATCCTTCTGTATCACTCTTCCAGATCCAAATCATATGCAATGCTCAATGTAGCAAATAAGTATTTTGATATTAAACATGAAAACCTCCTTGGGTGGACAATACATTTTCAGATAAACACCCTTTCAGTGATCCCTCTGTGGAGGAAATCGAGGTACCTTGACCATGGAGGAGGGTCAAGGTTTAGTCCTAGGGACAAGGATTTTCCTACAAACCCCCAACACCACAACAGGCAAACTCACTGAGGGGGGAGTGTGTTGATTGCTGGGCCAGGCAGCTCCCTGCCAGACTGGGGCAGAATCAAAGGTAAACGGTGGTGGGGTAACACTCACAAGCTGCAATTTGTCATACCAAAATCTACTATCTCAGGCACATTGGAGAGATCTTGGTCTGCAGGTTAGCATGGGCAGCCACTAAGTCTCCTTGTCTCTACAAGACTGACAAGCTCACTGAGCTGGACCCACACATATCCCTTGCTGGCATATATTCTCATCCTCAGGGTTCCCAGAAAAGATCTGGCTGGTCATTCATGTGATGAATGTATTAAGCTTCGTGTTGAACACCAGTAATTGCTAGTGCTGGTCTCAGCCAGGGGGTGGAATGGCACCTGCCAACACCTCCTCTTGTAAGAACACTCAGAGGTGAGCAAAAAAACCCACTCATGGGGAAAGTCTAAAAAAGCATGGTCAGAAAATATTGGACTCCAACACAGAGACATGTGAAAGATGTCTATAAATATGCAAAGACACTCCTAACTGTAAGTTAAGTGTAGCAGCAGATCAGTGCTGTGCACTCTCATTCCATGAGAGAAATGCCAGCTCCTGACCACACCACTCTGCAGATTCCTGATCCCCTTGCAAAACTGGTAACTTTAAAATCATTAATATATTCTAAGTTATGTTCATTTTTCCCTTTTGGTAGTTAATTGAAACGTGATTAAATTTGCCAAGTTTCTGGCACAAAACAAAAAATACTCACAATAAGGCTGAAACAACATTTTTACAATCTATGTATTTCTGAGCTTTGAGCAACACAAAACAAGTTAGCTGTCTTCCCACAGGGGGAAAAAAGCAGGAAACCTTTCCTGCAAAATGTATTTTCAAGTTAAAATTTCAAATTAAGACATTCCTAAGCCTGTCATAGATTGTAACATGACAACCAGCTAAAGGTATCCGTTTGGTCAAGAGCTTGCGGGTTTTGTGGGCTTGGTTTTTTGCCTTCTAGATTTTTCATTCACGTCTGCTCCCTGAAACAAGACTATTCTAAAATCTCATTTTCAAGACGAATAATATAAGAAAATCCAACACTTTACAAAGTGCACACGGCCACACTGCTGTGTTTACAACAGCTCACAGATTCAGCTTTTCTAAATTAGAAAACCTCAGGGTGAACTGCCTTCTTGCCTGCTTGTTTAGCTGCTCAAATCAACTCAATTACTCATGACTCACAGGACCACGGAAGAATTGTATGAAAACAGTTCTCCAGGCCTGACATACATTAGTCTAAGCTAAAATGCTCTACACAACTCAACTCTGCTAAACTGATTCTGCTAAATTCTTATAAATGGCTTGTTGTTTTTCTGATTGCAACTTGCATCACCAGAAACAAATCTACTCTGAGAAATCTACCACGACAGCCAGTATTTACCTCAAGCTCCCTCCTTCTGCCCTTATCACATAACATTCACTAACCTCTGTGAAGAGCCACCAGTAAGCTGCCCTCAGTTTTCTTGTGGTTTTCATCTGCTGAAAACCACATGAGACACTGCTTTGAGGGGTAGAGGCAGAGGATATCTGCAAAAGGGGCTGTTAACACTGAATGATTAATCGCAGAGTAACTCAGTCATGAGTACATGAGGTGTCTGCAGGCATGTTCAGCAAGGAATACTTGGAATACTTTGCTGGCTGGGGTCAGAGGAGTAGTCTTGTCGGCAGCATAAGAGTGTGCATGTGTGTGTGTACCCCAAGGCTCTTCCTTAAATTTTAACAGCAAAACTGAAGAAAAATGCAGCACTTAAGGAAACAAGTTCTCAATCCATAAGCCTATCCCCTCTTTGTATTCTGCTGTGATGAAACCACTCATCTTCAGAGAAAAGAGGGAATCCTTATACCAGCTGCAACACCGATTAGACCACAAGTAAGACTGACTTTAGAAAAAAAAAACAAAAATGGATAAGAATTAAATACCTCTGAATCTGTAAAAAAGTTGTAAAGGAGGACATCATCAAATTCCAAGCCCTTTGCTTCATAAATTGTCAGTACAAGTGCCAAACTCAGCTCCTCAGGTATTTTCTCCTTTGCAGTTTCATTTGCCACTAATACCACCTGCCATAAAATACATTAAAAAACCACATTAGAAAGCAAAGAAGGAAAAAAAAGATAACAGTTGCATAGAGAAAGACAAACACGATGATAATACAAGCGCCTTCTGAAAACTAGACAGCATTTCACAGAGACATTTCAGCACACTCACAAAAAAGGTCACAAAGCTGCCACTAGAAGACTGACAAATGCGTGGTATGTGCAGACGGTTTTAGATCTAGTGTAAGAAAATTTGGAGTTAGCAAGGAACAGGTCAGACAATACCTCACACAATACCTCACATCAAAAAAAGAAGAGAAAGAACCAGACATATCAAAAAGAAACAGAAACCAACCCAATAAAGCTTTCTAAGTTTGAAATGCCTAATTTATCAGGGAGACAAGGACTTAAAAAAGAATGTTGTGGGCAGTTCATACAAGACTATTATTTAGCAACAAAGCTGGCAGAATCTGCAAAAAGCCTAAGAAAAGCAAACCTGATGTGCTCCAAATTCTATGGGCTGTGTTTTCCTTTTGTTGCCCCTCAGCAGAATTGCTAGGTCACTAACACTGCAGGACTCCAAGACTGTAGGTTTTGGCCCATCAAAGAGACCACGGTCCTGAGGAAGGCGATCAAAAGATTCTGGAAAATAATGCTGGAGCAAATCAACCACTCCAGATGCTAAACGGAGGATACCTGCAAAAAGCACAACACAGGTTTTAAACTTCAGCCTGAAGTCCTTGCAAACACACTTTTAAAAGATTTTGTTAGAAGTTTGGAATCAAGAAATATAATGACAAAAACACTAATCAGAGAACGCTAAAGCGGTAGGCTTCAATTTGTGTTTTTGCCAATTTGAGTGGATGTCATTCTTTGGCCTCTAAAGATCAGAAAACATGCATGCTACAACGGCTTGGCAGCATTCTCACAAAATATAGATCACAAATGAGAAACAAGTAAGAAAAGCAGAAGCAGCACACCAATGCTGCAAAATCTAGCGTTTTGGGGAGAGGACAACAGAAGTGGGAATGGCCGTTTCTTAAATTTTTTCCCACACAAACGCAGCCAAAGCATGCAGCAAGAATGAGGGTTCATAAAATGACAATTTTAAAAACATTCGTTTTTGGTTTTCCAGTTGAGACGTCAAAGAACAGAATCAACATACCAGAAAATGCTGTCTATCTGATCTTTTTAAAAAACAGGCCACACAGAGACTGACTTTGAACTGGCCAGCAGAAAACTTCAACTATTAGTGACATCTGAAGAGCACAGGCTCAGATCATAAATAAATTTGTTACTCTACCTGAATGGGACCTGTAGTTCTGGTACAATTGATATATCCTTTTCGGTTTCCTCACACGCTGCTTCTTGTTCACAGAGCTCTTGCTTGCATAATGAAACAGTGACCTCAGGTCACTAAAACGAAAAGCAACTCCTTTCATTATACTCTGGGCAGTGTCACCCGTTAGAAACATGGCATTAGGGTCATTGATGCATTTCATTAACAGAGCTAGCTCAGCTTGCGTGAAATCCTGTATCTCATCGCCATAAAACTCATGGATGGACCAAGGCAGCTCCCTGAGCTTTGAAAGTCTTTGAGATAAATTATACAGCAAATCTTCTTCATCAAAGTACCCTCTCTGTGACCGTATCTGCTGATAAAGACAGAAGAGGTGATAGATCTCACTTCTGTCTTCTGTGAAGTTTGGTGATCTTTTTCGGCCTAGCTTTTTGTATTGCTCCTCAGTAAGCTTGCCCCCAAAGCAACTCAGTGCCTCAAAAGAGCCTTTCAGAAATGATTTTATTTCTTTCCAAACCAGTGCTGGATTGTACACGCTTTTACCTTTTATCATTTTTGGCCATATTTCATTTGCAAACACATTGTAAGTCACAAAAGTCCAAGGATCACTTTCCTTAGAGCACGCATCTGCAGCTCCTCCATCATCACCATGTTCTCCTTCAAGATTACCTTCTTCATCCTCGTCCTGCCAATTTGGTACAACTAAGTCTTCCTGAGGACTCCAACCAACAATTACTCTTTTAAGACTTCCATCCTCATTTCTTGGAAAAAATGGGTCGGGCATGGATGCATCTAGTAACAGCAACAACTGCTTGGAGGTGACAAAAAGTGGAAAATTTTCATCTTTAATGTCTTGTAGCCTGTGAATATTTGGGTCCAGAGGCTTGAAGTGACTGGTCAACTTGGACGACTTGCTAAGTTCAATGAAATTCTTCTGAACTTCTCGGCACAAGACAGGATTTTTTGTTACGAAGATCTGGTGCAGGTGCTCCAGCTTGTTTGGTGCTTCTGCACTACACGTTTGGTCTTCTCCATGGTCACCACATGAATTCACTTCTGCACCAGCTGTGCCCACAGGAACCCTTTCATCCTCACTCTCCTGGTTTTGCTCATCACTCATCTGCTCGTCACTCGAATCATCACTCTCGTGTTTTAGTTCATTCTCCTCCTTCCCAGAACTGTCTTTTTCAACCTCACTGCACTGTCTCTGCTGCCATGTCTGCCTCTCCAACAGAGGTCCATCTGCCAAGGTGGATTGTTCCCAGTATGAATAGAATTTCTTCCAAAGCCTATACAAGCAGCAAGTTGTCTTCCCCGTCCCACTTCGCCCAATTAAAATGATTGGTTCCATAGGCTTTGGATTGAGATGAATCACCGTATACTCCAACTCTCCAACTCGGAAAGGGTAATCAACAGAAGACTGCACATCATTTATAATGTTCAGTGCCATGTTAGTACTGAAGCTGTGAAATTTCATTATATTGTATTCCAGTTCTGCTGCACTAGCTGGAGGGAAATACTCAGGCATGGTACGCTCTTTTGATTTTTCTGCCTCCACGTCTTCAACATAACAACGTGGAACACGCTTCTGTGCTGTCCCACTGTGGTTCTGATGTCCTTTGATTATACCCTTGAGCTTTTTCCTCAAAATGCAGGATAAGCCACGGTTATAGGAAATGCATATATTTTCTAAGGCACGGTTCAGCTTGCAGTGGTCAAGAACAATGGCCCAAATTCTAATTATTTCTGTGTAAACTCTACCTGATTTTTCTAGATGACTTTTTGTCTGTTCTGTCTCCATGATCTTTTCTGGACTCTCACTGCAACGAGGAGAAAAGTCAATGGCAAGTTCCCATAGCATTCTTGCACCTTTGCCCAGTTTGGCTTCATACAGCTGGATATCAGCTTTCAAGTGTTTCAGTGGCTTCTGGAGGCCCCTAGACCATTCCCCGTTGCCAAGCTGCTTAATTGTCATTATGGTTTTAACTTTCAGATAATGAGGCACAGCTTTACTACTCAAAGTCTTTAGCATTTCAGGAGTGCACTCTATTTCCCAAGTCATGTTATCAAACTCCTGCACATGTGTCTCAATATCCAGACTCTTCCCCTTTTCTTCCTCTAGTTCTTCCTTCTCTCCATTAGGCAGAGCCATACTAAATTCCCCTGTTCCCTTCTTTTTCTCCCGATCATCTCCTTTTCTTTCAGGATGACCTATGCTTCCACAAGGTTGCAAGGAACTCCTTTCCTCTTCCAATTTAGTCTGGGCTGCAGATGGCTTTTGCACCAGAGGATGATCTTTTTTCAGACTGTCGCTCACTTTCAATTGCTGAATTAAGGCTGTGATTGCCTGCACTAGACTTTCCTGCAGTGTTAAGGGGCTGTTTATTCCTTCTGTTTCCTGCTTTGCCAACTGACCTTTTTTTGTTTTTATGGAACATGGGGTTTTTAAGTCATTATGCACTGCGTTGCCAGATGGTGCTTTTAATGAGAACCCAGATGAAGAACATCCCATGCTCTTTGACTGTGAAATCTCAGAGACTGGAATGGGTTTAGGTATTTTAACCAACTGCCCTGCTCTATCCTGGCGATGCCTCTTCTTCTCCTGTGCAGCATTATTCCAGGCTTCTAGCAGTGGATCTCTCTTTTTAATTCTGTGCATCACATCTTTTCCCGATTTGTTTTTTATGCTAAAGTTAATGTCAAATTTTGCCAATAACTCTGCTATTCTCTTAGTCTGCTTTGAAAATCCTCTCTGGAAAACAACATGCATCACTGTATTTCCATCATCATCTTGTATGTTTGGATTAAGATATGGAAAGTCAGATGGTCTTGAAGCAAAGAGGTCAAGTAGATAGTTCAGAATGTTTAAACCAGCCACATCTGAAAGCAGGAGAGCAAACAAAAAATAAACTAACTTGCTTTACAAGTCTGCACTGTATGTCAACAGTTTCAATACTTTTTTTTTTGTTGTTGCCAGTAAATTAAAATCAGTTGCTTTTAAAAAGAGAAACAAAATCTACGTTTCCCGTTTATAAAACACACTTGTGTGAAACAGTTCAAAAAAACGAGCTTACCCAAGTTTCAGGGGAAACAATACAAAGGCAGCAAAGCTTAAAAATTCCTAGTGCTGAAATTATTCCCCTAGCATCAGTCAATTTCATTCCATTTTTTAACCTCAGGGTACAGACAGATTTGTTCATTTTCCAACATCAGCCCTGACTGCTACCCAAGGGACACTGGTGACTTGTCATCCAGACAAGCAGCAGCTCAAGGTAGTGCTCTGGGGTCATTTGGTTCACTTTAAAAAGGCACTCAGAAGTAATCTGCTGCAGATAACTTTGCTTTACTAAAATAACCTGCAGGAAATCCCAATTATTTCCTGATATTTGAGGTCCCTGGAGCAACTTCCTACAAAATCAGATTAGTTACTTCCCTGGGGGAAAGTCTCTACAGCTTTCTGCATTTCATCCAAATAATAGATATGATTTAAATGAGACAATATATATGAAACATTTCTTTTCTAGGCGTAAAATAATGACATGCCAAAATCATGATAAAGAAATTGCACGTTAAAAACTTTACACAGTGAAAAATACTTCAGAGAACATATTGTCATGGGACTTCTTGATCTTTTGATTTAAAAATGACAACTGGCATTACCTATGCTTTTAATCTCTCTAAAGCCATTCAATGGAATGTTTTGCTTTAAAAATTAATACATTCAATATTTCAAATAATTTTAGTCTTTCAACTCAAAAATGCATTTTTTCTTAACTTAAATTCAAATCTGATTTGGGGCTTAATTTCACAGTTTATCCTAACTTTTTATATTTTTTTATATAAGCCCTACAGTTCTTTCACTCACTTCTCCCCTGAACAAAACTTTATTGATTTATGACTCAAGGAAAACTGATAAACAGATTTCAGATGCCACTGCAGGATTTCCTTCAAAGTCTGCTGCCTTTGCTCTAACTTTACCTTTGTTACCTCCCACAAACATCCAGTTTACCTTAGTCCCACCTAGCACTCATTTTACAGGGTTTCAGAGAGGAGCCTTCATGGTTCCCCCTTGTCACCTGAGCTGCCATCACCTGTGCTCGCAGTCCCAGGCAGCGCAGCCACAAGGCAGCACACGTCAGCTTATCAGACTGGTGTGTATGCCCTGGCCTGCAGGCTTGGGGGGCTGAGTGAGACAGTCAGACATCCTGACCCCTGTCCCTGCAGCAGCACCACGGGCAGGCAAGGAATGGGGATGTTTTCAACAGCAAAAGCCTCACCTTTATTATTTAAATAGATGAAAACTGCAGCATGCAAAGGAGTATCTCCTTGTGTAACAGAGAGGTTTCGAGGGTCTGCACCTTTGGTCAGCAGCAAATATGCCAGTTCAAAATAATTCTTTCTGAGGCATATTTTCAGTGGTACTTCAGAGCTGGTTCCAATATCATCAGGCAGAGCTAGTGTGAAGGACAGGAAAATATTAGGGTTTAAAGCTAATACACCAACTTGCCAACTACAGAAAGCTCTGAACAGATGCAGTAAGATGCTGATTTCCAGGAAGGTGACAGGGGTGTTTTTTGCTAGCTTTTTACATGTGTCTGTTAAAACACTTTTTGACTAAGAACATTTTTCATCATTTTCCCTTGTCTCCCATTAAGCTGAGCAAGTCCTTCTGTTGTGATAGGAAGACACAAAAGCCAGAACATATCTTCTCCAAGTCAGTCACTGACTAAAACAAAATGCCTCCTTGCTCCTCTGGCATTTAAAAGGCTTCAACAGGACCATGTGTCTGTAACATAGCTAACATCAAGCTGTACAGTTAAATGAAATATGCCAGAGGGATCCTAGGAATAAGCTCATGCAAAACAAGAAGCATGATGGTGTCTACATTAGCTAAAAAAAGGAAGACATTTGGTCATACCTTTGAAATCAATGAAGTAGTCAGTTACTTGTAGCATAAAAGCACACTGAACTCAAGGACTGTAGCTTACACTTTCTACCAGGACAATACTGTGGCTGAAGACAAAGAAATTAAGGCCCACAAGAAAACTACGGGTGCAGGAGCAATGACAGTCCTTGTCCTTTTACTAACCCTTGCAGACAAATTTAATTTGATAAACATCTTCCACCCATGTAGCCTTACCAGCTTCGTCATGTGCCACACAGCAGATGAAGCCAATGCACTGCATTCCAACAAGCTGCTGCACCTATACAGAGCCACAAACCTCCCCCACTGTTGGTATTTCTGAGACTACCTTGCTCCCAACACATCAAATAACACACTGCATCTCTTATAGCACATTAATATTGCAGCTTTTCACCTCCTCGTTCAAGCAAGCATCTGATGAGGTGCGTTTGTGTATCCAGTCTTTCACAGTGCTGGATAATGTTGCCAATGTCAACATCTGAAAGACTGCAGGTTTTGAAGAGTCCTTTGCCCGATGGATTTTCCCCATTGGCTTTCCCTGTCAGAAGCAGCAAAACTTTATGCCACATTTGCTTCCCCAGTAACTGTTTTATGAAGCTGTTAGCACAGACACTGGAGATGTTGCATGACATTTCTTCAGGGATTTCTGCAAGGCAATCAAGAAAACGTAACTTACTCAAAGCCATATAATGAAATCCACCTCATTGTAAACTAATTTCAGAATAATTAACTTGTTAAATTGAAAGTAAGGAACAGCAAAATATATCTTTCCATCCTTATGCTGTCAGCCAAGTAAGTTTGAACATTTTGATGCATCATGAATTTCTGTGCATACTCCATTGGTTCTAAGTGCAAAACACAATATTAAATATCATTAAAAGCACTTTTATAGCAGTCATGAAAGTTACAGAAAGAGGTAAGAGAAGGAAGGGTAAAAGGGCATTAAGTTTATGCTAGCACCAAACACATTTTTCACAGCAATTAAGTTTTGTGAAAGGGAGAAATGGGAACTCACTGCACCTTTCACAGAGGACAGACATTTCAGAAATCGCTTAACTGCATCTTCCTTCAATACATTTTTATTATGTGCTCCATTTTCACACCTGTAGAACTGGACAAACTGTTCCAGAACATCCTGGAGAGAATCTGTATCAGCTGTGGCACTTTCATTCTCTCCTGCAAAACATTACAGAAATTGAAAAATCCACTTCCTTGCCAGCATGTTTTCGGGGCAAGACTGTAATGCATTACATCCCAGGGCTCTAAGAAATGTGTAGTGGCAGATTAAAAAACAGATGACTGAAACTCTTACAGCCAATGCCAGTCCTGTGATGGATTTCTGACCCCAAAGGAAATTTGATACTTTCATCAAATACACTCTTGTCGTGGTTTTGCCCGGGGCAGAGTTATTTTTCTTCTTAGTAAATGGCACAGTGCCATGATTTGGATGTAGGATGAGGACACTGTTGAAAGCACAGGGAAGTTTTGGTTGTTGCTGAGCAGTGCTTACCCTGAGACAAGCATGTCCCATGCTCTGCCAGTGAGCAGTGCACAAGAAGCTGAGAGGCCTGAACTGGCCAAAGGAATATTCCATACCACAGAATGTCATGTTCATTATATAAACTATGGGGCATTGGCCATGAAGGGACCATTGCTGCTTGGGGATGGGTTGGGCACCAGTTAGCATGGTGTGAGCAATTGTACTGTGCATCACTTGTGTCTCTTGGGTTTTATTCCTCTCTTTTTCTCCTTTTCATAACAATAATAATAATAGGAATGGTAGTAATTTACTTTATCTCAGTTTTTAAACTGCTCTTATCTCAAACCACCATGGGAGGGAGGGGGAAGTGAGCAAGCTGCTGCTTGGTATTTAGTTGGCAGCTGAGGTAAAACCACAACTCTATTTACCATAATTCACTAGGCTGAAAACTGTAATAGCTTTTGTATGCAGGCAGTAATATGCTGCAATTATATCACTGTTCAGAATTTTTGAAGTAGATGACCAAACCCAGTAATGTTTGCAGTGTACACTTTTAATGAGCTTGTCTGACTCCCCGGTGCAATTTAAAAAATACAGCCATAAAAGAATTTGTCCTTTTAAAATTAAAAAACAAAGTCAAATATGTACACCACACCAAAATGTTATCTCCAAGTTTAAGAGCTATTTATGTAATGGCAAATAGCAGGTTTTAAACAATGTCCCAATAAATGCCCTCGAACAAACAGAAAAAAACTTGGCTTGGATTTCCCAAATGCTTTAAGGAATTCAGGTGTATGAAAGACCAAACAAAACAGTAGCTTTACCTCTTAAGACAAAGAAAGAGACAAGGTTGATCATCTTTTTAGAAAGAAGGACTAACCTCAGATTTTTACCTGTAAAGCTGAGGCTTATTCTCCAGCCTCTCATTTCCACTAAGCTTAGAAAACTTGTGGGCTGTACATTGCCAAAAAAACCCTTAAAAACAAACAAACAAAAACCCTGGCCACAAAAGACAGTGCAACCTGAAATGCTAACCAAAGCTATTACTACCACAGAGGTATTGTATTGACCTCCTGTGGAGAACCACTATGCTAAAACCTTCTCCAGACCAGAGATCTCTATTGTAAAGAAAACAAACCTGCGGGAATTTCTTTGCCAGGAGCTGT
Source organism: Cisticola juncidis (assembly GCA_013400215.1). Lineage (NCBI taxonomy): Eukaryota > Metazoa > Chordata > Aves > Passeriformes > Cisticolidae > Cisticola > Cisticola juncidis. Next base: position 1,476,982 of record VXBR01010367.1, read on the forward strand.
AAGATGCAAGCACAATGAAACCCAGTGTTTTCTAATACACTTATAAGCAATACACACACAAAAACTGAGATGTAGTTTGCTAAAAACTTTGCTTTATGCCAAGCTTGATCTGAACATCACTTGGACAGCAGCTCCTTTCAAGCAAGGACAAAATGTTCACTACGGACTAGCAGATCAGAGTGAAAACTCACAGGGAGAGTTACATAAAACATACACAATTACTCATATGAAATAAAATTATTTTGTATCTAAAGGTTATAAGTTTTAAACATGAAAAGCACACACTGCATGTAATACCTGTCTGCTTCCCAGATGAATTGTGTTTCTCAATGTGCTTGCTGATTTCTTTTACAGCATCAAAGTTTTTGTTCTTTTTTAAGATATCTATGACACATCTTGACCGTGCATCTGGAACAGTGGGATCAACCCCAAAACTCAGGAGCATGATAACATCTTCTGTTTGTCCTAAATCAATAAATGAAAAAAAAAATTAGAGGAAGAATAATTCACATTGTTCAGGAGTGTTGCTCTGTTTTCCTTCTTATTTTTTCTCAATTTCTAGCATTATTTTAACTTAAAAAAACCCTAAATCCTTCCAGTGTCATTAAGCTGACAAGGTGGAAATCAGTCAAAGGTTGAACTTGAAAATCTCAAGGCCTTTTCCAAACTTAACGATTCTGTGATTTTATGTTTTATAATATTTATAATATGTAGCTATAAGCAAATAAACTTTGATACATATAAAGATACACATTTTCTAATGTTATATATATAATATATAAAGACATACTCGTTAACAGACAAATACATATTAAAAATATGTGCTCTCCAGGTAATAAATACCATATGAATATTACCAAATAAACTTTAAGCATCCAAACGTCTGGTGTTGCCTTGGCATTGATGTTTGCTTCCTGTTGCCCCCTCGTGGGCACAGTAAGAAATACAAGGAATAAAGCCAGGGTAATGTAAAATGAAATCCCACAGAAACTGTGAAGGAAAGCCTTTAGTTTTCCTCCTCTGACAAGGCATACTGCTATGTAGGCCTTAAATTTTCACCTCTTTAAAAGAACGGGGAGGCCTGACAGCGAGTTACATCTTAGTTGGCCAGGAATTCTGTGGTCCTTTAAAATTTTTTTAACTATGTTTACTTAGCTAAGGAATGTTCGACTGTTACTTTGGCTAGTTTTAGTTTAGATCCGTACTGGCTGAGAATCAGTAGAAAACTCTGAGAAATTACCTCACTGACCTGCAGAAAGGAACTCACTCAATGAACTCAGTGATCCCATATCCCTTAGAGAACTTAATAGCTGAAGAACAACATCCAATAAAGGATTGTTTAATGCTGTCATGTAACTAGAGATGAATTAAATGCCATAGAACAAGAAAGAGAGAGAGAGAGAGTCCAAGTGTTGCCATTTGATTAAATAAACTGTATTTAGATAGTAGGGAACCTTAATAGTTGACATTAGTTGACATTAGTAGTAGTCATGCTAAGGCTTGGTAGGCCTCATGTAACCTGCAGATGAACTATCATAGTAGATTTTGTAATGTAAGCAGTGTAGCTAAGAGATAATCACTTATCTTAAGGAGTGTATCCAGTTATCTAGGGAATGTACCTTTTGGCAGAAACTTAAATGTCAGAGAGATTATGGTACCAGGTATTGAAAATGAAGTAAGAATTTGTTATGATGAAGAAATCATGTAAAGAAACATATAAAAACCCTGTAAATTTTCTGTGAGATGGGGCTCTGTCTTTGGACACTAGTCCCCAGGCTCCCGGGGCCTCAATAAAGCACTGCATAAATGACTTTGGTTGTTTGTGTTTTCTTCGAATCGGGCAACACAAGACACCCCAGAAGACTTGATTAATACATTGCAGGTGCATTACAGGAGCCACTTTATAGGCTTATACACCTCAAAAAACTTAATCAATAGTAACTGTCTAACCAGGACAGAAAATGTAATAAAGTACTGTTTAGTTGGATAAAACTTGGGTTACCCATTTGAAAAAAAAAGATAGATGAGATGTTCTGGTGGTAATTATGAGGAACAAAACACCTATACCATAATGCAATCAGTTGGGTGGGCTTTTGGGTGTGTCTATAAAAAAAAGTTGGATGCTATAGTGTATATAAATGACTGAAAATTCTTGTTTCCTTGAACATGCCTACGGCAAATGAATTCCCAATATGTTCCCAATTTTGACTCAAAATTATTATTATGTTCATCTCACAGCTTTTTGCTGTTAGATTTAAAACTTTTTGTTTCAGGCCTCCAGGTGGTCTAATGTGATTTTAAGAACAGATGAAAATTTGAAAGGTAACTTCTATGATTCTAAAAAACTGAAGCACACTTGTGAGAAAATCCTAACCAGACAAACCAAAGAGCAAAGAAAATGGTCACAACTTAAAAAGGAATTCTTGGAATGTTTAAATATCCGTTGCCACTACAAGTCTACATTCAGATACTTTCTCATTTTCTTTCTTAGCACGAAACAGTTAAAACCAGGGTCTGAAACTTTTGTCCATTACAGATTTTTCCATATGAAAATAAAACAATACATGCACTAAAAAAAAGTATTTACTCCGCTTCTGTGAATATTCACTGGAAGAGGCCACAATGTGCAGCAGGGTCTGTCCATCTCTGTCTTTCTGGTTGATCCTATCCTTCAGCTCTGGCCTCCAAGTCACCAACCACCTGAAGAGATGGTTCTTTGCTGAAACGATAAAAAAGCACACTCACAGAAACAGATCATCGTGTTTTTTCCCCTTTGGAGTGGCAAGGTGCAATTGTAACATTGACTCATGACTCTATTCCACACAAAGAATCTTGCTCCACACTGAGACGGCAGAAACAAACACTGTACCTTTTTTAAAGCTGATATATTCAGGTTACAAAAGACCCAAAAGACCACCATACTGTGAATGTGGCATGCAAGACAACAACATGGAGGCAGGAGGTTTGCAGTGAAAAGCTGCTCCCCAAAAAGAGGGCCAGCCTATTTATTTCCTTCATTTTTATACATTTGTGTATCTGGTTATGATTGGCTTCTGGGGTTACTACCCCTTCGCCCCACTGGCCAGACCAGCTGTCGACCAACATTATTCTCAGGCTAGAAATATGTAAACAAAGGACAGTGAAAAAAACAAGAAAGGTTGTTTATGTTCCAAAGTCTGAGAAAGTGAAAAAATGACCCTTAATATTGTACAGAAACTATAGAACTGACTCCATCTTATGAAAAGTAGAAGGATTTAAAAAAACTCTGAAAAACCAGAGCAACACCATACCAATCACACTTCTGCTTCAAAACACAGAAAAGAACAATTATATTAGGTTTCCACCACTATCAGGCATGGCTGATCAAAGAGAGTGTTTCCAACATTTCTAAGAGCATTCTAAAAGAGTGTGGAAGGTCATACCTAGGTGATCTGACCTGAGATATCGTGACCTTTTTTTGATTTAGAAAAGTTCTAGGTGTTAGTTCTCTGATGAAAGCCAGCACTGTTTTATTTCAGCTGCAGATGTCACTCACTTGCTTTGATACACAGTCTGATAACAGCGTGCAGCGGATACAGCCCGATGGACTCAGCCTTCGCCCCAATGGAAATCAGCCACTTCACTAACTCTGCCACTTCCTGCAGCTTCTCACCACGACCATACAGCTCAGAAGTCTGGCAGCAAGGAGAACAATCACAACACATTATTTTTACATACACAAAAAGCATTTGTTTTTTAGTATTTCCTGTATTATCATGACAGGAATCAGTAGAACAACAACAACCAAGCCATAGTCACTGTAAAATGGAACTATTTATTTCACAGACTTTCACAGAATGGCTTGGGTTGGAAGGGACCTTAAATATAAATTAAATAAATAGTTTCAACCCCCTGACACAGGTAGGGACACTTTTCACTAAACCAGGCTGCTCAAAACTCCATTCAACCTCAAACGCTTCCAGGGATGGGGTATCCACAACTTCTCTGGGTAGCCTGTTCCAGTGCTTCAGCACCCTCTGAGTAAGAAATTTCTTCCTGATAGCTAATCTAAACCTACTGTCTTTCAGTCGGAATCCATTCCCCTGTCCTGTCACCATGTGCTCTTGTAACAAGTCTCTCACCATGTGCTCTTGTAAGAAGTCTCTCACCATCTTTCTTGTGGGCTCCCTGCAGCTACTGGAAGGACGCAATTAGGTCACCACAGAGTTCTCTTTTCCAGTCTGAACAATGGCAATTCTCTCAGCCTTTCCTCATAGGAGAGGTGCTCCACTCCTCTAATGATCTTGGTGGCCTCCTCTGGTGGACTCACTCCCAAGAAGCTCATGTCAGGACCAGTGTGGCCTTGCAGCACCAGGGTGGCAATCATCCCTCTGTACTTGGCACTGGTGAGGCCACACCACAAGTTCTGTGTCCAGTTCTGGGCCACTCACTACAGGAAAAACATTGTGGTGCTGGATGGTATCCAGAAAAAGGCAACGGAGATGGTGAAAGGTTCTGGAGCACAAGTCTGATGCAGGAGAGGCTGAAGGAACTGGGATTGTTTAGCCTGGAGAAAAGGAAACTGAAGAGAGACCTCACTGCTCTTTAAAGTTTCCTGAAAGGAGGCTGTAGCCAGTTGGGGGATGGTCTCTTTCAGCACCTCCACGGCATAAGAAGGAGAGGAAATGGCTTTAAGTTGTGTAAGCAGATCAGATACTAGGAAAAAAAATTGACTGAAAGAGTGGTTAGGTACCAGAATAAGTTGCCCAGGGAGGTGGTGGAGTCACCATCTCTGGAAGTGTTCAAGAGGCATCTGGACATGGCTCTTGGGGTTTAGGGGTGATTATGGTGGTACTAGGTTGATCGTGAAGATCTCTGCCAACCTCAATGATTCTGGGATTGTGAGAAAGCACACAGCCTGAGCAGAAGCCAGCTGAACTTAAAAGGTATGTTCTGGCAAGGACCTAATGAACATGAAGCACAGTCTCCAAGAGATATAGCGATATAGGATACTCTGGAGGTGTGCAGCGGAAGCTCAGATGGAAATTGAGACAATATGCCAGAAGGATCAGGACATGAGGAGGTGGTCGGAAACAGTGTTCAGACAAAACTTCTCCACTTGTGTCAGTCATCTTTTTAAATAGCAGTCTTCACACATGCTTCCAACATTTACAAATAAATCTTTTATTCTAATACCTCGTGCCAAATTTTGACTGGCAAGAATTACTCTCTGAGCACAGTTATCAAATCAAAATACAACAGATTACTGGGAGAATGTAGCAGCAGCAGGGGAAGTTGAAGTTGTCAAAAAGTCACATTTTGTAATTCTTGCAAAGGAGAATCGCTACTTAGGAATTTTTCATCTTGATTCTGTCAGCCTTCCATGCATACAACAATCCCACTAGAACAGGTAAGATTGGTTGGGCCAATTCAGCAAAAAAAAGGGCCACACTATTTTGTCAAGCCCACTCATTTTTCCTGTCTCAATGAGGCAATTTGCTTTGCTGGAAGACACTTTGCTAAGACACTCCGCATGGGTCTTCTGCTGTGTTGCCATGCTTGGTGGAGTTACTGTGCTAGCAGTGGTACAGCACACCTGCCTAAAGATACCCAACCCAGACTTGCTTTCATATATCCATTCACTATTTCTTCTGTTATCTCTAAAAACAAGCCTGTGAGGAGATGTGAAATTATTTCCCTTGCATTACCCTCAGAATTACTCCCGCTCACTCTGTCAGGCACCTAACTGAAACACAGCTATAGAAAAAACACCAACCTGAAATTGTTATGACCAAAGTACCACAAGGACTGTAACAGCCAAATGGCAAATTCTAGTATATTCCACCAATATAACTTAAACCTTTGTGAGAAACAGCAAAACTTGACACTGAAGAAAATTCCTGGGAAGCACAAGAGAAAGTACACACCATCTGAGAACAGGAAAGACGTCCTTTTTCTTGGAAGCCTGCAAACCTTGAGGAAACTAACAAACTGTCAGGCCTACAGATTTATTACAGGCCTGCAACTGGATTGCGTGCGAAGGACTGAACCGAGATTCTCACACTAAGTGTGTAAGTACTGTCTTAACTCTGCAATAAACAGATTCATCTTGCCCTCAGCTTGTGAGTCCCACATTCATAGGCAAATAAAGCTGAACTTGCCAGCCAGTTAATGCAAAGCAGAGTTGCTGTCAGGAAATAAACTGTAAGAAATACAGAAATCCTTTACTGTGAGGGTGGTAAGGCACAGGAACAGGTTGCCCAGAGAAGCTGTGTGTGCCCCATCCCTGGCAGTGTTTGAAGCCAGGCTGGACGGAGCTCTGAGCAACTTGCTCTGGTGTAAGGTGTCCCTGCCCATGGCAGGGGGTGGGAACTGGATGATCTTTAACATCCCTTCCAACCTGAATCATTCTAGGACTCTATGATAAAGCCCAGTGGAATTTCTCAGTTTCTCACAAACATTGTGAGACGCCTTTAGGAAGCTGGTATGTCACTGCTATGGCAGTAACTGGCTGCTCCTGAGCTGCAGAGCTGGTGAACTCTCACCAGCTCCTGGCTCACAGACAGCCTCCAACTACACCTTCATAATTCTAACACACCCTGGAAGACAATAAATTTCATTCAGAAATATAACGTAACATGAAGTTAGATTTTCAAACAAATAGATGGTAAAGTATGATCATATAACGTCCATGTATTTTATTTCATTTTATTTTTTCTTGGTTCAAGATGGAAAATCTCTCATTAGAGTTATCAGGAAGAAGTCAATACAAGGAAAAAATAGAAAACATGAACTTACCTCAAAGAGATTCTTCAGAGACACCTGGTTAACTTTGAGATCACGGGGCAACTCTTGCTTCTCAGACAACAACAACAGACAAGACTGAAAAAAACCACCAGACATTATTGCTCTCATAAACACATTTAAAACTTTCCTTTTCACTGCCTTGCCAGATCTTGTCAGAAAGCCAGCACAGGTTAACAATATTTCAGATCTTTTTGTAATATCACAGCTGAAACTCCATTTCTAATTTTCAGCTGAATTAATGTGACATACAGTGGAGTGTAGGAAGTTACAAGTGATGAAAGTTTCCTCAGAAATAAAAAACCTGTTAAGAAGGTTAGGCCCTAAAAGATTCTCCAATACTTGGAATACTTCCGGTGCTTGGAAGTAACCCTTTGCTTTAGGAATGGACCTTTACACTGGGGACAAGACTGCCCGGCTAACACTGACATCCCAAGCAGAAAGCAGGAAATGAATATTGTATCTTCTTCTGCCTTCTTCCATTTTCTCAGTTTCTCAAAAAAACTTGGCCTTTCTCTTTGGAAACCCACTCAGCTTCACCAGAAGACAAGGGAAGGACTATGGATGCCATCTACCTGGACTTCTGTAAGGCCTTTGGATACAGTGCCCCACGACAGTCTTAGCTCTAAACTGAAGAGCTATCGGTTTAATGAATGGACTGTTGGATGAATGAGGAATTGGCAGAATGGTTGCATCCTCAGAGCTCTAGTCAACGGCTTAGTGTCCAAGTGGAAACCAGTAGGGAGTGGTGTCCCTCAAGTACCTGTACTGGGACCAGTACACTCACATCAATGACACTGCCAGGGGGATTGTGGGGTACCCTCAATCGCCCAGGAAGTTTGCAGATGGCACCACGCTGAGTGATGGGATAATGCTCAAGGCAGGGGATGACATCCAGAGGGACTCTGACAGGTCTGAGGAGCAGGCCCATGGGAGCCCCAGGAAGTTCAACAAGGCCAAGTGCAATGTCCTTCACCTGGGTCAGGACAATCCCCAGTATCAATGCAGACTGAGGAAGAAGGACCTGTGGGATAACTGTGGATGAAGAACAGGATACAAGCCAGCAATGTGCACTTGCAGTCCAGAAAACAAACAGTATCCTGAGCTGCACAAAAAGTATCATGGTCAGCAGGTCAAGGGAGGTAACTCTACCTCTCTGCTCTGTTGAGACCAGCCTGGAATGTTACATCTAGCTCTGAAGTCTCCAGTACAGAAAAGACATGGACCTGTTGAAATGAGTCCAGAGGAGGGCCACAAAAATCACTAGTGGGATGGCGCAACTCTCCTGGGATGAAAGGCTGAGAAAGTTGGGGTTATTCAGCCTGGAGAAGGTTTCAGAGAAAACTTATTGCAATAAAGTCAATATAAAAAGGGGGCTTAGAAAAAAGACTTTTTAACAAGGCCTTTGTGACAGGACAAGAGGCAACAGTTTTAACCTGAGAGTAACCTGTTCTCATTGGACGTAAGGAAAAATTTTTTATGATACAAGGTGGTGAGGCACTGAAACAGGCTACCCAGCTGCCTCATCCTTAAAAGTGTTGAAGGTCAGGTTTGGGTGGCCTTTCTGATCTAGTGAAAGATGTGCCTGTCCAGAGCAGGGGCTTGGATGGGGAATGTGGGGCTCCAGGGAGCCCATAGCTCCAGTGTGGGTCCTCCATAGGTTGCGGTTACTGTCAGAAGCCAGTTCCTTCATGCTCTCTCCACAAGCTACTCTGTGCAAGCAGTGTATAGCAGGATACTCTACCCTAAGTGGTGGTAAAACAGCTTGAACTTCACCTTATTTGTAAAAGTTATCAGTGATGGACAGAGAAACGAGGGTCACACTGCCTATGGTCTTGAAGAATGCTGAGACCAGCCTGACTCATCAACCCCAAAGTTACATGTTCCCAGGATGTGAAAAACAGTGTTTCCTGACAGAAAGTGGTACCAGTGACAAGGCAGCAAAGTTCCTTTTGGATAAATGAACCAACAGGTCATACCACTGATAACTTATCTAAAGCTGCTAAGCTGACACAGCCAACCTAGAAACATATGACTGACAGTCACTTTATACTATAAAAGCACAGTCACACCTTTTAGAAGCAGAGTCTTCTAACATACTCCTTCCTGTAAGTGTGCAGATTCCTCCCTTGAGTGGAGATTCCTCTCAAGGTTGTTCCAGGAGGCTGAGCAAAGAGGTTTGCTCATGGCCACTGGCATGGGTGAGTAACATCAATCTCTATTTAATAACTATTTTGCTATCTTTAATACCAATGCTTCAATATTGCTTCAATAAATGGTATGCTATTATACAATGTATATATTATTATATAATATTTGCTGTTATAGCTATCTGTACCACGTAGTAAACAATTCTGATTAAAGAATTTTAGTCTGATCATTACCATAAAATTAAGTAAGTTTTTTATTCATATAGATATTTTTGGTTTGCCATCCTTAATCCTGTGGGACAAACTCATATAAAGGCTCAATTACACAAATATTATCCTTCAAAAGTAAACCATTCACAAAGTCCAGGAGGAGGATCCCATCCAGCCACACGTAGGCACCTCTCTGAGAAGTTTAGAAAGCAAATGGGTCCTTTTTGAACCTTTTGACTCAACAGGACGGTTTCCCTGATAAACCTCAACTGAAGCTTCCATTTTGCCTGCAACAGCCTGCAAAGGAGCCCCTTGCTCTGGGCCTGGAGCCCTTCCTCCTTCTCCACCCCTGGGGCTCACAAAGCTCTTTCTCTCGCTCTTTCCCCCTCACTCTCCCAGGCAGGGTTTGGCCCTTTTTAAAACACAGTATCTCTGAGGCACCACCCCCTTGGCTGAGCCATGCCCTGGAACAGGGCCGTCAGAGCCAGCTGGAAGTGACACAGGTCCTCACAGGTGTCCTGCTGCCCCTACTGCCAGCACCTCACCACCAACACCCCATACAGCAGATGTCAGGTGTAATTGTGACAATGATAAATTTTTTCCACAGTTACTTGAGAGAGGATTAAAATAATTTCAGATGTTCCACCTTCTGATTTTTTCTAAATTATCTATTTTTGCTCAGCAACCGTGTACTTCCACTGAAATGCTCCTTTATTGTGGGTCTTTCACAGACAGTTTCAAAAATCCAGCCTGTAATGCAGAAGGAAAAGTAAAAGGGACCACAAACAAATTTGTTTTTCCCCCTCTAATTTGAATATTATCGAACTGAACAGTGACTCTAGATGGTGCTATAGGAAAGACAACAGACAGCAGTAAGAGACAAGCAGGATTTCAAATTCATCATGTATATCCCTTTCAGAAATGAGATTCAGAAATTATTCATCAATAAAAGCGTTTTTCCAAGTCTTAAAAATCACAGCAATATATAGTCACAGTTTTGGTTTTTAAAGGTAACATGAGCTTATGCTGAGGTGGTAAGACATGAGTGCCCAACATGCAGTGGGAGGTGACACAGTGACACAGTGACATACTTACCCGCCACTTCCCTTTCTGGGCCAGCCTTTCTATCACTGCCTGCCAAATCACTGCATCGAAATGTGCACAGAAAATATAATCATATGCAGAGTGGAAAGATGGTGGCAAGATTCGTTCGTCTGCAAGAACAAGCAAGAGAGAAAACTATTTGGTATACACAGCACTGCAAAGGTTGGAGTGCCCAACTAAATTACTCCAGTGACAACTGTAGCAGTGGTTAATACCCAAGGGACTGCCTAGTGGGGGCTTAAGAAACGCTGGTCACCCAACCGATTCAGCACCCTGACTATCAGTAGCCAGACTTCATTAAACAAGGGGGAAAAAATTAATCCCTGCTCTCAAGAACACCTCAAAGCCCCAAGGGCATTGTGAACCTTGTGGCAATTCCTCCACTTACGGGTCAACCTGCTACTGACTCTGCAACAACTAATCGAGGACTTTAACATGGGGCTACAGGCTCAAGAAAAGGCAGCAGAGGCACAACCTGAAACCTCCTGGCATGCCTGTAGGTCCATCAGACAAAACATGTTAAACAGACTAAAAAAGCAAGCAGAGGAGGAGAGACTCAGGAGACGGCAGGGAGACAGATGATGGACATTGCTGAAAAAACCTACCACATTGCTGAAAAAACCCAATGCCACAGGAAGGCCACACTTCATCTTTTCATTGTGTCCATTACTAGATGAGGAAAGTCCTCCACACTGAAATGCACTGCACTGTAAAAAAGTTTAAACTGCATATCTTCTAATTATTTTCAAATCTACCTGGCTAAAAGAAAAGCAGGGTGGTCTGGGTAAAACCCACTTAAAGCCTCTGGGATCTGGAGCTCCACATCTCCAACCTTGTCTTCCTGACTCTAAGTTTTGACCTTTTCTATCTGTTCCATAATTGACATATTCCCGTGAGGCAACTCACTCCCCTGCAGTGTTTTGAGATTGATGCCATCTGCGGTACACAAACTAGACCAAGATCACCACATCCTCAATATATTCACAATCCTCAAACAGGCCTGATGCACTAAAGGATCAAAGGAATGACCTCACAAAAGGACGTGCTACTAAGTGCTGTCATCATTACTGAAAGGCTCCTAAAAAAATTCAGGTCTTAATTTGACCTTACCATTGACACTTATGAAGATTCCTGCTACAAACTCAGCAATCTGAGTTTGATCTGAAGAAGAATGCAGGAGAACCTCGAGACCTTTGTGGAAGGTAGAAACTGCCTCGTTAGACTTTGATAACATAATGAATGAGTGGCCAGCTCTATAATAAGCCTGAAAAAAAGAGAAAAAAAGGTGTTGGAAAAATATTCAGAGATATTTACTATCAAAAAAAAAGTATTTTTTAAAATTCTCTCATTATGTTCTAAAAATTACATGTTGTACTATTTCTACAACTTCTTATACACAGATCAAAAAAAAAGTGAAATAAACTATTGTATTCTAATCCCTTGAAATTCACAATATGTTACTGATATTATCACAGATACTAAAAGTGAAATCCTGAAATTCAAAGCTTGGAAAATAACTACAGGATGAAATATACACTTTCAGCAGCTGTATGTTAACCTCCTCTGGACAAGACTGGGAGGTTTTTGTGTCAAAAATACATATTTATGTCTCTATATCACTGCATTTTGCAGTATTTCCCACAATGCATATATTCTTTGGCCAACAGCACCTGAATGTGTTTATATTCCCCCGAATTAGATTGTACCAGCTCAGAGTCACAGTGGAGTTAATTAGTTCAAATCAGTTAACTGGTATGTTGCAACACAGCACAAGTTAAATGGGCATTTGGATGCAATTTTACCATATCTAAATAAAAAAAGTTCTGCTAAAGGCTCCGAGAGTCTTCAGTGGTTAGAGCAGAAGACTCTTTACTGCACATAAAAGCCAGTCCAAGAGTATGACTCCAAATCATAAATACTCCTACTTAATCCTAACAGATGGCTATTGGAGTCAAGGTGTGCTTAATCAATGTGTACTTAATCACAAGCCAAGTGTAGCGTATTGTTCTGTCCACTGGAAATACAATATGACCTCAATCACCAAGTACCTCTCCCAGGAACTGAATACTTATTAACACGTAACTCTTGTTTGGAATACTGAGAGTCACATTTCTTGAAAGCATTGGTACCTCTCTCATCAGGACCCAGAGAGAACCAAAATCTCCTGGTGGAAAAGGGAGCTGCGTAATTTCATTAAAAATACTATTACAACGGTGAATCTGATGCTTACATATAGAACCAAACACTGATTCTGAAATTTTATGCTATATTTACTCATTGTGCAACAAAACAAAAACACAATAAAAAGAGAGAAGGGAAGGGGCAAGGAAGGGAAGGGGCAAGGAAGGGAAGGGGCAAGGAAGGGAAGGGGCAAGGAAGGGAAGGGGCAAGGAAGGGAAGGGGCAAGGAAGGGAAGCAAAAACTGCCAGCTTAAGCATCTGAATACCTTAACGTAGTTTGGATCCCACTGTAAGCTTTGGTGGGCTAAAACCACTGAATCCTTCCATTTGCCCAGGCAGTACAAGGCGGTTGATTTGTTGCACAACAACACAGCTATGTCCTGGGAACACCTAAAGATATGGTTTTAGCATTACTGTTTATTCACCTGAAAAAGGATCATACTTTATAGTTAGCAATATAAATAAATGAAAAAACCACACCTATCACCCACCTGACAAAATTAGAGGTAAAAAATGTAGTTCTAGACAATAAAGATCATCTGAATATTGGCTACAAAATGTCTTAGAGAGATCCTAATGATACCTTAGTGATACCCACAGTGATAACCTGGTCTCTTCTGAAGCAGAAAGCCAAGCCACTGGAATAACGAAGTATGAGGATTTAGCAAGAGTTCAGACCACCTCGATAGACCTGCATATGGCTCAGTGAAAGCCAGCAGCCAGGAATGGGGTAAAACAGAAACAAACAATGGAAGCTGTGGGACAGAAAGAATACTAAACACATTTTGGTCCCCCAAAAACAACCTCGCTGCATTTTAGTGTATCACCACTTGGCAAAGTCAACTGAAAAATATACATTTAAAATAAATGAGTGGCCAGTGTTAAATTAGGTTAACAGCAGTGTTAATATCCAGTAGTAATGAATATTTAATAGTTAACATGATACTCAATCATTTAATCATTAATAACATTACCAACTTATGTTAACTGGTGAAAAGCACTTAACATCTGGAAGGAAATACCCAAAGGAATTTTCTGATGAAAAATTATTTTTAACAAGTCTCAGAATACTGAGAAGGACCAAATAACAAGAACAAAGTAACCTGCATGAATCATTTCACAGATAATCAGATGATTCATGTAACAACAGGCCAGGCCATGGCAAAATCACAGCAGGATTAATCCACAACATGTCAGCTAAGAAACAGAAGTAATTTAACAGAAACTAGTGCAGTTTATGGAAAATAAATTTAAGCTTTAATTGCACTAATTTATAATTATGTTTATGTAAAAATATTCATATTTAAGTCACTGATTAATCTCTCATATATATGTAAGGAACAGAATAACTACAGGACTGGTACACTAAAGAGTGTAAAAAAAGATACAAGAAAATCAAGTGCTAGGTCAAAAAAACAGAGTTTTAAATTAACTGTGCAACTAACATATTTACATATTTCAGGCTTGTCTTATGGTTTACATCTCATAATTCAAAAATACTTACGGGACCCATTGCATTAAATAACCAAGAGTGTGTAGAGCTTCATCATAGTTTTTTATGGCCAAAGAGTAATTTCCATTTTTAAAATCCTGGTTTCCAGCTTGCCTCTTCAACTGTGCATATGACATGGGATCCATGCTAAGGAAAAAAAAAATAATCCAACAAAAGCAGTGACTTATGAGACACTTCTTTCCCTAAAATTGACTTCAGTTTCATCTTAGTTTCTGCATATTTGAAAAGGAAGACAAAAGAGCACATCTTCTTTGTTTCCTGCAGTTGGACTAGTAAATTAAGAGTTCTGGTGACAGCCTCATCTCTGCTGTTGATGCCTCCTCAACTTTTCATCTACTTTTTAATAAACTTCAGCTAACCAGATCTACCACTGGTATGCATTTTTATTTCAGTTTTTATCCTTGGGTCTTAAACTGTATCTTAAATTAGGATTCAAAATTATTTCAATGTGTGAGCACACACTCAATGCAGGAGGAAATATCTGAGAAAACAAACAGCATTTATATGCTTAAGAAATACATGAAGCTCTACATTTCAATTAATTAAAAACAAAACTCATTTACTTGCACATTTTTCATCATTTTTGTCCAGGTCCTCTGTCTAGATACTCAACAATCTAATGTATGCAGAACAGCTTAGAAAATAACTTACTGCAAGTAAATATTGTAACATAATATGGTAATAGTGCTTGACGACCTTGAATCAGACTGCAGCTATTAAAATGAATATAGGAAGCGGCCAAAGAAAACAAAAGTTGAAACTAGCATCAACTGTAACTTACTGGAAAAATGTTACATCACTAAAATTTTAAAATCAGGGTCATTAAACAAAACTAATCACATGGTCAAGCAGCCAGATGAAAGAAACAAATGCAAGAGGAAAACAAGCTACATGTATGAGAAACAGCACACAAGAAACACACAAGAGAAATATCCAGTGCTGAAGTGCTGTGTAGAATCCTTCTTTATAGATTGATTTTATGATTAAAAGCTGTTTCCCTTGCCTGTAAAAACCTGTATGAATCTCACAAATGTCAGTGCAATTAAGTAAGATTAATTCACCAAATAGGAATGCATAGATTTACTTATTATCCAAGTATTAACAGGCCTGTAACAAAACACATTAAATCTGCAACCTTCGCAACCTGCTAATACAATGTCAAGATTTAGTCTGGCAGGCAGCTGAACACCACACAGACCTCAGCTCACTCCCCCACTCCCCGAGCGGATGGGGGAGAGAATTAGGAAAAAACATAAAATTTGTGTATTGACATAAAGACAGTTTACCGGGACAGAAAAAGAAGGGGAAATACTAGTACTGATACTACTAATAATAAACTTAGAATATAAAAAACAATTAATGCACAGTGCAATTGCTCACTGCCCGCTGACCAATGTCCAGCTAGTTCCTGAGGAGCAGCCCCTGGCCAGTTTTCCCTCCTAATTTATATACATAACATTCTATTGTACAGAATATCCATTTGGCCAGTACAGGTCAGCTGTCTCCTCCCCGTTTCCTGTGCCCCCCTGCAGCTGACAGGGCAGCATCAGAAGCTGGTTAAGTCCTTGACTAAGGGCAAACACAGGTCAGCAACTACTAAAACATCAGTATGTTATCAATATTATCCTCATACTAAATCAAACACGCAGCACTGTACCAGCAATGAGTGGAAAATTATCCCAGCTGAGAGCAGGACTAAAATATCTGCAAGATCCCTTGACAGCAGAGCAAACTAGATATTTTTAAATATACGAATTTACAGGCAAAGCAAGAAGCATTCCTGATGAATTTTCTCTGTGGTATTCCTCATGATAAGGCTGAAACATCAAGAATCAGTGCTGCCTTGTGAGCACAGAGGTATGATGAGGCACTCTACGGATGGCACTGTGCCTTCACATTTATCCAAGCATAAAAAGCACTTGTCAGGCTCACAAGTGCACTAAGCAGATGGGAGAGCAGAAGCCCACAACTCGGAGGAGGCAGCAAAAAGATCAGGTGAAATCATAAAGCTCAGGTCCATACTGCTTCAGACTGACTGGGAAATGACCTGTCAAAGATTATGTCTTAATTAAACAAATAAACACTCTGTGATGATGTCTGTAATCCAACCATCAGCTTGCTAATTCCAGGGAAGCACCAAGAACAGATGAAAACCTGGATAAAAACTAAATCCAAGAAAAAGAGGTCCCATCTACTTGTAGGAGGTATGACAACCAGTCATGCTAGAGGGCTGATTCTTACATTTATCCCAGGTAAATTAAATCATCACTTTATTGAGCAGTGTGAATACAGTATATACTTGAAAAATACTACTTCTCCAGACAGCCAATCAAGTGTACTCATAACATATTCAGGACTGCTTTTACACTGCTTTTGCACTGCTTTTACATGAACATTATTAAGGTGAAAAAAAGGGAAAAAAAATAAAGCAACAGAACAAAGGAATAAAACAAGTGCTAAAAGATGGTTCTACCTCATCTTCTGTGCAATTCTTTCAGATTTCAATTCTTTATCATCAAAAAGCTTGACAAATTATTTTCTCAAGAAAAATACCAAAACAGGTCAGCTACACAGGAGTTTTTTCAAGTAGGAATATACATGAACTGGTGGTTTTCCAAATAGTAGTTGAATTTCAGTGTGATTTTTTTGTTTTGTTTTTTTTGTTGTTTTTTTTAAGAAAGCTATGCTTCTACTCAGTGTGATATTTTTCTCCAGAATTCTATTTTAATCTTACTTTTCTTTGGAATATACTAAAAGTACAAGCACAAATAAGAAGCATTTACAAGATATTTAAAAGATTGTTTTTTCCACAGTATAGCAGAAGCAGCAACAAGCATTTTAAAAAGACTTTCCAACTGTTCTGTACTGAGAAATTTTGGAAGTGAACTCCCTGTTTCAGATCAGAAGGCAGCATGCCCTCCCCTTTCCAGGCAGCAGGAATTTTGACCAGAACACAAGTTCACATCCTTTTCCAGAACTGGAGTTTCCCAGCCAAAACATTAAACTGTGGATCATTTAAATAAGTGGGACTAGTTGCTGCGGGCTTTAGCAACTATATCCAAGTTTGTAGACCCAAGAGATACAACGGGCATGCAGATCTGACATCTAACTTAATGATCCAAAAGAATTGCTGTGCAGACCAGCACAGCACGTCTTGCTATTGCCCAACATCTTCCTGCAGCATAAACAATTTTAACTCAAAACCAATGGGCTAACTGAGAGCCTATTATGTAAAGTCTATCGAGCGTGAGGAGCATCAAACAAAACCGTTGGCTATTACTCTGCCTTAACTGGCACAGGTAAAAGCCACAGCTGTATCTGGAAATAACTACAGAAAGATTTTTTGGGGGGTGAGTGCTGTGGGTTAACCCCAATGGGCAGCTAAGTGCTTGCATACCCCCCACCCTCAGTGGGATGGGAAAAGAGAAAAGCGAGAAGTAAAACCAAAAAAATTTGTGAGTCACGATAAAAACTGTTCAGTAGCCAAAACAGACCTGGAAGAATAGAGAAGGATAACAAAAGTGATGCAAAGGCAATCGTTAACCATCCCTCTGACATGGAATAATGTCCATCCAGTTCCCAAGATAGGGAAGGTTTATCCTTTTAAGTCCCCTCCTCTCCATTATCATTGCTGAGCAGGATGCCACATGGCATGGATTATCCCTTCAGCCAGTCTGGGTCATCTGCCCGGCTGTGCCCCCTCCCAAGCTCTTGTGCACACCAAACCCCTTTCACTGGGAGGCTGAGTGAGGAACAGAGAAGGCCCCAACACTGTGCAAACAGTGCTCAGCAGCAGCTAAAATATTACTGTGCTATCAGCATTGTTTTGCTCACAAATTTAAAGCACCATACCAGCTATTATGAAGAAAATTAACTCCATCCCAGCCAGATACATGTTCCTCTCAAGAAGCAGGGATTTCTCCTAAGCTATGGAGTCTATGAAATACATAAAGGTGTGAGGACACCCTAAGGTCTGTAAAATCCCTTCCCAGTGCATTGTTGAGACCTTATCATTCACAGAAACAAAACAAAACCAATCAAACAGATATCACGGTCTACTGTGTTTACTGTTTTTATGATTCCTGAGACCACCAGCAAAAACGTGACGGCAAAATGAAGCACATTAATTTTCACTCACACAATTAAAACAAAAGATTATAGTTAACTCAGAAACTATCTACTACACAACCCTACTGCTGCCAGTGGTCAAAATTCCCATTTACTTTATGTGTCATCTACTCTTATGTTCCTGTGCTGGTCAGTGTTCCACTCAACTGCTTCACTCAGACTGCAGTCAGAAGCAGGGCAGCTTTAGAGGGGTCACAATGCTAAGTTTTGATTCCTCTAGCTTCGGAAGAAAATTTTGAAAACACAAATGGAGACTGCCCAGAAAAGCCATTTGTCACTATTGAAAAATGTTGTGTTTCTTATGCCAGCCATGGGTCTCAAGAGGCCAGCTTGTGCTTTCTGAACATCTGAAGCTGGCAGTGTTAAAAACTTTAGAAATTCGAGAGCGAACCCAAGCCATTGGTTTTTCCGTCTGCATCTGCTTTACACATTTTAAAAAGAGAAACTGCATGACACTCTTTAATTCACAGAAAAAAAAAAAAAAGCTCTTTATAGCCATGCTTTTAATTATTTTCTATCCTGAAAGCTAAGCTTTAAGGATCCATCCCTATGGCATTACTCAGTACAATAATGTTCTTATTCTCCAAGCACAGTAGATTTCCATAATGTGAGGAACAAATGAAGTATGGCAATTTTAGGAGCTCTGCATTTGAATTAAAAGAATGGCAACAAATAAGAATCCTATTTTCAGGAAATCTGACTTCTAAAGACTGTGCTTTCCTCAGACCTATTAAGCAGACAAATCATTCCCTCTTCCTCATTAACCCAAAGGGCAGACATTACAAACTGGCAATGGGTAGGGAGAGAAAAAGCCCCACGATGCATCTACGCTGTGGCTGAGTTACAACTAAATACATTTCATCAGCATTCAAACAATTCATGTTTTCTCAGCAGGAAACCTCAGGGCTCCATTAGCTCTTGTTCAAAGAAAGCATACTGGCTCCAAGAGCACGATGGCACCAAGAAAGAACTGTCACATCACCCCTTCTGCCACAGCAGAGGGACCCCTGCAGGCGCACGCCCACCGCTGGCACTGGCACAATCCGTGCAGGCAGCCCTGCAGTCACCCAGCAAAAGGACACCGCATTCAGGTCTTCCAAATGACACTTTGCTCATGACCTGATATAGACATATGTGAATGTCAGGACAGAGCCAATAAAAAAAGGAAAATTGCAGCCTAGGAAGGCTGTAAGTGGCCATAACTATGGCAGTGCTCTGCCTGCTAGCCAGTTTTACTTTTTTTCCTGACAACAACAGCTACCAAAGACATATTTAGAGGACACAGTCTCCTTTCATTGTGTAGAAGCCTAACCTTGACAGTGAAAAGCAGGGAAAATTTTACTTCTCTCAGTTTTCCACTGCGCGCTGAAAAGTCTAATGAAAAATCTGGAAATCACCTGTACTTTCAGAGGAGGCCCTGAAGAAACAGCAGAGACAAAAATGAACAGCTTATAACTGACCAGGCTACAAGTGGACACATTTGGAAATCTCACGTAGAAGAGAGGAAGAAGCTGGGATTTAGACATGGACATCCTCACGGATCTGTTCAGTCTGAAAAAGGTCATAGTGGCACTTATGACTATCTGAACAATATTTTAATTGAATTCAGCCAGTATCTCATAAAAAAAGACATTGAAGAGGATGATGATGAACATGAAGATCTCATACTCAGCCCTTGTAAAATGTCAGCTCATGTTGGAGAAACCAGTCAACTCAAATGAAGAGCGTCTAATTTAGACAGCTTGTTATCAGACATCCCTATCACTACAGATATATTCGGATAGAGAAAGAAAGCCTTATCTATAGATAGATTCTCACTCAGTCCTACAAAACAAGAAAAAAAATTCTGTAAGAAGTCACCTTGCCACATTTGTACCAGATCTTAGAAGTGCCAAAGACCACTTGCCCTCAGTAAAAGCCAGCAACACATGGAAAATAATGAATGAGATTCTAGAGCAGATTTGGATTACGTAAGGGCAAGCAGAGCAGCATAGTGATAGCTTCTTATCAGAATGTTGTTTCAATCTGAACTCAGCACAAAATGGGCCAAATGAAGTTTCTTTACTATGTACGGGCTCTATATGGCCAGTCAGTGTCCTATCCATCAAAGTACTCCAAAGATAAAGACAGCATGCACCTCTGGAGCTGTTTGCCTCTAAAAGACCCCCATTTCCCAGGGAATAGAAAGTGAATAGAGAGAACATTTCATCAGGTTGTTTCAGTCTGAACTGGAGACTGGTACACAACCTCCATCACTGGACACAAGCAACTCTCAACACCACTTACAGAATTTTGCTTCTCTAGATACTCTTCCTTCCTAAGTTTCAGGCAGAAGCAGCACTAGGGGAATTCAGGCTACTGTTCTGTAGCTTCACTGATGCAGTACCATACTGAATCAGCACACCTTGACAGCACAAAGCATCTCTCACTACTGAGAAGGAATTCTCACCTGACACGGGTCTAGCAGGCAGGTACTATTTCCGTATTTTGGAAGTCAGCTGTGAGACTTCTAAGCTCTGGCTTTGCTTTCAAAAGATGTTAAATGGTTGGGGTGAGAGAGCACAGAGTGAGACAGAACATCCCTGGCTGCTCTTCGTTTTATACCAAGCTTTTCCTTGGAAATGTGCTCTGTGGTAAACTGCTGATTGTAGGGCACAGACATTGTCAGAAAAAAAGGCAAACATCCTTATCAACACTTGGCAAATGCAGTCCAGGATGCAATCAGCATACATGTCTCAAAGGCCAGTTAACACCTCAAACATCACATACAAACCAGACAGGGAGGATTTGTGCAAGGTCTGAATGAAACAAGGGGTATAAGCAGAATACACACACAAGACTCTGGGCTAGGGCCCTGTTCAGGGCAAAGCTGGCCTGAATGACCTCCCAAAGTCCTCATTTTCCAGATTACCACTGCGTGTTGCTTTCTGTTTGCGTAAAATGTCAGACAGGAATTGTTATTAACAACAAAGCCCAGCCACCTGATGTCTTCAACCAAACCCACAGCTGACACAGCTTGGCAGCTCAGTTCTTCTTCAGATGCACAACCAGCAAACAGCACTACAGCAACAGGACCCAAACACAGCCAGAACCCCAGCCCTGCTGACAAGCAAAAATCCATGCAAAACCTCAAGAAGTGGACACTGAAATGTTACCAATCTTTAGATCAGGGATTTGTGGTTCACTTGCACACAGGACAGGTACCAGGCAAGGAAGTGACGTAGCAAGGAAATGGACATTAGAAGCACATCACCAGGAACAAGACACCTTTCACAAAAAGACATGGGTGCACACCCTAGGACACCAGCTCTGTACCCACTTTAGACCTTGGGAAACAACAGTTTCACACCCATGGACAAGGCAACAGACACCTGACAGGTCGACGTGACATTCTATGGTATGGAACATCCCCTTGGACAGCTCTGGGTAGCTCTCCCAGCTGCATCCCCTCCCAGCTTTCTGTGCCCTCACCCAGCCTCCCCACTGGTGGGACAAGCTGAAAAATGCTTGACTTAGGGTAAGCACTGCTTAGCAACAACAGAAACATCAGTGTATTATCAACATTATTCTCATCCTAAATGCAAAGCACAGCACCCAACCAGCTACTAGGAAGAAAATTAACTCTATCCCAGCCAAAACCAGGTGATATCTCAGAACATCCTTCCCTCGTTGCTTGCAAGCTGAACTCATATGTGACTAGCCTTCCTTGAAGACTGTTTCACAGCTTGCAGCAGCAACAGGTCTGCTTGCTCCACAGCACATCCTGTTTTGTTAAGAGAAACAAAACAGGCTTCTTTGCCTTCAGCTTCCAATGATTCTTCCCTGTTTGGAATCTACCAGTAACAAGTCATACCTAAGAAAGCATAAAGTTGAGCCATGTCTGGAGTTGCTTTTTCAAGAAACACATCTGCTTATACATACAAATACCTATGATTTCCAGTAAATAAAGAAAAGACATGCATTTCCCATTTTATATACAAAAAAAGATGCAAAAGAATGTTCAATATTCTATTTGCACAGTGTCAGCACAACAACCACCAAAACCTCACAACAGTAGGAAAACTTAATCTTTCTGTTTCTCTCTGAAGTAACAGCTATCTTGAAATCCCTAGTCTAGCTCAGCCATACAAACCTAACTCAGTCCAAGAGGGAGTTGTTTACACTGCTGCAGTTGTTTGCTCAGCCTGCCAATGTTCCTCTCATCATTGTCCTGCTCTTCTTTGCACTGGTGTGGCCTCATCTTGAATACTACTGCCCAGTTTTGGGCACCACAAAATAAAAAATTCATTAAGGTGTTAGAGAGCATCCAAAGGAGACCACGAGGATGGTGAAGGGTCTGAAGAGGAGCCTGCACGGAGAGCAGCTGAGGTCGCTAGCTCTGTTCAGGAGACTGAGAGGAGATCTCTCTGCGCTCTGCAACTTCCTGATGAGGGAAAGAGGAGGGGCAGGCACTGATCTCTTCACTCTCGTGACCAGCGACAAAGCTTGACAAAACGGACTGAAGCTGAGTCAGGGAAAGTTTAGATTGGATATTAGAAAGAGGCTCCCTAGGGAAGTGGTCACAGTACCAAGCCTGTCTGAGTTAAGAAGCATTTGGACAACTCTGTAAGGCACAAAGTGTGATTATTAGAGTGGGTGTCCTGTGCGGGGCCGGGACTTGGACTCAATGACCTGATAAGTCTCTTTCAACTCAGCATTTCCTATGGTTCTATGATTGGGTAAGAGAAACGGCAACAAACAGCCTGCATATTTCCTTTGTATAGATTCATTCCAGAGGGTATTGACTCTGGAACGAGGAAAAAACAAACGAAAAACACCCCAAGACACCAAGACTGCCCTAACATCAAGGTTTTCAAGCTTGTGCAGTTCACAGCCAGTGCCTGACAAATTTAGTTGCATGTTGGTAAAAAAATACTGATAGGAAATACTCCCTCAGGCATGTTTTCATGGGAAAGCAAAGCCTCTTTCCATTCGCAACACATCAGAAGTTAACTCTCTGTAAATCGCTAAAAAAAAATACAAAAGCTGGTGAGAGATCCTTCTGCATTTATTCTTCTGCGGTGCACACTGTGTTCAAACTCCTTTCTAGTTGAGAAAGTCTGTTTTGTTTAGTGACCACTCCACGACCTTGTAAACAAGAGTTTTGCTTTTCAGGGAAGGGATCCAAAACCACTGAAGACAATGCTTCGCTCCGGGCTATGCTACAAGACTTCTCCCTCTTCTTTTCGAGCACGGACATGGCATCCTATCTCCCCCAGTTCCTCCGCACAAACCATACCAGGCCAAACACACACTCCCAGATGCCTGGCCGGAGCAAGAATGCACTCTTCTCCTTTTCCTTCAAGCACCCCACACATTCCCTGGCACGCTTCCCAACCAGCACAAGCCACCTCCGCTGCCCGCACGCCAAATCCCGCACCCACGCTCCTCGTCAGGGCAGCACGTCCCCTCTGCGGAACTGCTCCCGAGAGAACACACAGGAAGCTCCACCGAGATGGGAAAAGCCATCCCCAAGNCCGAGGCAGCGCACTTACCCACCTGCCTGCCCGTCCCCGCCGCCGCCGGGGCGCGTTCCGCTTGTCGCCCTTAAACTCTCCGCCCCGCGTCCCGCCCCCGCCGCCCGCGTCACCGTGGGAGGGGGAGTGGGGGAATCGAAACGCATCCACGGCGCTCGGGAATCGAAACGGGACCGCCGCGCCCGTGGGGGATGTGCCCCCCGTCCCACCCTCAGCAGGGAGTGTGGCGGGGATGGGAGGTAGCGAGGGTCCATCTCCCCCCCGGAACGCTCGGGAAGTGGCTGTGGAATGTGTCCGGGCTCCCTCCGCCGCGGGAAGTGTATGGAGTGCCATTTTTTTAAATGGCGTAGCCGTGCCTTCGGGATTCTTGGAAAACCAGCGTTTATCCGCGCCAGGAGCACCCCCGCGTCCTGAGGCGCCGTGTTGTCCCTCCGGCTGCTCACCACAGCCCCCGCACAGAGGGAGCTGTGCTTCCTTTGGTCTTCCACTGTGCAAGGATCACCTGGGGAATGAAGGCTTCTCCTCCTGCCATGCAGTTGTTTGCTAATTTTACCGTTTCCTGTGTTCTTTTCACACCGTGAAAAGTGGATCAATAAGTCAAAGATGAATACTTCACAGCAGATCGTTCAATAATTCACCTCTCTGTGAAATAGGTTGCTAATGGAGTTTTTCTCTGGTACTGAGTATTAGCCTGCACGTCTTCCTCTGTATCCGGGCTGGCTGGGATGGAGCTAATTTCACTGCCGGCATTCCCCTCCGTGCCGTGCTTTGCTTTGGGAGCTAAAAAGTGTTGATAACACACTAGTGCTTCGGCCACTCATCTCTCCAACATTCCTCTTTCAGCAGTAGGCTGGGGGTGGGCAAGATCTTGGGAGGGGGCACAGACGGGACAGCTGGCCTAAACTGGCCAAAAGGATATTCCAGAACATGTGACACCTATCCAAATATAAAAGCTAATAGAAAGGAGTAGGAAAGTGGGACATGCATTATTTACATTTGCCTTTCAGTGCAACCACTACACACGGTGAAGCCCTGCTTCCCAGGACATCAGCAGATGTTGCTTGCTGATGGGAAGTAGAGAACAGTCTTTTGGAGTTTCTTACCTTTGCTTGAGCTTCCTTTTGTTAAACTGCCTTTATGTTGACCTGTGAGGGTTTTTTCCATCTTAGTTCCTTCCCCCTTGATCCTGCTGAGGAGGGGAGTGACAGAGCAGCTTGATGGCCTCTTGATTTCCAGACAAGGTGAGCCCACCTCAATCCTTTCGATGCTCAGGATGGGGCATGAGATAACAAGAGTTTTGTATGAAGTGTGCTATAGCTATAGTGGCTATTCAGTGTCAAGCTCGTATGCAAGGTAAAGAGATTGTTGGCTGCACTGCTTATCTCCTGACTTAGTTGAACTTGAGAACACATTAATAAAAACAGTGGCTCTGTCCTTTGCCCTGGCATTTCTGACCTTGCTCTTCTGGAGGATGTATCTTTGGTGAGCATGATGAAATACATATCCCTCTCCATACCCAGAAATAATGCGGATGGTTTTACTATGCAGGCCTCGGGGATCTTTGTTCACCCTTACATGAGCTGTTTAATACTATTTATTAACATTGTTAGCATGTTATGGAGTTTGTGGAATACAGTGTCATTCTGATCTAGGAGAAGACAATTTTTAGATGAGGTGATACCGAAATGTGCCCTGGGACAGCTGGTCCTGGGGTGGCAGGGTGTGTGGAAGGATTTGGACAGGGTCCTGGGGCAGTTATCACCTACCTAATCCTGGAAATTCACACCTGAAGAGGCAGGTTACCCTGACACACTGATGTGCACAAACTAATAGGAAGGTGCCTTGCCTATCCTGGTGAAAACCAGTGGAAATCCAGCAATTCTCCCAGTACTAAGAAAGAGTGGATGAAGAAAACAATGGATCCATATTGTTGGTTAGTAAAGAGGAAGAAGAAGAGGAAAGATGTGATCAAGAAGCTGGTCCTTTTACAAATTAATAAAGAAATGGGTGCTGATGTCTTCTAAATTACACCTTCTGGAAGATGGGGTCTGTGATCTTCACTAATGGTAGGAGACAGGGTCTTAATGCCTTCACTAATGCCTAGGTCTGAAAGAACCAATCAGGTGTTGGAAGAACGGCTGTGGGAGTCTTTAGGAGAAGCGGGTGTTAATGTCTTTGAAATTGGCCTAATGTCTCCAGGAACATCAAGCCCTGTGAGTTTATTACAGAACCCAGGCAATTTGATCCAGCGTGAACTTTTTGAACTTTAGGGTTATAGGAGAAATGGGTCTGTAGCAAGTCTATTGCAGCTCCCAGACAGTCTGAGCTTCTTATGGGTCCAAGAACCCAGACAATCTGAACTTCCAAACTTTAAGGGAAAATGATGATAAGAGTTCAAGGGGGGAATATGGTAGTGAAGGTTCAGCAAGGCTGTACTTCAGCCAATGGGTAAAAGAAGATGGACGTGGTTGGGAGTTCAGGATTAAAGGAGGCTTCAGTACCTCAAGAGAGATCCCAATGAGTAGGCATGGCGGACTGTCTCCCTTTATTCAAATAAAGTTGAGGGACTCTGCTGTTTCCTTTGTGGACATTGGGTTTTTACAGCATGCCTTTTCTGCACACAAATTGGAGAAAGTCGGAGAATTCATAAAGGAAGCAGAAACTACCCACTCCTTGACTTCATCAGAATTTCAAGATATCTGGGAAGATCATAGCCACCAGACAAGTGAGTTCCTGGTTGCACCAGGCCTGGCTGCTCCAGTGCTGGGATAACAGCAGCAGTCAGCAGCTAGAGAGTAAGGAAATCCAACAGCTGGGATCCTTTCCTGGAAACCAGAGAGTTGAGAGAGTGGAATAGAGTTAGCAATTTACAGTCGCTGGAGATATGTGAGAGCAAGGTACCCATTCAAAGAAGATCTTGTGAACTTGCCAGGAATGTGTACCTACCACAGACAAAGGCATCCATTCTGAGAGAATTAGTGGTGATGAAAGTCCTCTACATTGATCTAAACAATTATGAGGTCTCCAAAGATCCCAAGGATGTCCTGTGCACACAGAACATGTGGAGGAAGTGCTTCAGCTTCCTATTCTAACAGTTTGACAGGAATGTATTGCCCAGTTATCAACACCTCAATTTTTGGAGTCAAGTCTTCTCCAAAACTTTGAGGACCATCTTTGTACATCTTAATCCTTATGGGTCAGTGCTTTGGCAATTAGACATGCCCCAAGAAATTAGTCTTCTCCTGGCCTGTCAGAGGGAAAAGGAGTCCCAGGCATGTGCTGCATGGCACACTCTGGTTTTTTGTGTGTGGCCAGGAGGAGAAAAGGAATGGCCAGGATTACTGGACCAAGTGGATTTGATTGCCTTGGCGCATCAGACCCACACAAGTAAAAAGCCTTGGTAGGCACTGGTGTACAGTGTACTCCGGTGCCATCAGGCTGCAGGGGCACAGAACACATCTGGATCTCTTCAGTGACAAAGGGGTGACAAGAATTGTCTGTATTGGAGGCAGAGCAACCACTGTGCAAAACCCTACGTCCCAGGAAGTGTCTGGGTATTGCCTGCTTGGGCATAGACAACAAATCTTTTGTTTTCCTTTGCTTCTGCACTCAGCCTTTGGTTTTGCTTTATTAAACTGCCTTTGCCTTGATCCCTGAGGGTTGCTTCCCACTTTATTCCCCCGCCTCCAATCCTGCTGAGAACTGATAAAGTGGCTTTGATGGTCTCCTGGTGTCAACCCATCCCATTCTCATAAAAAAAATGGATTTCTGCTAATCGTCCATCTTGTGTGCTGAAGAATATTTTCACATAAATTATCCCGCTACCCATTTAGGGGCTAGAGAAACAAAGTAATACTAACCTTAGCATATACTATTTTTGTATCACTTGGCTCCTAGTGGAGAGCATCAAAATAATAGGCAAAGCCACTTTTAAAGAAAGCAGTCAAAATACAGCCACAATTTTTTGTAGCTGCATCCACATGAGGTGGGAAAGTACAGTGTAATCTTGTTTCCTGAGTGACTTAAAGAAATCAAAGTACATGGGTGGGACTTTGGAGTTCTTATTCAGGCAAAACTGTGAGTGAATCAACTTGATATAAATGTTGAGAGGAATGAGTGGCTGATGGATATAGTATATCTGGAATTTCATGTGACCTCCTGTAAGGCCCCCAGAAAACTTGCTTGATGAGACTTTTAGAAGGGCTTACAGTTGCTCAAGTACTCTTGAGTTAGGCACATGAGAGAAATACAAGATATGCTCAAAAGGTCAAAACAACAAAAAATACTTTATCAGTATCTTTAGAAAATCAGAGAACTTTATCAAAATGTTTAGAGCAACATTCATTCAACACAGAATACTTCCCAAAGCATTAACTTGGTCCGTTCAACTTGACAAACTCTAAGCCCATTCAGTTTTAAGTTATTCAAAAGTTCCAAGAAGAGGAAATTAGAAGAAAGAGAAAGACAGAAAGACAGAAAAGAAACAGAAAAGGACATATATAACTACCTACTACTGGGTTACAGCAGTGTTCAGGTAGAAGTTCCAAGAGGAGATAGGGTCAAGACATGTGCTTGCCTCATTTTCAGCCTTCAATATATCTTGGCCTTCCTGGGGCATTCCCCCAAGTGGGACTTCTGGTCATTTGGCCACTCAGGAGCTGGGTTAGGGTCTTCAGAGGTGGTGTGCCAAGGGTACAGGCTCTAGGATGAGGGGAGTATACAGGACAGTACACTGCCTCACCAGGACAAGGCCTGACCTGCTCCTTCCCCCATACACATGCACCTCAAAATGTCTCAAGACATCAATCTTTCCAGTCTCTGACACGTCCAAACTCCCCATCATTGTTATTCAGGGATGTTTCAGTGCAGCACCCAGAAACCAAGGACTAACTAACTCACTTTAATACTGATGCAGAAAGAGGAACTCACTTCTTTTTGACTCAGAAGGGACTTTGACCTAAACACTGGCACAGCAATCTTTGCTACATCTGTTGGCATGCTACGGGTGTGTTTATCAAAACAGTCATGAGACAGAAAACTAAACTTTTTTTTTTTTTTTAATAACTCAGCCATGAAAATGAAACTTGGCAGCTTGCAAGCCTCTCTCTGGTGTGCAGCAGGGCGTTTCCTTCTCATGCAGTGTGTCACATGTATTGCCAGTGAATGACTGAGTCTGCAAATTATTTTATTTCCTGATCTGTATGAGAGGAGAAGCAGCAGAAACTGGAAACTGGGTGGACCCACTTGGGGAGGCAGTACTGTAAGCAGTAAGGAGTTAGGGGTATTGGTTGGTATGGGGTGCTCATGAATGACAACGAGCACTGGGAGGAGGTGCTCATAAAGCCCAGTAAGGCAGCAGAAAATAATGGATAAAGCCATTTATATACATAGCTCCTAAATTCCTTCTGTTGTGACTATAGAGTAGAGGTGTCTGTGTGAGTACATTTCCAAGGGGAAATGTTTCTTTTGCATGAGAGACTGAGTAACAGATCCCTCAAATTCCTTGTCACTCTCCACATATACCTATACATCAGAGCTCATGATGCAGGTACATCCATTGCATGGAAGCGATGGGTCTTGGCATAGTGCTAGCAATCTTTCTTTTTGTCTCTGCTTCTTTTTCAATCTTCCCCTCTCTTTGAGGGGAAGAACACCCTTCATAACACATCCAGGAAAGAGAATTGCAGTGAATGTCACAGGCCTTGGGTCATGTTGAGCTTGAGAGAGCTACTCCACCAACATCTCTCACTCTCCTGTGCAGTCAGCATCTCCTGGCTCCTGAGAGTACAGTGCCAAGCCTTTGTCAGATATTGCTGCCTCTTATCACAGACCTGCACCTGGTGTAAGGCAGACTCAGCTCTGAACTGAAGGCACTACGTCTGCTGCAGTGGCAACATGTGCCTGACACCACCACAACAGGAACTGGGGAACAAACATGATTCCCTCTCCCCAGAGGACAAATTACATCCTACATTAGGGCCTGGGGACACCCACCATCCTCAAGAGCTATGACCAACCTCACCTGGGGCACCCTTCAGCCCATGTGATACAAAAGACATTAATCCAATTTCTACTGTAACTGTGAGCTTTTAGTAGAAAGACACTGACATGACACTGACGTGAACTTTTAGCAGAGCAGACAGTGTCTGCAGACCTTTAGCAGAGAAGCAAGACATGCAGAAATTATTCCCCATGCAAGGACGTTAGAAGATAAAGAGGGGACATCTGGCTGAGGAATACAGCTAGAGCCAAAACAAGGACTAACTTTGGGAACTTGGGGGACATGGGGAGGATTTTTATGGTAATAGGCAAATCATAATATGCATGTAGTGGCTGTATATTAGCAACTCACTTGTAACAATCAGGGGGATGTATTGTGGTGTGGGTTTTTGCTTTGAGTTTCGTGGCCAGCCTTTTATTTCACTTGTGTGTTATGATTTAAATTATGCTTTGTGACATGCAGTTTGGCTCCCATGAATCTGCCCTCCCCCATTCTTTGAGACAGGTACAGTCCTTTATTTGTATCAGTTTGTTCTATTCTTAGGTTTGGTACCTTAATTGATATGCATACATTTATGTGTCAATTCCTTTGCCTGTCAGGGGCCACTCCCCCTATAAGTTTCCCCATTGGCCCTCAAACTTTTATCCCTTCCCTAATCCCCTCCTTCCCCAGTTGTCAATCCCCTGTATTCCTGCCCCTGTTTCTAGATCCTTCCCTGCCAATCTCCCCTTGCTGGATGTATGATTTGATACCCTGCATTGTTCCCCGCCTTTTGTTATCCCATTGGATTGTGTTCTGTATTCC
Organism: Cisticola juncidis; assembly: GCA_013400215.1. NCBI lineage: Eukaryota > Metazoa > Chordata > Aves > Passeriformes > Cisticolidae > Cisticola > Cisticola juncidis. The sequence goes on from VXBR01010367.1 coordinate 1,507,371, forward strand.
CCGCCTTAGACTCCTCCCTGAGTTGCTTGCTCCTCATTGGTTGCTTGCTTTGTGCCACCCCTTGTATAAAACCCACTACCCGAGCCCTTCTCGGGGACTTAGGCCCTTTAGTTCTTTGAGTTCGGGTTTGGGGTTTTTAGTTCTTAGAGTTCAGTTCTCCAATAAACCTCAGTTTACCCCAAGACCCATCTCGTCTCTGCTTCATCTCTGCACCCCAGACAGACCATGCTGAGAGCATCGGAGTCCCTGGATAGGGACATGAGAGCTCCCCAGGGGGAAGTGTCGCACCCCTTGCTGCCGTGTGCCCTGGGACACATCAGAAGCACACACCGTGACAGGGATGTTAGGAGGAGTGATCCTCCATGCCTTGCAGGTGCTTAAATAAATGATACCCTTCTTAACACAGAAAAATTGGTGCTAAGGAATCTTACTCTGTTTTTCGGAGATTAGGTGACACATGGGCCTGGCAATCACAGGGCTGAATCTGACCCTGGTTCCCCTCACCAGGCCTATTTCTGATCCATGCCAGCAAGCACACATCCCAGCCTGGCCTCAGCCCATCCCCAAGGGGCTTCCTGATGCTCTGAGCATCCCAGGCTGTGCCCAGCTTCCTCCCATCCTGCCAGCTCCCTCACTGAAGGCAGTGGAATGGACCCTGGCTGGGCAAACCTCTGCTTGGCCTGTCTCCTGGGGATCTCCATGTGTCCCCAGCCCTTGGGAAGGAACTGGCCTCTGCTGCTCCCTGATATCATACACGGAAAAATATGTATTTCCTGGTGTAACTGCCCCACACAAGACACCTAGGCAACAAAAATATGCTGGCCATAAAGAATATCTCCAGCTATTACAGCTGTGAGGGCAGAAGTCTGTGGTGTAGGTGTGGTTTTGTGGAAAGCTGCAGCTTCCATCAGCATGATTATTTCAGGATGTTTAATTGACTTTAAAAGCCTATCTCCGACTGACGTAGTAATACTGGTGACAGCCTTCTGTTTGCCCTTATTTCTGAGATCAAGGAACAGGTTTCAGGGAAATCAGGTACTTCAGAATAATAGCTTTAAAAGAACTTTTAATTAAGCACATAATAATTAAAAGGACAGTGCAACCAATGGCAAATACATGCCCAATTTGTTATTTCGCTGCTAGTTGCCCTAATGCTGAAAAGTCCCTTTACATCTCTCCTGCCTAATTCTTCTTGCATATTATACTTTTCTGTTACTCCTTTTCATTAAAACCTGGCTGCTTAACCATGCCTTTCCCAGCACCATACAGGCCAGTGCACTCCTAAACCACCTGAAGGACTCCTTGTCCCCCGTGAAGAAGTCTGTATGATTGTACAGTTGTCAGTGATGCACACACAAACTCTGGTGCTCTTTCCAAGACAAAGCTTTTTGTTCCTCTCGTGTCTGCTACCAACCCAGCCATTCTCCAGCATGATTCTTTACACACTTAAAAAAGTTGTGGCACAGTATGTCCTGAGTGGGGACTGGAGTCCTGTGACACCAAGCACTGTATATCCTGTTAGGAAATCTGTTGTGCATGGCAAGACTGCTCTAGCAATGTCTCTTAGCTAGGCTTTAACCCAGCTATTGATAGCAGCATTAGAACTGTACGAGCATAGAAGTCACTTTGATAGCATAGGGTTAAAATGTTTCTAAAATCGTAGGAATTGTATACAATAGATTCGGGCGGGGGGGAGGTGGGGGTTGAAAGAGAGGTTGGGGCTGGTAGGCCCTGTGAAAGGGAGCCAGGGCTGGGTAGGCCCTGGGAACAAATGTTTTGTCTTTACTGGATCATGTGAAACTGCACCTGCATAATCATTATATGATAAATGATATGATTGTTAAAAGTGATGATTTTTTGGTAATTGAATATGATTATTGTTTAAGCATAACAAGAATTATGAGAAATTATGTTTGGGGGTCCTGATGAAAATGACAAGAATTCATGCTTGGGTAAGATCAATGTACACAATAGAACAATATAGGTTTAATAATTAATATGTAGTTATATAACAAAAAGAGTATAAAATCGTGTCCATCTCAAATCCATGTGGGAGTCAGATTTGGGTCTGAACCCTGATTCCCAGAGCTCTTCAATAAAAGCACCTGCATATAATCATATTCCATGATTATGTGTTTCTGAATGCTAACAACTTAGTATCACAAAAAATAGTTACCTTCCTTTGCTATTTTTATTTCTGGCTGCTAAACAATTTGGAAGCCAGTTCAAGACTGCTGATATAAAGTGTAGTCACTCCTGTGGGAGCAGTTCAAATAATACAGAGCCAAGCAAGGGATGAAGAATGGGCAGGGAGAGCAGTATGACCAGGGCAAAGAAACTTCTGTACCTGTCACGTCAACCTGTTTGTTTTGAAGGCAAAAGAACTGAGCAGGGAGGAGTAGGGGCAAAAAAAGAAAGAGAAAAGTGGAGACAAGTGGGGATGATGAAGGTTTAAGGGAACGTATTTCTTGAGGCTCACTGGTGTGGGCTGGGACTGGCAAGTCTCCCCAGTAGTGGAGCCTGAAGAAGTCTGTGAATGTGCAACCAACAGCTGGCAGCACTAGAACAAACAAAAACAAGAGGATTGTTTGTCAGAGATGAGTCATCCTGGAAGAAACCTGAAATAATAATAAAACAAAGATACATGGGTTTGTACTCTTTTGTGTTGAATTAAATAAATAAATTTTCCCCAATTCTTGTTCAGAGAATTTTGGGTCAATAACTTCAGACTCATGTCCTTGTGGCTTCCATCCCAGTATGTTCTAATGAGGTGCAGACACCTATGTGTGTTTGTTACAGTCTGCCACAGAAGGCAAGGGTAACCCAAGTTCTTGTTCATAGATCCCTTGGAGTGGATTGGACTGAAAAAACACTAAATGGTTGGTGTTTGTAAATATACATGTGTAGGGTTTATTATGATGCAGTTTGGTTGCAAGAAAAACAGGTATGTAGCAATTTGGGTTATTATTATCTGTGGTTATATAACAGCATGGAAGCACTGCAATGTGAATGTGAATGTGCAACAACATCACCCAAGGACATGCACAAGTGAAGAGAAAGAAAGAGAGAGAAAGGACAAGAGGGTAAAGATCTCACCACCTGTAGGCCCAGGGACCAGACTTGGTTGCTGCACAGTCTTAGATGAAAGTGGTGGTTGCAGATCTATTGGGTGAAAGTGGAAGTCCCAAAGAAATGGTGGGCAAAAATCCCCAGGAAAATCCAAGGAGAAAAAGGAGCCCTAGAACCCAGTGGTTTGTGCAAGGGAGGACAACTTGGCATAAGAGGCACCATCCAGTCTCCAGGGATTATCTCCTAACTCTCTCATAGCCCATCATTCACGCTCTGTTTTATCAGACCAGCAATTAGCCATTAAACACTCGAAAGCTCACCTCCTCCATTTCAGCAAAGCACCCTGGTTTCTGCACAAATGGGGGAATGTTTTGAGTCATTATCCCTTAACAGTTCAGTCTCCCAGAATGCTGCCTCCCTGAGATCACTAAGACTGTATTAAGCCAATTGTGAAAATAACAGTAGCAGAGGGTTAGCAGGTGCTTTGGAGCATGAAGACCAAGTTTGAACCATAAAATAACATGTCTATCTACAACACCAAGGACTGGACTGAATTTTAGCATTGAACTTTACTTCATGAGAAACAGAGGTGACAGTCTTGGTGACACAAAGGAAGATGATTGCTCCTAGGAAGAGATGCCCAAATGTCAGGAGGTGTTTGTGTATCACAAAACTAGTCATGAATCTGTGCGAGTTTACTAGGACAACAAATTCAGATATGTTCCAATCCAGATCTCAGTACTAGCATACTTCTGGCAGCACACCAGGAGAGACTGGCAGGATTTTCTGTGTTTGTTTTTGTGATGAGTCTGTGCCAAGTTTTAAGCAGGAGGTATTTGTTTTTAGTGACTACAGTGGGCACCAGCATCATGGGTTCAAAAGTACAAAGTTGTTAAAAAATTTTCTTGTCCCCTTTTATGATTCAAGCTCTCAAAATCAACCCATGACAGATACTACTAAAAAGGACACCTTCTGCCACCCATCCTCCAGGACCTTCCCATGGAGCCAATGTCATTCCCTCCAGCCCAGGGGTGCAGCATAGCTGACACGGCCATTCCTGCACAAATGCACATCTGTGCAGGATGTTTCCTCTAGCTGTAGGACTGCTTGTTTGGTCTGTATCTAGACTTTTGTCTTATTTTGGAGATGCTAACAGGATTTACTGTTTCTTTTACCAAGCATACACCCAACCCTCTCACTCACATAGGAAGTGCTGAAAAACATTGCTTATGTGTTTCAGTTTGTTAAAAAAGGAGCCTTTTCTGAAAAAAGGCACATCTGTTTTACACAGTTACCGTCATTCCACTAGAGGAAGACAATATAGCTGTGATATATTGTGATTACCTTCAAAAATAGCAGAGATCTCTTTAATTTAGCATCTGAATAGTACTTATTCAAAGGTCTCAGAAAGATTTTCACAGCTCTTTCAACTCCTACAGGCTTACAAAATTGTTTCATTATATTTTTCATTATAGCACAAGCAGGCAACCAATTCTGAATTACATGCTGTGGATAATATTATCTAAAATGCCCAGAAATTTCTTCAGAATATGACTCAATTTTTATGTGAATCTGGAGGTCATGGTGTTCTTACAGTTATGGAATATAGCCCATACTGCAGTAAGGGATCTCCCTCTGTTTGTGTTTGTAGCTATTTGCTTTTGGCTTTCATGTTATTGGAGTGTGGCATCTCCACACAAGAGAAATGCAAAAGTGAAAATCTGTCAGAGCTGACTGAAGTCCATGGTGCTTTTGCTACCCTCGATGTTGATTGACAAGACAGTAAATACCCTGAGAACAGTGGTGGTAAAATTTTTCCAGATTTTGCCCAGTATCTGAATCACTTATGTCCTAAAATGTGACTTGTACATTTTAGAGCATGCAGATCACTGATTGTCTGTGAAAACATATGGCTTATCCCCCACTGTACTTCCTTCTGGAAATAGGGGTTTTTTTTCTTTCCCCCCCCCATTTATTTTACCTCAGAAGTTCAGTAAAATGGAGGTCTTCAGAGATTTCTTAGCCCAAGACTCAGATGTTCCTCAAGAGCTAGTTCATCTGTTACAGGAAAGGCCAAGGTATTGAAACTTCTGCACATGTGTTTTGTCCATCCTTGCAGTGTATTGATGTTAAATGGCAAAATCAAAATGGGACTTCAATCACAATAAAAATTAGGTTAAAACACTGCCAGTATTTACTGGCAATGAAAATATTAGACAACAAATGGGTTTTTTTTTCCTGCAGTCCAGTCATGCAATAAACACAGAACCATAGAAGAGCTTAGGTTGGAAGGGGCTTCCAAAGTTCATCCAGTCCAATTTTTGGTGGGAAAGGGAGCCTTGATGACATTGTCTAGCACTGGGTCCAATTGCACATTGGAAACCCCCAGTGATGGAGAGGTCTTCTGCAAGCTTGAGGAAAAAATTTTTTCTTATATCTCAAGATGAAGAGACCTGTATATAATTTAAATATTTTTCTCTAAATTTTTCCAGTAATATATAATAATTCTATATTGTCAGTATAGCACTTTTAAGTTTATCTTAAGCCTCCTCTGACACTATGCCAAAAAGCCTGATCTTGCAGAATGTACAAAATTCCTAGGAAAAAAGAGTAACAGAATACATACAACATTATGCAGAAGTATTACACCATCCAGACCTCACAAAATATTTCATAAAAGTAACTATTACACGCTGAAGGATACACAGTCTCTCAGGAAGTAAGTTACAAAAATGAAGCAATAAAAGAGTGCTTTTGTTTCATACTTCCTGATTGACGGTCCAGAAGACGTTTAGTTTCAAAGGAAAACATAAGTAGGCTATCAAAAAAACTACCATCATTGTGAACAGTAGTTTGGAAAAATCTAAATACTCTGGAATGAAGCTGTTACTGTAACGGGAGAAAAAGAATATTTGGCATAAATTTGGTCTCAGAAATTTCATCTTTGTACCATTTTAAGGCTATGGAAAATGCTGCCTTCATAGCGATGCGATTAATTTGCATAAGCATTCTGCTTGTGACAGTTTTTAATGCCAGACGAAGAGATAACAAGTAATGTTCTGGTACAGTTGCAAAGACAAATACAAGCTGCTTTTCCTACAGCAATGTCATTCTAAGAATCAGGGCTTCATCTGCACTCAAGTAAACATCATTTTTGCTATTTCAAATGATAGCCCAAAGGATTTGCATCAGCTTGACAGGGCAGGGTCTCAGTGCATGTCTGGGTTATCTCAGCCCAAGCTGATTCTGGTTGGTTTTAAAGGTGATGGCAACCATGCAGTGGACAGGTTTGGTTTAGGTTCCCTTTAGGTGATTGTGACAACAGGAAGTTATTTCCTGCTGACTGTGTAATCTGTTATCCTAGAAAAAAATTGAAGGTAAAAGAGCCAAAAATGGGATGGTACCAGCAGTCTCAGGCTGTGAGGACAAACCACAGTGGTCATTACCAGAAGAGAACCTTGTTTAATCAGTTCAGATATAAAAGCAAGAATAGAAATTTGAACAGTTGAGAACCAGTGGAGAGCAAGTTCCCATACACTCTGCATTAAGGGAACTCCACGTATGTAGTGCTCACCATTTTTTCCCTGTAAGACTTTAAGTATAACAAAACTTCAGCTTGTACAGCACAGTATTTCTTTTTCCCTGGGAAATGCAACTATGAGTACTTTAAGGTCCATAGAAATAAATGCCCATATTATAGGTGGAGAAATGATATTATGGTTACCATACTGACAAAAAAGAATTATTCCAAATTCTATCAGGCATGTCCTATAGGATTTTGCAGTAATCATGCTGTTCATCTGAGTGCTCCAGAGCCATCTCAAGTGGACTTAACAATAACTCTTTATCTGACAGGACTGCATACACAGGGTGTGATGAGGGGATGTAAATACTTCAGTTATTACCTCATCATGAGCTTCCCAAAGGTGCTTTCTTTCAGAACTCAAAAAATGCACTATAGGGTGAAAAAATCTTTATTGGGACAATATTGTGCAGCAGAAACTCCTCTTGCCTCATGCAAATGGCTGAGGCTTTGTACAATGGCACGTGACACATAGTCTTGAGCAGCTGTTCTCATAGAAGAACGTTTTCACCAAACCCTGGACCATGAGTGACCAAATCAGAATAAAACTACTGTGGCTAAACAAGTAATCCTGTGTCAGGTACTGTCCTGAATTATATATGTGATAATCTGATTTCAGTGGAATATGAGTCTGAGACCTTTTTTTCTGTCATGGGATGGGGGGGGTTTGTGTGAGGGAGTTTAGGTGGGCATTGCATTAACTCAAAGCAGCTCCTTCTCTGTAAATAGGCTGAGTATCAGTACTGCCAGCACTATTTCTTCTGCTGTTGATATATAGCCAACCTTTGTCACACAGATTTTGTGTTAATGTTTTATTCTACATCCTAAAGATGCAAGAAATTCACTGCAAGAAGAGTGAGTCTGCATTCTGCAACGATAAGGGTTAAAAGAACTGCCTGGGCACTCTGGGTGCCTGTCAAGACAGGCTGAGAAGAAGCAGAGGTCTGTGGATCAAGGTTATTTGTTTGCATTCTTTCAGTTATCTCTTCCTTGGCAACTGGAGCCATTTTTGAGAAACTGTCATAAACTATGCTGTAGTTTGGCATTAAAAACTGTAAGAAGGGTGAAAGAGGCGATTTTCCACTAACATGCACATCATGGGAAATTATTCAAGGGCAAATGAGAAGACATTTCCAGATACAGGCACATCAACTAAAAAAAAAAAAAGCAGCTGTTTTTTACAAGGAATTCTATTAAAGTAGTCATGTACTGGAATGCTGCTCAACCTGCTTCTCTTTAAAAACAAACACAAAATTCAGGCTTTTGCTGTTCAAGCAGTCCTCATCTTTTAACCTCCTATTCTGCTTGAGCTGCAGTCTAAAATCCTAGTAATCCTAAACTTTCAAATCGATTTAATCAATCTTCAGTCCTCACTTCAGTGTAGCAGATCTCTGCCTTTTTTTCAGCCGTGTCTCATGTTACAGGATGTAGTCTTCGGTTCTAGTTTTGCACAGTAGACTGTGTTGGGCCAGCCAGGTTTTATTTGCTTCCCCTGTGCTACAATCCCATGCTCCAATTCTTTCTTAAACCTTATTTACTATTTCTTAATACTCTCTTTTAACTGCTGAAGGCAAATAAAGCAATGTTGACTTTGAAGGGGTCAATAACAACTTACAAATAAGTTTCAAATATATTTTCTGAGGTTCCTAATATATTTGAGTTGGAATTGTAAGTACATGCTGCAGGTAATGAGTAGCTGGGACTTCAAAATGGTATCAAGTGTCATAGAATCAGAACAGCTTAGACTGAAACGGACGTTTAAAAATCATTTAGCCCAACCTCTCCCTGCAATGAGCAGAGACATCTTCAACTAGGCCAAGCTCCTCAGAGCCCCATCCTGATCTGGAATGTTTACAGGGACGGGGCTGCCACCACCTCCCTGCACAACCTGTTCCAGTGTTTTACCACTCTCATTATAAAAAACTTCTTTCTTATGTCTAAACAAATGCATTAGATTAATATTATCAGATCCAAAACTAGATAGATCTTTGCATTTAAGAAAATAGATTTTCTAATAAAAACTAAAGCATTCAAAATCCATATTGTTTACTGACTCTTAGGCCAGCTCTTCCCAGCACACGAAAGATTTTGGTAAGATTGCAGCTCTTCTATTGTATTATTTAATTTTCCTTTTTTATTAAATGATCCTCCATGTCTCAAAGGAAAAAAGTCACTACACTTCTCTGATGACTGTGGCATTGTTTCAGTTTCACGTCTTTCTAAGAAACTAATTCTTGCCTTCTGAAATTTCATAACATTGATTGCTAAATATATCAGCTTTCCTCTCTGGCACCTTAAAAAGCATTAAGATTCCAACAGGCTCTTTCCATTCATCCTTCACCACTTCTTTTGCCTTAACACCACTTCTGACCTCTGGCACCAAAATACACTGGTTATATCTTCCTAAATTATTTAAAATGAAATCTAGATACATTGTTTTTTATTTCTTTAATAAAAACAAATTCATTTTTTAACACGCTGTCACAGAAAACAATCCAAACCTGAATGGGTCAGAGCAAAGCTTGCAAGGTATGAGCAGGCAGGGCTGACCTCCAGTTGGAGCAGTTGTAATGCAAATATGAAGAAGTCTTTTGGTGGCTGCTTGCAGCCAGAGAAATAGATGTTTTCTCACCTGCTTCCACACAGAAAGTAGGGGTTTGGCACAGACAACACAAATTTTCAAAGCTTTGTGCAAGTAACATCCAGCAAAATGAGTTGCATCTCTGTGATACAAACTATAACACAAGTATAAAGAACAAATGTGAAGGTTTTCCTACTGGCTGGTCGAGGGGAGAGACTGACAGTGCAAATAGCTGTCAGCAACAGCATGGACGGAGAGGAGTTGGAAAAAATGTCCTCTGTCCCAGATCAAATGCCGAGATCCAGCAGATTCCTACTCCCATTTCCAGCTGCTCTGGGTGACACTTGGGGCTGTCCAAGGCCACTGAAGACAGATTCCTCCTCCAAGTTCATATCCAGGAGCAGAGCCAGATTCATTGGATCTGAAGTTCAGTGCTCCCCATGCTCCTGGTGCTTTCCCAGGTCAGTACACAGTCAAGGTGAGTGTACAGTAGGCCACCCTCTCTTTGTCCCTATTCACCCTTTGTCTCCTGCCCCACTCATCCTAACAGCTCCTAAATCTTTTTCCTGCAAGTCAAAACAAAAGTGCACCATGGCCAAGATAGCTGTCACTGCAGCCTGGAGGTTCAGGAAGCCACAGGCAGGGAGGTGGTGGGGCAGGACTGTTGTCTTCCACCCAGGTATTTTTGCCAAGGTAAGAAATTGAGTTACCTGAAGTCAGCCTCAAAAGGGGCTTTTGTGGAGATCTGTCATGCTTGGGGGCATGGCAGGCACCCTTACATGTGGACTGGAATTGGACAGAGTGAAACTTCGTAGCAACCATCCCAGACAATGCTGAGGACAAAATGTCCTTGGAAGGAAAAACACCTTATTGCAAGGTTCCACCAGTCCAGGTTTCACATACTTAGTCCTTGACACTCACAGAAGTCATTTTGCTTCTTGCTCTACATGTTCCTCAGATGGACTGTATCTTCTTCATGCTCTTGGCCAGGATCATCCTGTTTAAAGTGACACCTGTGAAGGGATAATTCTCAGGACAGTTTTTTTTTTCTTTTCCCTTCTGCGAAATGAAAACTGCTTAGTTTATTGCTGTTAAAAATCAGCATTTTACAATTAATTTACAATTTCAAAGATGAAGACAGGTGTTCATGAAGAGGATGAGAAGAAGCTGAAGTTACATTACACTAGATTAAGTGTAATGTACACTAGGGCTGAAAAGGCATTTTGTAGAGCATCTTCAAGTGGAATGATGTCCATTTCTTGGTGCTGCAGCTACAAGCAAGACATAAAAAACATGAATATACTCTGGTATTTTACACAGCAATGGACTTGCTACATCACCCTGACAAGGCACTGCAGTGACACTGCCATCCTGGAGAAGCTTTTGCTTCTCTGGAGCCCCATTTACAGCTTGCCTGAAAGCAGCAGTGGATACTGTGCTTAGGGAAATGCAGGGAAGAGCTGTTTTGTACCAGATGTTGGACTGCTACCATCCCAGTACCATCTCTTATTTGAGATGGAAAAATAAGAGACAATAGTACAGACAATCTCACATCCCTTTTGATACTAGGAGCCTTAAGTTGTGAAGCCTTGAATGGGCCTCCAGTGCAAGTGCACTGTACCATACAGACCCTGTCTGCAGAAAGGGTTACCTCATTCTGGTCATTCAAACTGTTATAGGGTTTTCTTGCATGAAAGGAAATCCATTCATCATTTCTCCTGTCAAACAGAAAGTATTTTCACATGAGAGCTCCTTGCTGCATCTGTAGATAAGGGAAAGGCCTCACAGGTGTTGTAATTGCTGGTATGGAGGGGGAGCTGCCAGCAGCTTCCTCCTTTACAATGGGCTGAGGCTCTTCTGTGAGGAAAGGGGTTTGTGCAGCACAACACAGGCCCAGTGCCATGCTGGGTGTGCAGCAGTTTAATTCATGTGGTGTTCCACTGACTCCTTTGTGTGCAACCCTTCTGGTCAGGACCACTGTGAGACCAACAGGTTTCGTTGCATCCATGGCTAGGATCTCTTCCTCTGCTGCAAGGAAGGGAACAGCTTCCCATCTTCTGAACACTGGTCATGCTCCCACCACAAGTCCCAGAACAATGCATGAGCTTGTACAGAATCACAGAATCAGTTAGGGCTGAAAAGGCATTTGAGATCATCTAGTTCAACTTTGATCACCACCTTGTCAGCTATACCATGGCACCAAGTGCCACAACCAGTAATTCCTGGAACACCACCAGGGATGTTGACTCTACCACCTCCCTGGGCAGTCCATTCCAATACTTAACCACCCTTTTTATTTGCACTGGCAGAGAAAGCAAGAGCTCTGCTCAACAAGTGTCTCCAAACTTCAACAGACCCCAAAGCTTGGGAGTTGCTGCCAAGTTTTAGCCGTTGCACAAATAAGGATCTGCTTTATATTTTTGAGTAATTACTCAAACAACCTGTGACTGCAGAGACATATATCACAATGGATGCAGGGACACCCTGGAAAGCATCCCGTGATTGGGACATGTAGCAGCAGTCACACAGCCAGTCCAGTCCTGCTGTCACAGGCTCAGAGCCTTGATGGATGCCACCGTGCTCACAACAGTTCACAGAATCACAGAGTGGGTTAGGTTGGAAGGGACCACACTGGGTCATCTGATCCAGGCTCCCTTCTCAGACAGGGTCACCCTGGAGCACATGGCACAGGATTGCATCCAGATGGTTCTCGAATATCTCCAATGAGGGAGACTTCCACAACCTATTCAGATAATCTGTTCCAGTGCTCGGTTACCCACACAGTAAAGAAGTTCTTCTTCATATTCATGTGGAATTTTCTGTGCATCAGTTTCTGCCTATTGCCTTTCTCATCCTATTGCTTGGCTCCACCAATGAGAACCTGACTCCATCTCCTTGGCACCCACCCTTTAGGTATTTAGTGAAGTCCAATCTCAGTCATCTCATCTCAGTGCTCACCTTCTTTAGCCTATCCTCATAGGAAAGATGCTCCAGTCGCCCTTGTTGCCCTTGGCTGGACCTGCCCCAGGAGCTCCAAGTCTCTCTCATACTGAGGAGCCCAGAACACAGCTCTCCCCATGTGGCCTCACCAGAGCTGAGCAGAGCGGCAGGGTCACCTCCCTCGACCTGCTGCCCGGGATATCACTGGGCTTCTAGGTCTCAAGGGTCCTGCCGGCTCAGGCACAGCCTGTTGAGGCCGGGGACGCCCGGGCCGAGCACACACGGGTCCCTTTCGTGCCGTAGCCCCGG
>VXBR01010367.1:1519869-1563642 GCA_013400215.1 Cisticola juncidis
GAGAGGCGAGCGGGGCCCGGGCCCCGAGGAGGGGCGGTACCGCCGTGCGGACCGCACGGGAGGCAGCGCCGCTTGGAAAGCCGCGTTCCTGTTGGCGTTTGTGCTCCGGCTTGCTTTGTTGTTGTTTGAGAAACTGACGAATTGTTTGCTTTCGGTGCTAGGTTAATAATTCATAGAATCATTTAGGTTGGAAAAGACTTCCATGATCGTCAAGTCCAACCATTAACCCACCGCTCCAAATTTACCGCTAAGCCATGTCCCTAAGCACCATGCCTTCAGGTATTTTAAATACCTCCAGGGTCAGCGATTTAAACACTTCCTTGGGCAGCCTGTTCAATGCTTCACCGCCCTTTCTGTGAAGATATATATCCTCACATGCAATCGAGAGCTCTCCTGGCACAGGTCGAGGCCATTTCGTCTTGACCCATCACTTGTTTCTTGGGAGAAGAGGCTGACCCCCACCTTGGTACAACCTCCTTTCAGGGAAGTGAGACCAATAAGGTCACCCCTGAGCCTCCTTTTCTCCAGGCTAGACACCCCCAGCTCCCTCAGCCTCTCTGCATCAGCCTTGTGCTCCAGACCCTTCACCAGCTCCTTTGCCCTTCTCTGGACACGCTCCAGCACCTCAGTGTCTCCTGTAGAGAGGGGCCCAAAACTGAGCACAGGATCTGAGGTGTGGCCTCACCAGTGCAGAGTGCAGGGGAACAGTCACTGCCCTGGTCCTGCTGGTCACACTATTGCTGATACAGGTCAGGATGCCATTGGCCTTTTTGGCCACCTGGGCACACGCTGGCTCATGTTTAGACAGCTGTTAGAGCAGCATGCCAGATCCTTTCCCGCGTGGCAGCTTTCCAGCCACTCTTCCCCCATGCTCTGCATGGGGTTGTTGTCACCCAAGGGCAGGACCTGGCACTTCATCTTGTTGACCCTCATACCACTGACCTCAGCCCGTCAATCTAACTGTCCAGATCCTTCTGTGGAGCCTTCCTGCCCTCCAGCAGATCAGTGCTTCTGCCCAGCTCGGTGTCATCTGCAAACTGAATAAGGCTACACGCAATCCCCTCATCCAGGTCATGGATAAAGATATTAAACAGCACTCTGGAATTGAAATTGCTTTCTTGCTTTCTTGGTTTCTGCAGTTTGGATGCTAAATCTACAAGTATCCAGGTAATAGTTAAAGAAGGTGGTCTGAAGTTCATCCAGGTTCAAGATAATGGCTCTGGTATCAGAGTAAGTAAACAAAGTTGACGGGTGTATGCTGCTGTTTAGTACTACAATATTTTTTAAATAATATTTCAATTTATAAGTGTTTCTGATCTTGAAAATACTTGGAAACTGACTGTTGCTTGTCTGTTTCACATAGAAAGAAGATTTAGACATTGTATGTGAGAGATTTACTACAAGTAAACTGCAAAAATTTGAAGACTTGGCTAGTATTTCTACATATGGATTTAGGGGCGAGGTAAGCTCTTCATCAAGGTTTTGAAACTGTTCATTGTTGTTATTCTGCTGTAGTGGGTTGTACACAGCGTCACATTCCCAGTACTCTTTACAGAAGCTTTTGTTTTCTGAGGGAGTCTGCTGTGTGAATATAGTTCAAAATACCTTCCAGTGTCTTTCAAGATTAGATGGATGTCTATAGGGAGGTATATATTATTTTTACTTTCTGGAATAAGAATTTTTTTTTTTAATTGAAGCAAAGCCTGTCATCTCAAATGATGGTCCAGGAACCTACAGGTAAAAAAGACAGTGGAAGATTTGAGTGGAAGGCAAATCTTCGATGTCAGACATTTGTCTAAATACCACACTTGAAACTTAAATGTTCAAAATGTACAGTGGTCTTCCTTTGTTTTTACTGTTAGACAAAGTTAGTATCTCTGACCCCTCAGATTCACTGATTCTTCATACTCTCATAGACTGTATCTAAACTCTGTAAGAACAGTCAAGGGTGAGTTTAGCTTTCCCCTCTGGATGAACAAGATATACGAGTGTGTGTCCTGTGCTCAGATAGGTAGATCCTCACATGCTCCAGAGAGTACACTTCATGGGTCCTCTCCTCACACACTTTCAACATAATCAGCTCCACAGCCAGCAGAGTCCGGTTCTAAAGCTGGTTTCATCTGTGTAGGCATGTCCATTGAGTTTTCCACTGGAAAACCATTGTGACCTAACTTTGTGATATTACTCACAGTCAAGAGAAAGACTTGGGCAGGAGTGAGAGAGTAACAGCTAAAACCTTCCAGCTGCTTTCTAGTTAACACAAAAAAGAAAAAGGCACAACTTCAATAACATTGCAAATTTCTTTTAGTTATGCTACATGGTTAACCACTTGCATCATCAGAGACAACAAAATATTAGGGAAGCCAGAAGGATCTTCTGGATAAAATTACTGGAAGTTTAGTATTATAGATACTAAAAGTTGTTTAAGCTTTACTGACCTGCATTTTCCTTATAAGGATTTTTATTTATTGCTTGCAAGTGGTATATTGAAATTTAGTGATGGTGTTTAAAGTATGGACGTGCCTCAGCGTTCTCCAGAGCAAGGTTTACAAAGATGCTTTCTCTTTTCCTAGGCCTTGGCTAGCATCAGTCATGTTGCCCATGTTACAATAACAACTAAAACAGCTGATGCAAAATGTGCGTTCAGGTATGCTGCCTGTTATCCAGGTGACTTCTGCTGCATGCAATAACAAACAGATGTATCAATTTCAGAGCTCTTTTTGCAGAGGAAGGTGTGGTAAGGGCACGTATCAAAAAGACTTGGAATGTGAGAAAATATGTTTTTTTAAATTGTAAAAGTAAGCTTAAGCTTAATAATGTATTTTAAAATTGGTGGAGGTGGGGTGGGGAGTCAGGAAATCTGGAAAGAACTTCTGTTTCAGTAGCTAATGTAGGTTAAACATTTGTGGTTTTCTCCATTTCAGGGTAAAAAGTTTTATACATATATATGTATGTATATAATGGGCAACGTGTCTAGCAAATTTCACAAGTCTCAGCACAGGAGCTTACAGCTTAGTTTGTTATTGTTTCTTTACGGTACAATAGGTGCTTTATCCTATCCAAAAAGAGTTTTGAGTATTCTTTTGAAAACTTTATCTAAATTATAAGCTTTTCAATTAATTCCTTAACTACTTTTACGAAAAGAGAGTGGGTAAAAAAAAGATGTTCTGAATCTTGTTTTTTCAAAAGGTTATGTGACTATGGTCTTTCTTGTATTAAATATACAGGGTATGTTAGAGGGAAAGAGAATGTCTGTCCTTTGAATTTAAGCATCTCTTTAACTTGCTGAAATACCTGTGTGGGTCAGAAATCTCTTATGCTCAAAATCCTGTTAGTGTCAAAGGAAACAGATCTTACACTAAAAATTTTTTTGTTAGCATAACTGAAGCATAAACTCTAATGGGAGAATTGTTATTAGGCTGTGTCTAGCTATTAAAGAAAAAGATGCAGTAATACTGCCTTAGAGGAAAAGTCTCATTAATACAATTTCTAAACACATATGCCATGATCTGCCTCCTTTCCTTTGCTATTACTCCCTTTCCCCACTGCCCCTCTGGCTTTTACAATCAGTGAAGACAGTTTTACTCCAGCAGAAAGGTGGAGGAAGCTAATTCTCAGTGTCCCAAATTCTTTGCTGGGAGAGTGTGACAGTGATGGGATTTCTTTTGATTTCATTATTTGTTTTCATCTGTCCATATCTGCCCTCCTGTAAATGTGGATGTCTGACAACTTTGTATTTTCTGCCTAGAGCTACTTACAGTGATGGAAAAATCAAAGCTCCTCCAAAGCCATGTGCTGGAAACCGAGGAACTCAGATCACAGTACGTTTTTGTGCTTGTTCTCTCTCGTTATTTTTTTGTTCCCCTTGCACCAATTACATTGTAAGGTACATTACAGTATCGACTCTGGAGCTGCAGATTGTTAGGTGAACTTGGGAGATAAGGAATAGATTGAATGCTGATTTTTCATAAATCAAAGTATTCTCAGAAAAATTATACTTCAAATAAAAATTAACAAGATGGATTTTGATTAATCCTACAGTAAGAGAGAATTTAAAAATTATTTTTAATTGTGAACTTTTTCTCTGTAGGTTGAAGATCTCTTCTACAATGTAAGTACAAGGAGGAAGGCTTTAAAGAATCCAAATGAAGAATATGCAAAAATACTAGAAGTTGTTAGCAGGTAAACTAAAATAGGAGGCTACAAATTTTTTATACAGCCATGGGGAGTACTGGGGTTTTTCAGAGGAATTGGAAACTGTGTGGTGGTATCATTTTGGTTGTGGTAGGGGTGATGATTTTGTTTGTTGCATTTTTTTAAAAATTATTTATTAGTGTACAGTGTCAGATAACAGTCCGTCTGCTGTAGTGTGAAAAATCCAGATAGGAAGTAGTGTATTCTATCTGTGACTGTTAATTATTTATAAGAGCACCAGCAGAGAAATGGTGATGGACTTGTATGAATGATCTTTTAAATGTACCTGAGCTGAATGGAATTCATGTAAAATCTGCTCAGGAGTATTGAAATTTGGCTGAATATAGAAAAGTTGAATGGCAACTTAACATCTCCAAAAAAGGAGTAATAACACTTCAGCTATTGGATGTTCCCTTCTTGGGCCACTTGGTTGCATCTTTTGCCACTGCTGTAGTCTTACATAGTGTGCAGAGGTTTTGTAAGCAGGATCTGCACAATTTAAGCTAAATAATTGCTTTACACTTTCAGAAGACACAAAAGGTTGCAAAGTATAGCTAGACTGTATACCAAGGTTTACCCTATTCCCCAGATAAACTGTTCAAGAGTCTTTACTGTGTTGGGCAGACTTCAGCCAGGATGTGGAGGGTCAGATCCTGCTGCTCTGTTGAACAGGATGATCTGAAGTCTTGCTGACTTACAGCCCTCCAGTTCACTGGCTGTTCTTTTTCATTAGGACTTTCCTGTTACTTGATTTTGGGGTTTTTTTTCCCTTGAATTTTTGAGTCCACAGTCACAGTAGTCTAATCTTTGTCTGCATTTTTATATTTCTCATCTTGCAAGGTTCTATAGTGTGCTTTTTCTCTCAATGCAGTGATTTCCCTAGAATTTTGAGCCAAGATTATGCAGCTGTAGCATATCAGATCTCAGCTGTGGGATCACACATAGCTGAACTGTCTGGGTGAGGGAAGTTAGAAGGGTGGGCCAGTCATTATCTGGATGCTTTTCCACAGTAGTTGAAACTTGATTCTCTTATACTGAGGATGTTTTGGTGGGTTTTTTGTTAAACCTGTACAGTGAAACTGAAACAACAGATCTGTAGAAGCTGATCCTTTTTTCTGTGAAAAAAGCTAAGCTGATCCTTGAATTTCTTTTGGTTACAGTTATAAATAGGACACGCTTTTTTTTTTAGCTATTCAGACTGCAAAAGCTCAGCTTGGCTCAAATTGCATTACTGTCTAACAGGAAGTGAAATTGCTTTCCCCCATTCCTACCTGCTTTTCAGCAATCAGAGGAAACAACTACCTTTTCACCGCATACTGCAGACTTATATTTATCTGTTTTTCAGGTATGCCATCCACAACTCAGGCATCAGCTTTTCAGTTAAAAAGGTGTGTAGATAAAGTCTCTGTAATTTCACTGTGTGTCTGTTTGTGCCTGTGTATATATATATATAAAGTGCATATCTGAAAATGCCAGAAAATTTGCACTTCATCTTGTGCAATTGGAACAGCACCGAGAGCCTTCCCTTATACTGAAATGTTGAAGGGTATGTTGGTGCAGTTTGGATAGAAAGCACACCAGTTAGGAGGGAACAAGACAAAAATATATTTTTCAGGAACTTTGAGGATTCTGTGTGGTCAGTGCTGATGTTGGTTTAGCTTTATGTGTTGTTTCAGCTTCTCTGGAGAGCCTGGTTACTAAGTGCTGTATGAAAGAGGCTGGGGTAGATTATCTTTGTTCTGTGCCATTACTGGTAATTATTTACTGAACTGAGGGTGTTCCTCACTTTCCAGGATGGAATTACTAGCCTCAGTGTTTCTAATGTGCTCTAGCTGATCCTGTAAACATGTGCCATTTACCATCCATTGCTTTTTTGAGCATAAATAAATAAATAAGAATACAAAACAATATAATGATGTTGTTCCCTATGTTTTTTTAGCAATTTTTTAGCAAATGTTATTGTTTAATTTAAAGTATTTCTAAAACTTCCTCCAGAAAGGTGAATTGATTGATGCTCCTTCCTGCTCTCTTTAGCAAGGTGACACCGTGTCAGATGTTAGAACCTTATCCAATGCCTCAACAGTGGACAACATTAGGGCCATCTTTGGAAATGCTGTTAGCAGGTACATTGATGTCAAATTTCCTTTTGATACGAAGCTTTCCAGTGAATCACTCTCCCTTTTCTCTTTCAAGACTGTGGGCTGTGATAACTTTTCTTCCTTCCTTCACAGTTAATTTCGGAGAAGAAGCACTGCTGCAATTAGTGAGCTCTCCCTTTTTTTCAGAATGTGTGACTTTTTTTGTGCACCAAAGGGAGGAGGAAAGTTACAAAGTTGTTTCATTAATGCACTGAAAAGGAACCATCTGCTTGTAACTTTCCCTCTGCTCATATAAAAACAGCAAACTGAACCTGTGTTCTCTACAAGTTCCTAGCCTCTTCCTATACCATGAAAATCTTACCTCTTCTTCCCATCTGCTACCTGATAAATTTTGAAGCTAGTCATATTGTTTTTTTCTGAAATATTATGGTTTCTTATTTTGACAAAAGCTACATTAGCTGAAGCTTTGTAAATCGGATAAAAAATTAAAAAACCAAAAGATCATCTTTTGAAGAACTATCTGCTGTTTTAGGAAAAATTCTCTTTATAAAGAGACTTTCAGCTATGAAGACTTAGTTGTATGAATTTGTCCCATGAATAGCTGGGTGTCACTTTGATTCTGTTCTGTTACTGACTGAAGTCAAGCTTCACATTTAATGAATCTAACTTCTAATTCATGTAAATACCTTTAGGAAGTACAGCAAAATAGAGAGGCTACTATGTATTGAATTGTGTTCTATGTTTTTCCTTGCTGTGCATTTGTTTATTCCTGCTATGGATGCTTGTTTGATAAGAGCTTTTCCTTTGTATGATTCAGGAGAAATTGTCATTTCAAAGTAAATGTTCTGATAATTTCTTTTCAAACAAAAATTTACTCAGTTCAAGATGGTGTTAAAAACTGAACACAAATAAAATAAAAATGGCAATATATATTGGTATATATTGAGGTTGAATTGAAAATAAGTAGCCTTTAAGTCTGTTCTGTGTTAACTTCATAAGTTGGCGTAATGCCTTCCAAGAGAACTGTGTGCACAAACTACAAAAGTGGATTTTCCTTGACTAATGAGTTATGAAAATTATTGAAACTCTTATGAAAATAGTTAACATTAGCATCTATGTGCATGAGCAAGAGAGATGTTTTTACATTATAGTCACTTCTTAACAGTTCACCAAGACTGACCATATTAGACTGACAAAAGTGCACAAAGTAGTCAAAAAAAATTTATTTGCTCTTTCCTGGCTGCAGACAATTTTGAAGTGTTCTTGTCAATCAAATCAATGACTTAAATAATGACATCCTAATTAGAATTATCAATAGATTACAATGCTGGGGATGCTGTGATATGTTGCAGTATTAAAAAGATAATGGGAGTAATTTTACAGATTCCAACCATACAACATTACCAGTTTACACTTAAGAAGAGGAAATCATGCAGTTCTGGTTAAATAATTAGTGTGTCCCAACAATCAGTGTTTGAGCTCTCAAATAATTCTAATGTTTTTGTTAATTGTGATAGATCAGTATATGAAGTAGTGAGACTTGAGCAATAGTGCCTGAGCCTAAGTTGACCTTTAGATGAACCTTCCAACCATATGTTATATGATATTTGTATCTGCTCGTTAGCAAAATACACATGATCATTAGCAAAGTATATGGTATGATAAGAACATACTTATCTTTCCATGTTTAGAGGATGGACGAGGCTGTGATATCAGACATCTGACCTTGTTTGGAGGTATATGGTCAAAGCCAACTCCCTTGGTTCCTCCTTGAGCCCTGGCCAGGCTTTGGGTGGACCCCAAGAGGAGAATGAAACCAGATGTTTCCTCATTAGAGTTAGATGAGCTTTTTTATTCAACCATATAAAAGCTGGACCCTCTCCCAGCGAAGGTGGAGTCTTCACCTACTTGTGGACACACTGAGTAGGATTTCCCAGTTACCAGGAGTGGTTCTCCAGTCCTTTGCTATGACCCCAGTGATGTATGGATCTTGATGATGGTAAAGTGTTAGGGTGACTGGTGATGTATTTTCTTAATCACTGTAGGCAGTGTTTTGTTGTAATGATTAGGTGCATTACTTATATTACCCTTTTGTAATTCTTTGCTGGTTTGAATTGTAATTACACTCATCCCTTAAAGTTGGTGTCTGTCTTTTGTGCTGACCCTGCCAATTGGCAAAACAGAATATTACTGCTTGTGAGTACTGCTCAAAATTTACATCGACAGAAGAATTAATGTTTTGTTTGTGTTTCTGTCAAACTTAATAGGGAACTCATAGAAGTGGGCTGTGAAGATGCAAATCTGGCCTTTAAAATGAAAGGTTACATCACGAATGCAAACTACTCTGTGAAGAAGTGTATATTTTTACTCTTCATAAACCGTAAGTTTAAAAAAAAGGCAACATTTTGTACAGTCATATGTTGCCTACATAATCAGAAGAACAAAACTCTCTGAAGACCTACAAAGTACATGAGCGTTCATAAAAACATTTTTAAGAGTAAATATTATAATTAATTGTAAATCTTAAAAATGTTTTTCAATTTGTAATGTGCATCACACTTGGCACTTTATTTAGTGGAAAATAGCTAAGACTGGACCTAAAGAAACTTTGGAGTATCAAAGTTATGTCTGTCTCTTGCCAGCTTACACAGATTGAGCTCGCCATTCTGTAGCAACACTGGCATGGGTTGCAACAAACCTTGACTGTATGCAATAATGAAAAGGTAGTCTTATTAGTTCAGTATTTGTGGGAAAAAATATTTCTAAATGTAAAACATGCTGAGAAAATACTGTCTATTCCTGGTTTTACAAGAAGAATAACTAGGTCTTGGAGAAAATGGGTATAAGAGATTCCCTTTGAAGACATAAAGCATGGAGATGTTTGTCTGAGGGAGCAGCTGGGCACTGTGCAGTGTGTTTTAGTGGGGCTCTTTGGAAATAGCGCTGTGTTCTGTGTTTCAGATCGGTTGGTAGAGTCAGCCGCTATGCGCAAAGCCATAGAAACGGTGTACGCTGCTTATTTGCCAAAAAGCACACACCCATTCCTATACTTAAGGTAAAGTAATAGGAAGAAGTAGCCTTTTAGTACTGTCTTGTAGGATATAACTAGGCTGAGTAGTTTAGAAGGATGTTTCTGTTCCTCATAATGGTGTTAAGCATTGCACTGAGGTAATTAATCGCCAGGCAGGAGATAATTACATAACATTAAGGAAATCTTAGGAAGATAGACCTTGTTTTTAGAAGTAGTGAGTATCTGTAATTTCAGCTGAAGTCCTTTCCTATTAATTCTTGAGACACTGCAAGTAAAAGATATTTCTAAAAGTGGGATTTTGTAGTTGTACAATGGAGAGGTTGGTTTAAACTTACCTGTGTAAGCTATTTTGGTGAGTGATTTTTTAATTATCTAAACAAGTCCAACTGTAATATAATTTCAGCAGATTTCAGGATCTTTTTGACTTCTTTGTATGGAATAACGTCCCCAGGCTTGACAAATTTTGTCAAATTTGAACCAATTTTTGCTTTCTGTGCCATCCATGGGATATTTTAGGTTAACTTCTTTTAAAATGTTTTCCAGCCTGGAAATAGCCCCCCAGAATGTAGACGTGAATGTCCATCCTACAAAACACG
Organism: Cisticola juncidis; assembly: GCA_013400215.1. Classification (NCBI taxonomy): domain Eukaryota; kingdom Metazoa; phylum Chordata; class Aves; order Passeriformes; family Cisticolidae; genus Cisticola; species Cisticola juncidis. The sequence goes on from VXBR01010367.1 coordinate 1,529,790, forward strand.
AGGTCCATTTTCTTCATGAAGACAGTATTCTGGAGCGTGTGCAACAACATGTAGAGAGCAAGTTACTGGGCTCTAATTCCTCAAGGATGTACTTCACACAGGTGAGAACATCCGTGGAGTGATGGAAGTTCTGCTTTATTTTAATGATTAGGGATAATTTACTCTGTTCAATAGTAAAATCTTTGCAGATATGGCACTTACCAGTGTTGTACCGGTACCTTTAGATCTTTGCTCTGTTTCAAGTTACTTTAATATACCAGTGTTAACAATATGGCAAAAGAGAGGAAAAAAAGTGTGAGAACATTTTAAGTACATTTCTGTCAAGTACCTGATCAGTTCTCTTGCATGAGAACTACTATAATTTTTATACAAAGTAATTACCTTGTGGGGTTTTTTTTTGGTTCTTTTTTTTTGTTTGTTTTTGGGTTTTTTTTGTTTTTGTTTTTGGTTTTTTGGGGGGTTTTTTTTGTTTGTTTGTTTTGTTTTTGTTTTTGTTTTAGTTTGGGTTTTTTTGTTTGTGGGTTTTTTTTACCTTAAAGATCTTTTCCTAAAGACAAAGGAATGGTAACTAATGATCTTAATGCCAAGATGATGACATTCACTCTAGGTGGATAGCAAGTGCAAAGCTGATGGCCTTTTAAGCAGTGGAGGCTGTGTTGCTTGGGGTTTCAAATTGCCTCTGAGCAGTCAGATACTGTGAGAAGAGTCACTAATCTTTCTTTTTTCTCCTTGTTCTGTCTCTTCTCTTTGCTTCCTCATGTCTGAATTAAGACGTTGCTTCCAGGGGCTGACTGCTCTTCCAATGAGGTTGTAAAATCAGCAGCAAACACTTCTGTGGTTACCAAGGGAACCGGTGATAAAGTTTATGCACATCAGATGGTCCGCACTGATTCCCGAGAGCAGAAACTGGATGCTTTTCTTCAGCCAGTGAACAACCCCCTAAGTGCAGGCCCCACTGAAGTGACAACAGAGGTTAATGCAGGACCTCCAGAGGGTGCAGACAGGCCCCAGGATGCTGAAATGGAAGAAGTCAGTGACCTGGTTGAGATGGCTGATGTTCAGGAGCATACAGCGAAGCCTGGAGGCCTGAGCAAGAGTGGACACTTGTCTCCTGAGACTTCTCGGTAAGTTCCACCTTTCCTGAACTGGTGCAAGGCCACCTATTTATTTCATGGCACAGCCCTGAAACCATAGATTTTTCTGATCTCTTTGGACTTCTGCTTTTCCAGAAGGAAAAAGTTCTCTACAATAACTTTTCGTGACATTTTATTGAGAAATTAAACCTAATCTGTGTAAATTACGTAATTTGTGATAAATTTTGTGACTGGAATAGGGTTTCTGTGCATATTGAAAGGCAGGAAGCAGTACAGACAATGGCATTAGTTTAGGGAGATCATATTGATCTGTCTCTTTCTGGAAGCCTCCCTTTTGTGAGGGACAGAAATTACATCACTGAATTTGACAGGCATTACCCTAGTAAAGGCTAAAGTGCTATAAACTTTATAGCTCCTACAGGAGCTACTGTAAAAGGCGAAAGTCTTCTGAGGGAATCTGATGCTCTCTCCCCAGTATTGCAGAAAAATGAAATGAAAAAGAAAATCATTAGAAATATCAGTGTTTTTGATGTACCCTATAGAGCCCAATTTTCTTGGTGCTTAAGCAACAGTTGCCTGATGTGATTGGTATTAGAGTGTCACAAATTCTCTTAAAATTCTGAACTACCTTTTCCTACAAGTTATTCCTCAGAAGCAAAATAAAGCTGTTGTTCTCAGAAACTGTCTGCATTTCCTATGTTAATATAGAGCATGTGAATTGAGCCATCTCATCTGTTGCAGTGTTTGGCCTAAGTGATAGGAGAATTGAACATAATTCCTTTGGTTTTGGTATTGCAGGAAGAGACCACGGGAAGACATGGAATTGGAAGAATTGGAGAAAGATGACACCAGAAAGGACATGACTGCTGCTTGCACCCCTAGAAGAAGAATTATCAACTTGACCAGTGTCTTGACTCTCCAGGAGGAAATCAGTGACCAGGCACATGCAAGTAAGCAAGACCTTCCTCTCAAAAATAGTTATTCCACCAACTAAATATGACTGTTTGAAATGGGAAAAGGTATTTAAAAGGAGGCCAAGTGAACTTACTGTGCTGCTAAGCAAGTTTTTAACAAAAGCTTTTGCTTTTCATTTTTATTTGTATCTGTCCCACTTATATGAATTGATGATATAAAATATTGATCTAAAATACTCCCTTTTGTTGAATTGTTTTAGACAAAGGGAACAGGTTTGCAATTCTTTCTAGGGTGTTTTCCTCTTAACTCAGTTGCCTCTGAAGGCAACTTACACTGACTCACACCCTTATTATTCATATGTCTAAATGCTAGAAATCTCACATCCTGAGGGTTTTGTTGGATTTGTTTTGATTTTTTTGGTTGTAAGAATTGGAGACACCCCACACAGATATCTGTAATAAATAACTTTTCTATAAATTGATAAGAATCTCAAACTTTAGAAAGCATAGACTTACTTGACTTGTGCTTCGGTAAACGTTTTGCAGAAGACTGGTAATTCTGACCCCGTAATTCCATATCTGACTGTCACTGTTTAAATACTGAAATCAAGGAGTTGTCCCTGAACCTTAAAATACCCAAAATGTCTCAAAATGCATGATAATACTTGCAAAGCTGCCTGAGGTTGTGTCTCATCTTCACATCTCTAAGAGGTACCTAAAAGAGACTTTGGAAAGAGAAATCTTTTCTCAGTCTGATACATTCCTTTAGAAAACGTAACAGTGGAATTAGCGTAGTGTAGTGCTTCCTACATGCTGTGACTGCAGCTCCCAGGGATGGCAACTAGTGAAGTTTTTTTGTGAAATACCTGAAGTGAACTCTTCTATGAAATCTGACTTCTTATACTTTTCCCAGCCTTCTCTCTCATATATATATATATTTAAAAAGTTACTTTGCGAGAGAAAAATAAATTATGAAAATAAAATTAGGGACCTCTTCTGTTACACTTCTAGAATTTAGTTTGATAATACCTAGATTGTGTTGCACAGCTGTTTACACCTGCAGTTTTTGAAGTATGTATGTGCTCCTCACCAATCTCCTGTGGCTGGAAATTAATTTTGGAAGGCTATTCAAACACAGGGACTTCAAATTTATTTTTTTTCTAATTTGCATTTGTAGTTGAAATGTTAAATAACTGTTCTCCGTTACGCTTTAGTAGTTTGAGTATGCACAGAAGTTACTAATATTTCACAACTTGTGAATAATTGGTCATACAAGGATATAAGAAGAAGCAGGGGTGTTAGGAGTGACTGAACAGTAATCTGGGACTTTCATGCTAGAGGGACACAAACCACTCAACTTTTAAATACATGAGGATAAGGTTGTAACTATGAAATGACATTCTTTTGTTTCTTTCCCACCTCTTTTGTTTCAGAACTTCAGGAGATGCTACATGAGCACTCATTTGTTGGTTGTGTCAGTCCTCAGTGGGCTCTGGCCCAGTACCAGACAAAACTCTACCTCCTCAATACAACAAAACTCAGGTAAAAGAGTTGATAGACCTGTTGGCAGCTGAAATAAGTGCCAATTGTGAAGCTAGTTAGAAGAAGGAAGGAAACGATACGGAAAACAACATTGTTCTCTTGTTGCCTGTTTGAAAGTCATGAGGCTAAAGATTAGGCAGTCCATTTGAAACAGTGGGAACAAGTCTTTCCAAGCACACTTAGGAAAAGTTGCAGGGAATCAGTAATATGAAAATGCCAACTGCTGTACTCTGTGCTCACAGACAGTGGGAAGGGAAAGACTTCTTCCTGCTTCATGATGATCTAGATGATCTATGATGATCATCATGATTCACTCAGGATCATCTGCAGCACACTGTATAAAGCAGAGGCTTCAGAAAAGTCCTTGAAAACATTGTATCCAATTGGGTTAAGAGTATCTGCAGCACATGATGACATGATTGTAACACCAAATTTGTAATTTTGCCTGTGCAGCCTCACAGGGCCAGCTACATAAGTTGTGGCTGATGATGTCAGAAACCAAGAAACATTTAATTGTAAACATCTAGATAATGCAGATGAACCCTTAAACTCTTCAGTTAAAGTAAGATCTTGATTAATAGGACTGGATATGTATATCTGATGTTTCCAGCATAATCCTTACTTTCCCCTCTTCATTATACTAATTTGGAGATAATGCAATCCTGTCCATATAATTAATTTTTGTGCTTTAATTTAGCCAAGAACTCTTCTACCAGATACTTATTTATGACTTTGCAAACTTTGGAGTCTTAAGGTTGTCTGTAAGTATAATTTTACATTATATCCTATAGAAAAGAATTTTTAAAAATGTATTTACAATATGGCTGTCCTTTCAGACATATGCATAGTTTTGCTTGCACAGTCAGGTTGGCTTCTGTCCACTACAGGAATATTGTTTTGTTTTTCAGTAAGAATAATCTGTAGAAAATATAGTAATTTGTAGCTGCTACTGTTAAATTGTCATCCTGGCTGATTGTTGTTATTGTCAATTGTAGTCATTCACCAAGTTTTGCTGTTGCACATTACATTGGGATAAATAATTAATTTGAATTTGCAGTCTGCAGAAATACAGTGTTGATTGCCACTGTTTTTCCTGTAAAATATCAGAGTGCTCGGTGGGATTGTGGACTGCAGAGAAAGAAGAAAGAAATTCATACCTTTTTATCCTGGTTATGATAAACAGAACTGTTGGTTCTGCAGGCCAGAAATGATGTATTACAATTAATTAGTATGTGAAGAAATAAGTTATAGTTATAGATTTCCAATATTATGTGCTGATTATTAATCAAAGTTTTGCCTTCTTCATTTTTAGGAGCCAGCTCCTTTATATGAGCTTTCAATGCTTGCTTTAGAGGATCCTGAAAGTGGCTGGACAGAAGAAGATGGCCCAAAAGAAGGACTTGCTGAATATATTGTGGAGTTTTTGAAACAGAAGACTGAAATGCTGAAAGATTATTTCTCTCTTGAAATTGATGAGGTGACTGCAGCTACTACTTCCGACAGTAAATGAATGGGGGACTTGGCAGTGTTAGGTTTATGGTTGGATTAGATCTTAAAGGTGTCTTCCAACCTAAATGATTCCATAATTGTACATTTGGAGACTTCAGTAGTTTGCTTGCAGTGCTTACCGTCATTAAGAACCAGATCCAGTAAGATTTTAGGTGGCATAAACTTCTCATTTAAAGTGCTCTGGACTTAGCTGCCTTTAAGAAGGGTGGTACACAAAGGTTCTGTTTAATTAGTTACCACGTCACAGAATGGGTTGGGTAAGCAGGGACCACAGTGGTTCATCTGTTCCAGCCTGCTTGTTCAGGCAGGGTCACCCTGGAGCACATGGCACAGGATTGTGTCCGGGTGGTTCTTGAGTATCTCCAGTGAGGGAGATGCTACAGCCTCTCTGGGCAGTCCATAGTTTAGTCATTGCTTCTGTAACTAGAATGCAGATCTCTTAACCAACAAGGTGTGCATCTTAACCAGTTCTCAAATCAGACAGGGCTGCAGAACCACTGTGGCTCTCAATGTGTCTTTTTTGTGTCTTTAAGGCATCCCTTACTTTATACACAAGTGAACAAGTTCATCAAGCCCAGGCACTTCATTTGGATATTTGCCTGGGAAGCAGTATTTGTGTAACCTAGAGCTAGAGGAGAGGGTTGAATTCAGCCACTCCCTGAGCCAAGTGGCTTAATCCATGCTTTGTGAAATTAACCACCACCAATAACTCTTCTTCATGCACTGTCTGCCTGGTATTGGGCTTTAAAAACTTGTAAGGCTCACTGAGTTTGGTAAGAGTCAGTTGCATTTACTGCAAGAAAGAACATTTTTAACTTTTTATTACTGAAGCAGCAGTGTTGCCTTGCAGGAAGGAAATCTTACTGGGTTACCACTTCTGATAGACAACTATGTTCCACCACTGGAAGGACTGCCGATGTTTATCCTGCGCTTGGCCACAGAGGTATATTGTCTCAATGATTTTATTAATGCACAATTACTTTTTTTTGCTTTAAGCAATTCCAGCCTGCCTTTGCAGTTTCTGGTGCAGCTTAAATGTACTGTTATTAAGAATCTCCATCAAGTCTCTGACTGCTACCCAGATTCTATAAAATAACTTTTTTTTTTTTTTGGTAACAGGTAAATTGGGATGAAGAAAAGGAGTGTTTTGAAAGCCTGAGTAAAGAACTAGCCATGTTCTACTCCATCAGAAAGCAGTATATAATAGAGGAGTCCAACCCAACAAACTCTCAGGTACCAGAATACTGTAACTAGTCCTTTGAGCAAATAACTAACAATATACAGGAAACTTCTGCTCTTTCAGGTATAGACTTCTAATCCCAGTTCTTTTAGTGAACTGAATCAAGTAGCAGTGTGGCAAGATTCTAAAGGAAAGGAATGTGGCTTAAATGTTCTGAAGTATTGTAGGTGTTGAGGAAACCTTTTAACTTTGGGCATTGCAGTGTATTTGATATTATTACAAGCCTCCTTGGCCACTGAGTTGGGACTGTATTTTTATGCTGTATTTCTATAGAAGAATGTTACATATAAAGTAAAAGTACAACCCAATTGTGTCTAAATATCTGCCTAATCAATCAGTTAAGCTCACCCATTCTGCAAGTGACTTCACAGAGCTTAGAATTGACTGTATAGAATGAACTTCTCTGATACCAGCAGAATTTTACAAATGCTGTAGTCTTACATAGTAAAGTTTTTAAGGCGTGCTTTCCTCTAGTTAAACAGAAGCTCAGTTTGTTTGTCCTTGTTTTCCTGTATTTCAGAATGAAGATTCTGATTCTGGTTCTACAACGTGGAAATGGACCGTGGAACATGTGCTTTACAAAGCTTTTAGGACTCATCTTTTACCTCCTAAACACTTTGCAGAAGATGGCAACATTTTGCAGCTTGCTAACCTGCCTGACCTGTATAAAGTTTTTGAAAGATGTTGAGCAAGTAGTTATTAAAGACTGTTTTTTTTTAGATAGACATCATATTATCTGCAGTTTTATCTAGTAGAAGGTAAAGCTGGAATCTTGATAGAGGAAAGAAAGAGGGGATGTAGTACCCTGCTAAACTGCTAACATGACAGCAAAACGTCTATTTTCCTTCTGTTGATCAAAGTATAAAAAGAAGACATTTTTGCCGTGTCTAAACCCAACAAAAATCACTAAAATAAAATCTCCTTTTACACTCTGAGTTTCCCTATTAACCAATATGCTAACAATACACTTCTACTCAAGAAAATATACTGGGTTAAGTGATTCTGGAAGAAGATAGAGCTTAGTTTAGTTGAAATATGAATGCTTTAGCTTCGCTTGCCTCTGGAAATCAAACTAGGTTACCTGCATTCTTTTGTTTTAAGCATTATGGTTGTCTGACAATAACCTGCAATGTGAGTGTACATGCAAAGCACTTAAAATCATCTGCTACTGCAGGAGTTAGTGGTTGTAATATTTCAGGGCCCTTGCTGAAATGAGGCAAATCCTTTCCCTTTTAATCAAGGAGTCAGAAAATAGAAATGGGAATGTTCTGGTAGATAGTAAATTGACATGCACACATAATATTAATTGTCTCCAATTTAATGAGTAGGGCTTGGGAGATCTGCTACTTTCAAGGCTGTGTCCCAACAGGGAAAAATTTTTTCTAAGTCCAAGAGGCATCTAGCATCCAAACCAAAAAAGGAAAGCAAGCTTCATTTTTGTACTGTAAAGATTTCTGTTAATTTGAAAGTAGCTGGTACAAGCAGAAGCATTAATCTTGGATTGCTGATATCCCAAACCCTGCCTTATGCTGAGAAATACTCATGAAGGGCAGCAGTTTGATACCAGTCCAAAAAGACAAGTCCTCTCTGATGGGCATTTGCTGGCCTCAAAGTATAACATAGGGTCATATATTTCAGGGGTGCCAAGTGCAGATGCTGAATTTCTCACCTGTGATGTGCCAGCTTCAATGTGTGAGCTTCAAAAGTATTTTCTCAATAGTAGAAAACCACACAGTTCCAGAAAGCATCATCTTCCTTCTGCTTCCCTCTTTGATGACAGTCCTGGCAATGGGATGACTACTGGACAGTCATGTCTTCCTGAGCAAATGAAATCTGAAGTGAGCAACTGGCTTCAGCTGGCCTCAGCCCACATATTACTTCTGGCAATGAGAGGACATGGAAACTGTGGAGAATGTAGGAACCACTAATGGAAATTGTATTGATTCCATAGTATCTTGCCCTTGCTAGCGTGCTTGTCTTGTGATTTCAGCATAGTGCTGTATCACTCTTCACATGTAAAGCCTAATATATCAAGTAAGGAAATTTGATATTGAACATGAAAAACTCCCTCTGTGGAACATCCAAAAGAACTCTGACATTTACATGTGAGAAATGTCTCTAAATCACCACAGGCATGCTTACATTATATGTTGTGTGGCAGCAGTCTGACGTGCACTCATGCCAAGTAACAAATCAGCTCCTCATCACACTGCTGTGCGAGTTCCTGAACCCCCACAAAACTAGTAGCTCCCCAAATCGTAAGTATATTCTAAGTTATGCCCATTTGCTTCTGGTTTTGCTGTTTTTTCTCCTTTTGATATTTAATGGAAACCTGATTACATAGTGCCAAGTTTCTGTCACAAAATGAAAAACACTCATAATCAAGCTCAAATAGTTTTTTTCTTCTTCTAATCTATATATATGTCAGAGCTTTAAGCCATCTGCTACTGCTTAACTCACTTCCTTTGCATAAAAATGCAGGAAGTCTTTCTTGCAAAGTATATTCTGAGGTTAAGATTGCAATAAACCATCAATCAAAACATTTCTGTCAGAGATACATCACAAAGAGGTAATGGTATTTCTTTGGTTAACAGCTTGATTGTGTTATTTTTTCTTTTAAATCCTTGATTCAAATCAGCTTCTTGAAATAAAACTTCTTAAATCTCATTTTCAAACCCAACAAAAAGAAAACCAAACACATTACAAAGAGCACAGAGCCACCTTGCTGTCACAGTCATGCCAAGCAATTCAGTCCTTTACCACAGGCCTTCACATGAACAATCGTCTCACCTGTATTAGAATCAAAAGCAAACAGCTTTTTTAGGGAAAGGCTGGTGGAACATTCTGGAGATGTAGCTGGGGGTACCCAAAGAGAGCAGAAACATCCCAGGGGAGGGCAGGATTGAACACTGGGTTTTGTGACAACTTTGCAGGTTTTACAGGTAGGTTTGAGAGGAGTGTACAAAATTGTTCCAGATTGAAGCTTGAGTGTTTTAACTCCTTTCTGTACTATAGCATGCATTTCAGATTTACAGGAGATACAGCTTCTCCATGGCATCAACCAGAACTGTTTAGGGATGCAGCAAAGGGAGCAACTTCCTTGGCAAACTACCCATGTATGAAAACATGACACCTTAGTTAACTCACTGTGCAGAATCCCCACAGGAAGAAAGATGCTTGTTTAGGAGAGGCTTGCAAGATCTTTACCAAATATTTTGACATCTGCCAAATATAACTATTCGTGTCTGATGTAGCAAAATACCCCCCACCCCAAGGATTTTCTGTCACCAGGGCATATGGCTTGTTCTGCTTTGCAGTTTTTGTATCAATTCCCTTTTTTCCACGTACTGAACTGCAGGAGGAAGCAGGCATTAAGAATAGGTTGAATTTCTTAGATATGCAGAGGAATTTAATTTTGCAGATTGAAGATGTTCAAGTAAAGTCATGAGTTGTGCACCTAGATGAAGTCCATAGGTCTAATGGAACTTTTGACCTCCTATCCCAGATGTGTTTTTCTCACTGAATTTAATCACACAATCATTAGGGTTGGATTGGACATCTGGAGATCTTGTGGTCCAAACTCCCTACCAAGGCAGGGTCACCCACAGCAGGTGACACAGGAACACATCCAGGTGGGGTTGGAATGTCTCCAGAGAAGGAGACTCCATGAACTCCCCTAGGCAGCCTGTTCAGTACTCTGCCACCCTCAATGGAAAGAAGTTCTTCTCCTGTTGAGGTGAAACTTCTTGTGTTTTATTTTACAGGCAGTGCTTGTCCTGTCACTGGGCACCACCAAAAAGAGTCTGGCACCATCCTCTTCTGCCTGAGAGATATTTATCTGCATTCATGAGAGCCCCTCTCAGTCCTCCCTAAACAGGCCCAGCTCCTGCAGTCTCCCCTCATAAGAGATACTCCAGATCCTTGGTTAGGAATGTTCCAACATTGTTAAGCGACAGGGTTTGAATTACTCTTTTTTCTAATAATTTATTCTTACCTGCATCCTCTGAAACAGACCTTGGCTATTCTGAAGCCACGTCAGGGATAAAATTGGTCCTGGCTTATATTTTCATTCAACAATTACAGAAGAGAACTTTAGGAAGAGCATACTGAAGCAAATGCAACAAAGAAGTCATGTGCCACTACCACTGCCTACAGGCAAACATTTTGCACAAAATCTATGCTAACTGGAGTCCTTATTGCCCCATATATACAGGAGTGGTAAATGCAGATTTTTCTAGTGACAAAGCAAAGAAATATCATAATGCATTACTCATGTTTTAATGTTTTTATTTTAGAAAGTGAACATATCCATTAAAAAAAAGAAAATGCATGGAGTTAAAAAAAAGTAAACATAAACTAATGACAAATTGCAATAACATAAAATAATTTTATCTAGTGAGACCCAACAATTATTAAATATACTTCCACCACAGAGAAGTTTTACTTCATTATATTACCAGTCTCTTGATTAGGTACACAAGACAACACTTTCCAGTAATTACCTAGTCATTAGAAGATCAACTTCAGGAATCACTGAATAATAAAATACATTGTGGACAAATACTTTCATACCACCTGGGAGGCAACCTAATATACATATGTCAACAAGGTACATCTTCATGAGGTATTACAGTACATGGGAACCATTCCCTTTACTTTCTAACGAGTAAATTCTCCTGTCAGCAGCTCCACCAGCAAGTCAGCCACAGACTCTGTTGCCAGTTTCCAAACCCCAACAACTTCCTGCAGAGATTTTCTTTCTGCAACAGATCACACAAGTCAGCATGAATGAAGATGGAAGTAAAGAAAACATATATTGTAAACAGGAGGCTGAAAATAAAAGGTCATCCACTCTTCCAAGTGAGCACTAGAAGGCTTCAAATCAGAAGTTTCAGCTTCTCAAGAACATTTAATACCTCCCCTAGCTTGAGCTTTGCTGTGAGTGGTGAAGTGAAAGCATGAGGCACGATAATTCCAGAAGTAAATCAAGTCATTTCCAAAATAAGGAAGTAATCTCATATTTAAACAAAATACACTGCAAAAACCTACGATGAGGCTGCTCCAGCACAACCCATTTGTAGTATTAAACAGACTGAGGAGGGGAAATACCAAAGATATGTCCATGAAATCTTCAGGCATACTTGTCCTAGATTTAAACCAAAGAAAATCTTTTCCTAGCATTCTGGTGCTTTCATCTCCAAAGAAGTACATCTCTTTGCTGGCAAAAAAAAAGGAGCTTTTACACATCTGGTCCACCACTGTCCCTTCCAGGAGAGCCAAAAAATAAATGCAGAGTAGCCCAACTCCAGGCTCTCACAAGCTTGGCAGAATTTCCTTCTTGAAGGCTGCTATGAGAGACAGACTGAGTTCAAAAATTGTGAATTCTTAAGAGTTAATACACCATTTAATTTGTTTGGAAAGGAACTAGGAAGAAAAAACAATATTCAGGTTCTACGCAAAGGAACTTACCTGTTTTTTCTTATTTGCTATACAACTGGTTTTTCACTGTCTTGTTTTTCTTCAGAGTCTTCATCAGAACCTGAAAAGGAAGACAAGAATCAGTTGAGAGAAGTTAAAAGACACAAAAGTGTTAAGCTTTTTTTTTTTTTTTGACAAATTAGTCTGAATGTCTTTCATTTCTAGGAATAGCATATCTGCTGCATTTTGAGGCCTAAATTGTACAGAAACTGAACAAATTTACTCTTTCCAGGCAGGCTGATTTTCCACTTGCTACCTCCAGAATAGACTTGGTTACCAAGGAACCAATGCTGAAGATGAAGGATCACCCCATATAATGAAGTGGCTCCAGGGTATGTCCCTGGACACATGTAGCTTCATGAAGGAAAGACAAAAAGAGACAAATATGCAGAAAATTCCAACAGAGTTAATTTTAAACATCACCTCCTAAAAGCAAAGATTTGCTTTAAGAAATGTTGCCACATTAGCAGAGAGGTTTATTCCCTGCTGCAGGATCACAGGGGATAGTTAATCTCTAAGTATTTGTCAAATCAATATGTATGGTAAAATGACCAAAAATTGCTCTTTTAGAACAATCCATAGTTTGTCTTTTCAGAAAGAAATGCAGATTTTTAAGAAAAAATTTAATTATGAGCTATTTTTACCCTACATTATCCAGCAGTTTCACTTTGTGACTGACTGCCAATGTGTGTTGGTTCAAATATATTACTCTGACTGTTCTTTTGTATCTCATATCCATAAAGGGTGCTTAAAATGTACTTGGCAGTCTGGGCAGACCTGGAGAAAGCACCTGAGCTGTTACTGAATCCCACTGGACAAGCTGAAAGTAATGGCAACCTATAGTCAACACATGCATGCTGAGACACAACACCTCACTGCACAAGCAACACTGACCCAGCCACAATGTCTAGAAAAACATGTTAGCTCCACTTACACTTCCTCTCACATTCTGTATTCTGTTGCTAAAAAACCCTCACAAAATCCAGGCTGAACAGCTGAGTCCAGTACAATACTTCCATTATTCCTCAAAGCAGACCCATGGTTTTAGCTAAAAGCCATTTTCACTTTGAATCATTGCTTACACTCGACACTAATGCTCTGTGACCCCTAGATGGAGCTCGAAGTCATTCACTAAGCTAAGATGCTCAGTATAGAAAAACCAGACAGACATTAAAATGAAAAATACCACCAACATGTATATCTCTATAAAGCAATATAGGCAAACTTACCTGTAGCAATTAGCAGATATTATTTTAATTATACTGCAGTACACAGCACAGCTTTGCAGAGGAGGTTTACATTTCAGGGGAAAAAGACTGATACAGGATTTGGGGGCTTCCACTGCATTCTTAGGTAACTCTAATTGATTAAATCCATTAAGAAATCACTTATTTCCTTGAAATATTTGATACACATTGTTAAATCTTTCAGTATTTACATTTAATTTTGATTTAATCAACTCATATCTCAACTAGAGCAAAGCACATGATATGCAGAGTTAAGATGCGCTTAACATTACCCACTGATTTATCTACCCAGACAGGTGACAGCTTTTTATAGACAGCAAGCTTTTTCTTTTTGTATTGAGAAAAGAAAAGAAGCTCTGATTGAAATTTCAGATTGCCTTATAGCAGTTTCAGGTTCATGGTCTATCCTAAGACAGTATAAAGCTCCAGGTTTAGGCTGGATTAAATATTGCATTGCTGCATAAAAGCCATTGCTGGGAGATAAGAGATCACAGAGTCACAGAGTATCTCAAGCTGGAAGGGAGCTGTTAGGATCACTGATGGCAGAAGCAAACCATAACTGCCACCTTTCAGTTGTGGTGCCATTTTATTTCAGATTTATCTTGCTTTTAGTCAGAACATGACTTAAAATACACCAATCATATGTATGCTAACTCATCTGGTAGGCAGTAAATAAACTGAATTAGTGAACAGAAAAGAACCTTGCATTTTAGGATGATAAATACAGTTTTCATTTAAAGACCAATAATATATTTGAAATATGCAGGAGTGTAAAGTGAATATGAAGAATCTTTCACTAAGCAAACATAATTACCTGCTACAGACTCAGGAGGAGAATAGAACTGCCCGTCAGAGAGGACTCCTGGGTGAAGAAGAGCTGCTCGTTCTGAAGCATCCTGTGCTATCAAAAATCCTAAAAGAAAAAAAAAATCAGAAAATAATTCCTCAATGCTAACACATAAAATCTTACCGATCAAATACTGATGAAGACTCTTGAAGACTGATGTATTATATTAGCATTCCTAACCAGTTACTTCTTTAAGTAAATCTGTTTAAAAAGCATCAACAATTAATGTAACACTTATGTCTTCTGTTTAAATGCTGGCAGCTAAGGCGACACACACTAGCAAAACAGAGATATTGCACATATGAATTAAGAAATCTTTCCTTCTACTGTGTGTGATCACTTGATTAGCTTGCCATATGTAGATTCATCAATAATCATTGGTTAACTAAAACTTCAGAAACATATTTTTAATGGTCAGTGTGGTGCGATGCATAACCAAATAAATTATTTTCTCTCTTTGCCACTAAGACCCTGCACTAATGGCTGGCTTTTACCTATCTATCTCAACATACTCAGTTTCTGCAACCTTCTTAAACTATTTGCATGTGTATGTATGGAATACTTTGTCTATGAATATTCAATATGAATAAATGCAAAAGTCTCTGAACTGGTTAGATTTCTCATCTACTTAGATAACACTGTGATGCAGCTGTATTTCCTCACCCCGTCATAAGATTAAAAAGTTACTCTAAGTTTCCTTTTCTTTAGGCAAACCTCACTGCTCTCATTTAACCAACTTCTTTCTCAGACCAGTGAAAAAGAAGAGGCAAGGGATCAAAGTAGAAAGACCACATTCAGAGCACATAAAAATGGAGGCATATGTGCCCACGTAAACTTTTTTTGATTTACCTAACAGATAAACATGCCCTTCCAACAAGAGTTTCAGACTGTACTTCAGGTAATGATGCATAACAGATTGGCTGTATAATTACTCTCCTGCTGTTGAAATTACAAGCATCTGTAAATTTTCTTTCCCTCACCACTCAAGCAGTATTCTCTTTCAACTGAAACAGTGGATTTCCTCCATTTAGTTGAATATATTGAGTGTCAGATGACCTGGTGCCTAATCTCAAAGGTTGAAATTCATACTTGTTCTGGTCTCATTCTCCCTGTGCATGAAATAGACTCTCCACAACACTTCTTTGCTTTCCCCTTTCCACCTCAAAAGAAGAGTTAGTGACACTGAATTAGTTATTGTGTCTACTCATTGTAAAAGAGGAGCCTGACACTTTATGCACTATTCACAAAATAAAGTTTTACAAGCCCAAGCCAGTTAAATTTTCATATCTCATGCATACAAAATTAAACATGTTCCCAAGTGCTTGACAAATTGCTGATCTGGCCCTTCTAACTTTTAACATTGCCTCCCTAAATTAATTAAAACCTCACTTCTTTGAAGGCGTATGTTCCTTTCCCAAAGAGGAAAAATCATGCCATTTGATTTAATTTTTTCCACAGCTCTTCAAATTTTGAGACGCTGAAAGAAGCATTCTTCTGCCAGTTAATGTGGGATCAAATGTTGCCAACTGCAGTGATAGACAGGAAATATCACAAGCTTACTATTTTCTTCTTCAGCTTCTTGTGGTAAGACTTTGAAGTCCAGGAACCAAGTTTCAATCCAGGCAAGTATGAAGGATATGATGGGCAGCACGTAGCCAAAAGCACCCTGTGAGAACAGCTAGAAAAAAAGAAAACATTGCAAAAATTACTCTGAAGAATCTTGCTTTTAAGAAAACAAAGTAAAACAAACATTTGATTAGAATATATACCTGTGAAATAATTACTTTTGCTAATAAAAAGGCACTGGTCACTGCTGTTGTAAACTGAAAGAGACAGAACAGATAAACTAATAAATGGATTTAGTTTTTTATTTCTGCCACTATCTATTAGTTGCAACTTTAAATATTTACTGACAACAGCAAGATCACATGGATTAATAAAATGTAGCACGCAGGATACAATTAACCTAAAGTGTTATTAAACTAACCTTATAAAAGACAATTTTTAATACAAACACATCCAAGCATTGATTTCCACATATCAGATAGCATTTATGTAGAATCTAAACTGTGATCTGACTGTATAATGAAGTTAAACATACTTTATTCATCAAGTCCCTTAAAAAAAACCCCAACTATTAATGTATTTGGGAGAAAAGCAAACAGCAGTTGTTCCAAATGCTTTTCACTACCATTCAAATCAAAATATCCATTTCAAACAACAAAACGTCTTTGTGGAAGTAAATTGGAATAAATATTTTAATTCATGAAGTGGTATTTTGAAAAATTGATTTTTTTGAAGACTTGATACTTCCTGATATATTTTAAAGGATTGGCATGCTGGATAAAATATCCAAAATATCCCAAAATCTGAAAAAGCAGTGAACAAGTACTGCTCCCATAAGCAAGGCCTCTATGTCTTCTAGTGCATTTGGGTCCAGAAATTCTTTAAGTAACAGCAGAACCAACTTCTGTCAATCACAGGTAGGATGTTAAGATTCAAGGCTTTGGCAAAGCCTTGAGTGAAGCTTTATGTATCAATTACTTGCTACCATGATGGGTTCACTCTCACCACCTCACAAACAAAGGCATTAAGTTGGAGGATTAAGAAATATTCTAAAGCTACACAACTAAGAGCAAGGACTTTTAAGAGGCATGCATTTAAATGTAAGCACAATCAGAGCAGTGGCTACCATTATGTATGTGTTTGTGCCATGCTAGTAACACAATCTGTAAAAATCATGGCATGTAGTCTCAGTACTGAGCAATCTGCATGCTACTCACTTGAAGAAAGTTACACATGAACATGTTCTACATGCACCTACCACAGTGTAAGGAAAAAAACAAAAAGTCTGATTTACAAAGCACTAAGCCAGCAAGACACCTTGTATTACAACCTATAGTATTGACTGGTGGAAGCATGAATTTTTCACCAAATGTTGCATTCTTTGTCATCCACACCATACAGCTGCATTAAAGATATTGGCTCCAATTCACTGTGGTTGGCTAAAGTTACAAAGAACTTCCTTTTAAAGAAGGGATGCATATTCAACCTTTTGTATTGGAGCATGAAGCAATACAGGTGCTAGTGTTCAATGGGTGACACCTAAAACTTTTTAAAGTAAGAATGTGGGACTTAATGGACACCTGGATCTCTGGCACAATAATGCTAATTCTTGCTTCTGAAGATGGTTCACTATTACAAATGCAAATATATTTCCTACATTAATTAACAAGTCTCAGAGGTAGCAAGCAGTTATGACTAGACATCCATATTGGAAAAATCAATCTTCAATTTGGTTTAACATGATACCTAATAAGAAGCACCCCCACTGTGCTATTAAATTCTTGCCTTTAGGCTAAAAATTTTTCAGAAAACAAGACTTTAGTTTGTTACTGTACAACAAATTTTTATATATACACCATCAAGATGATTCTTAACATACAAGTGTTAAGAGGCATCTAAAATTTTGTCTGCTTGATCCATTCTATGAAAAACTCCATTATTCTTGACTACTACTCACAGCTATTGCCCACCAATGGCGCAGTCTGCACATTGCATATGCAAGTATTAACACCTTAAACCGAAAGACTGCCAGTAGCTATAGAGAGAGGAAAAAATATTGGTTGGTTAATTCAGAACACAGAAGAACCATGACATTCTCAGCTCACTGAAAATACTAGCTACTTACAAAGAAACTTAAAACAGGACAGTCTAAGTTCTGTTACCTTGAAACAAATTTGAATGTGTCTTTATGAAACAGAAATAGAAGGTAATTTTCCATTTGTAAAGCAAATGGTAACATCCACATGCCTACACAGGCTCAAACACGCAAGCAGGTGCCATTCCACAAATAAGTTAGAAACATATGAAAGCTATACAAAGTGTGTTCATGATCATTTAACCTGACTGGAATCTAAACAGTTAAATCTGAATGCAGTTAATCCAGCAAATACTGTGTGCACCACTTGTGCATCTCACTGATCTTAGCAGTGTGCTACTTCTAATATTTTGTGAAATGTTAACATTGCAAAAATCATTCTTTATGTTTCTGCCCACAATAGCAAGTCATTCTATTTGGTAGTGGAGAAAAGTAAGTTATGGTATGTGTAGGCCAGAAAATTAAATCAATAGCAGACAGATGAGATCTCTGAACCAGGGACCCCGAGCTTCAATTTCCCTGTTTATTTTTTGATAGTAGATTGTCTCTAATTTGTTTTAAAAGATTGTTTAGAATCAAAAAAATGTGAAACAAATGCTTAAAAATTAAGAGAAATCAAAGACAGCCATAGCCAGAGGTATGATAAACCCATTTAATCTTATGCAAATGTGTAGTTGAAACACAGGAAATCCTGTAAAAAACCACAAATAGTTTTGCAAAATTTAAAATTCTAGTCCCTTCCCAGGGTAAAAATTCTATTATTTTGCATTACATATCCTTAACCCTTGGTTCACCTACAGGATAAAGTAATTTCCAGAGCATCAACATTTACAGATAACATTTTTTGCCTTCTGCAGTATGGTATCATGGAGAACCTACCAGCAAAACAATGAGAAAGGGAGAAGGACCATGGTTTGCTAGGTTGTAAGATTTTTGAATCTAGTAAGTAAGTTCATTTGACACAGCAAATGTCTAAAGCAGAAGTAAACATGGGTTTTTACACCAGTTTCAAAGAGAGATTCTGGATATGGTCATCAGTATAAAATGATTGATACCAAACAAGTCATCTCTGCAAGGCAAGTAAGATCTGGTAGAATTAACAGTCTCGCCCTTTAGAAGAACTGTAAAGAAACAGCTTTTGGACCATGCAGTGCAAAATGCATTGCAACAACAGAGCTACAGCTTTGTTTAAAGAAATTTTCTAATGCAGTAGAGTTCTTATACACCTAAGGTACTTATACATAGCAAAGGGAACCATACTTCACATCAGCTTTCTTTACTGTTTGAGTTAAAACACAGAACTCTGAAAAACCTGCTCTGTGCAGGCCATCCTGGGAACAAGTCTCTCCTCACTGCAGCCACCTTATGCCCATAGGCATAAGGACAAAAACATCGGTTTAAGCAAAATGATTTTAGAGCTGGAGGGCTACAGGTCTTGTCCTCTTAATGAATTACCTTATGTCACATCCAAGTCACATTCTTGACTGGGTTTTCCATCCGCTTTTCCATGCACCCCAAAGCTAAAGATGCAAATCATTTTGCCCTAAGCATTTCTATCCACAGACTCCTTGAGCCTGCTGCCAGAGCAGCACTGGGCAATCCCCAAATGGGTGAAACTTGCCCCTTATGGTTTAAATCAGCAAGAAAAGATCAGCCCTTTCACAAGACTCAAACTAGGAAACATCTGTGGAAGGAGGAATGGGAAAACTATACTTTTGCTGCTCCTTTTTCTTTTTTTAAGAACACTTACAAATATATCAAAATATGAAGAAGAGTAGTCATAATGTAGGACTTCTTTCTCTAAGGTAGTCTCAATGCCTCCTTTTACCTACAAAGGAATAACAACACACACAGCTTCAGAAAACAAAATACACACAAATATGAAGAGTAAAACTAATAATTCCCTGCTGATATACAAAAAGATCATTAAACTAAATACAGAAGAGCTATCTGCCATGAATGATAATGTCAAGACTACTGTTATTTGTTTTTGAAGATTACATAGACTTTTCAAAGTGAAAACATTTAGGATTATTATCTGGCCTAGGCAAACTACATTTTAGACTGTCCCAAAATAAAAGCAAACAAGTTATTGAGGGAGGAATAAAAGATTAAACGTTAAAATCTATTACGCAAACTCACAAAGCATTTTTTACTTCTTATAAGGAGGATCAAAACAGCTGATCAAAAGCCAACCACAACCCAGTTCTAGTTAGTCACCTGTTAGCAAATAGGAAACAGAACAGAAACTGAATTCATACTTCAGATCTCTTCCTTATCAGCCTTCATACGGTTTGTTAAGAAAGCTAAGCCAAAAAATCCTGAGTCAAAAAGCAGAAGCTGCAACTATTAGACTAATCTCACAAAATTAAACTAACATTCAAGTTTAATTCTTCCATATGCTGATGAGATTCAAAATTACATCTTCCTTAGCCACCATGTTTCTTTCCAGTGGAAGCTTTCTACTGTTCAAACTGGTCTTGTAAGAAAATCATTTAGGGTGTATTGGCTCAGAGAATGAGAGGAGTATCTATCTTAGTTAAAAATGAAAAACCTCAGTGTCCATGTCCTATTGTTTTTCAAATGAAATTCCATAATTGATGCATGAAATGCATGAAATAGTTATGTAAAACAATACCAACAGAAGGCTTTAATATTGAGTTCAACTACTGTAATCTTTTTAAGGAAAGGAGCTACCAAAGCACACCAACAGCATATGCTCACTATCTCAAAGCAATGCGGTCTACACACATCCCCACTTTTCCAACTATACTGCTGTACAGTGTTTTCCTGAAACTAGTCACTCCAACTCTGAATTTCTTCTATTTCTTCTTCTCTCCCTCCCCTCTATGGCTACCTAACAAACCACTTTATAAATACAGTTTTCCTTGGTTGCTCTACTGCATCAAGTGTGATTATCTGTTTCCAGCATAAATAAGGAAGATCAGATTCCCCCACTCCAAGCTGTTCATCACAGTTGGTGCTGTGAGCACCATGTTAAGATAAGGATAAACAGGGAACCATGGAAGCCTTGATTTTTGCTCAAAATGCCATGGAGCTACTCCCTGAAGCATTTAACAATAAACTACACTACACCTAAGGAAACTGGATAATGGCAACAAAGTGAAAACAATGTTTACAGGAACTTTCATAGCAATTCTGACCCATTATGTCAGCACCAATAACATACAGTCCAAACACAATGCTATTTGACTTCCCAGCAAACAAAGCAATTCAAAGAAAAACAGAACAAAAAAGTAAGTACATGTCAGATCCCAGATACCAAATTTTAGCTTCTAATATCATTGACTTCTAATGACAAAAACCTAATTTTTATTCTTGTTGACGTGGCATATAGGACACCAGTTCGTAATATGTTGTCCTGAAAATACAGCTTTTTACAAAGAATACTGCTGTGATCTTGAGGTCCCTTGATGCTATATAGCACTCAAAATGAAACATCATGGTGACATGAGCTGGTAGGATTTTCTCTTCAGAGTCTTCAGTATTCTGAGAGCACTTATATGAAAACCTGTATTCTGAAACCTCAAAAAGAGATATAAACCCATTCTGTTCCTCTTAGCTGTGCAAGCTGTTGAGACATTGGCCTAAAAAAAGAACTGTGTAAGAACACTATGCTACAACCATTTTTCCACCTAGAGAGAAAACAGAAAGTCTAGTCCCAAAATTACATCATTCAGGCAAGCAGAATCTGCTTTCTCAACCTAAATCAGAATGAGTATTTTTCACTGTACCAATGAACTATTGAATAGTCAGCTCCTGAAGCTTCATAATGTAAATTAATAACCAAGGTTATTTATCTAGTAAAGAAATGCTGATAAGAAATATTTACTCAAGATCTTTCTTTCCAGAAAAGGAATTCCACCCTAGTATGTCCTTTCTTAAATGCAAACTAGATTATAGTTTAAAACCCAGCTCAAAAACTAGGATGCTACTAATGAAATAACAACAAATGAGCTACCCTGTTGGTTTCTGTAAATTTTAGAACAGCCTCATTTTCCAGATTACAAATGCTGGAGTTAAAAGGTGGCAAGTGTGGGAGTTTATATTGTTTAAATGCACTGTGCCATCCATAATGCGTAACACACCAAGTTTACATCAAAGAAAATACATCACAACAAAAGAAAAGTTTTGGCCATTAGAAGTCTTTTCAGGGACTAACACCTCAGTGAAATATCACTGACTTAAAGTTACTCAGAAGGCAAAGTCTTGCATCCTCTTAAAACTCACACTTCTTGCTAAATTCAAAGACATACAGTAACATTTTTGTTTATTTGATGCCTGAAGACTACACTGGATTTCCAATGTTTTTTTAGCATGATTCACAGGAACATTCAAAGGTTTCATAAAAAGAGGATAAGCGTATATCCTAATGAATAAAAGTAGATGCAGTTAAATAGGTACTGTGTTCATGGAAGCGTAAAGTAATAAACTGCTTAAACTTAAATAGATACAAATAACATCATACTGGATAGAAAGGAGCAACTTATTAACCATCTCTGAAGTGAAAAAATACTTAATATTAACATCTAAGGGTAGGTACTGAAAAGACAACTCACATTTAATTCTATTATCCACAGTAAGGTTATGAATAAGAGATCAAATGTAACAAACAAACAGAAAGTCCTTCTGACATCTGATATGCCCTTCTTCTCCCTGCCTTCATAGGACTCAATCCTTGCCATCAGCTGCGTTGGGTTGATGGAGTGGACATCCCGCAAGGAAGGACAAGATTCCACACTGCTGCTGTGAGCATTTTCTGCATCAGCTGGGACACGATTCATCCTGCGTTTGCTTAGAGTGGTCTTCTGCCAGTTTCACCATCACTAGAAGGCTGATCCATACAGGAAGAATTTCTAAACAAACAAACAAAACCAAACCACATTAGTCACCAAACCCCCATAATTCCACGAGGAATTTTCATCTTACAATGTCAGTTCTCTTTTTGCTAAACTGATGATTAAGAGAATTAGGCAAGTAGGCTCTAGAAATTGTTTCTAACACAGTATCGAGTTCTTTATCTCTCAGAGGATTTGTGAAGCAAGAGAATTAATGTTCAATTAGGCCATTTGAAATAAGGGAGCACTGTCTAGATTTAGAAGGATCATTTCTCCATGCTGTTGGAGTGAGATGATTGAATAGAATGAATAAAAAGCATGATGCTGTGCGTCCTTTAAGTTTTTCAATACTGATTTAAATGCTCTCAATAAATAGGAAGATAATGTAAAGGAACTTCCACAGAAAATTCCTGAAAAATAGCAGTGTTAGATAATGGCACATCCAGACCTGACACAAGCAAAAGATTAAAAGCCCATTAAAATCCCTGAATAGTGTAGTAGTCATTCCATAAAGCATATACACTGCTATTTGCTCTGTAAATTCATATGCTATAGGAACTTACACTGCCAGGCAGTTTCTCCATGAAAAATGTGTGTGTAACTAGTGTTTAAAGGTAATGCAATTACCCTAAGTCTCTTTTGACTACAAGGCTTTTAAAAGGATTTTCAGGCTGAATTTCCTATAAAACTGTAGCACTTTGATGCATGATTCACTCAAATCCTCCATGAGAACATTTGTCCAATTAAAGGTTCTAGAAGGGGTGGACTTAGAAGGTCACACAAGTTTCATGGAAACAAACAGAAAATTTAATTTTATGCAAATGTTCAGATGATTAAGCTATACATCTTGCAGTACAAACCACATCAGATAAGTTTTGGTAACACTAGGGGAACAGCTTTTTAAAATTCAAGAACAAAACTTTGCCTCCTCCTGGGTGGATTGTCTTTGAGTAAATGGCAAGAGATAGAGAAATTCTTCCCACTCCTGCCTTTCAGCAGCATTTCAACTCCAAGGCTGCAAGAACACAGTCAGTCAAAGCCCAACAGGGGATCTGTAACACACCACTTAGCAAACACAAGGGAGAATACAAGGACACAGGAGGAAAGTAAAGGTGGTGCTGGGAGCTGCCAGAGTACACACATCACAGCTGAGGAAGACACAGGCCAGCCAGGGATGATCAATGTCTAGGTCAAGTCACGCAGAACAGCCTTTAGGAAATTCAAAGCACCAGGCAAGGATGGACAAGCATAATGCATCCTTAAATCTTCCTTCTTTGTTTCCACAGCAGCTGCCTGAAACATGGCTGGCAAAGGGCTGTAGAGAAGGGAGACATAGGTGGTGTGTGTTTGGTCAGGTGTTTTGAGCACTACAGTGAACTTTGGGCCACCTGAACCCGAGGGCGTGAGCAGAATTGCTGCACTCCAGTGCTGTAAACAGCTCTTGCTTTGTACTGAAAACCCTCACGCTAAAGTGCCCTGCTATGTAACAGCAGCCCATAGGAAAATGGGATGAGACATATACCTTAGATCAGGCCATCAACGGCCATAGTTAAAAACTAAAGTAAAAGACTAGTAACACCTGAACCTCCAAATAAATTTCCATCTACATTGGTTGAAATATTTATTTTATTTTGATGTGGCCACAGTGCCAATTATACAGGAAGTTGCTACTTCCATTCTGGATTATTGCTAGATACAGCTCAGTATGGGAATACAATTACTACAGCCAGAGTGAATTGTTTCAGAATGTGCTAGTTCAGCATCCACTTGCCCTATGGAGCCCTCTGCAAAGAGAAAAGCATGGTATTAAAATGCACTGGCTGCCAGCTTTTTTTCAAGTATGACTCAAAAACATCAGATCCAGCTTATAAATTCCATGTACTCTGAAATCCTTGCTACTGACAGACTGTTTTGTGCCTCAAGGCCCCCTAGACAGCAGATACTCACAGTAAGAGAATTTGTTCCTGGTCTTGCTCTGCCTGCTGACCATCAGATCCATGTTTGGACATGTGGCAGGGCCTCTCTTGTCACACTAAGGTAGTATCAAAATGTTGTGATTCTTCAACTGAACAGACATATCTTGGCAGCTTTCTGCACTGATTGCAACAGCTCTGCAAACTGAATTAATTATCAAGTGTGTGCCAGAGGATTGTTTCCCAAAGTTTCTTTCATTAATTAAAATAAAAAGTTCCTTCATATCTGAATGACATTATCAGTCATTTCATCACACCAACATTCTCAGATGGTTTCAGGTGGCTGCGCAAAAAAATCTTAAATCCTTCTGGCAGCTGTCTTACAGGCACATGGGGACTATGAACTAGCAGCACTTCCCTTTTAGTGTTGGATGGTGACTTGGCCAGACATTTTCATACCCATCTCAGCATTACCAGCAACATTTCTCCTCCCTTGCACTTCCAAAGCACTGATCATGCCATGGCTCTCTTGTCTATTACAAGTTTGCAATGGGAGTGAGCTCTGCTCTCCCCTTGGCTCCATTTCTCCAGGGGTTCTTGCTTGTGCAAAACAGCCTGTGCTTGGAAGGGCTCCAGGCTTGCAACCCCATGAGGAGCTGCCACTTTTCAGCACTCCATGTGGGCAATACAAGCACCAGGCAGGCACAGGAGTGCTTTTCATGCATCCCTGGGCAAGAAACTCAGTAGTGGAACAAGTTCAGAAAGGCAAAACAGGTGTGTTTGTCATTGGTATGTGTCACACTTTTGAAAATACCACAAAATTCTTTTGCATGTGACTGTTACTGATCCTTATTCTTGCTATTCAGGAAGCAGGGACTGCTTGGTCTGAACTCATGCTGCCACATTACTCGAGTTTTTGCATCCAAAGTGATATATGACATTGTTCTTGTTCTAGTGACATAGTTACTGTTCTTTCTAAAAATAACTTAGAATCAGAGAAAAATAATTATAAACCAGACATGAGAATGTTTGGGGTTTGGGTTTTTGAAAGCCAAAATGCAAATTCAGCCAGAAAAAAAAATCATTATCAAATAAAGAGAGAAAATCACATTCTTAAAACTTTTGAATTTTTTTTCTAGAAAGAGCCTTCTTTGTGCATCAGTCAATTATCAACTTTCCCGTTTCTGGAAAAGGTTAATGCTTTTTAGATAATTTTCAGGGTGTTTTTATAATATCAGTAACGTATTTTCAAGACTGCTGTACCATCTCTGGCTTGACCCACAGTCAGACTGCCTCTGATTTGAAGGAGACTGGGTTCCCCTCGCACCCCTTCTTTTGGCTCCAGGCAGCCCCATTGTTTATTCTACATGGCAGGGTTCAGGAAGGATGTGTGGTCAAAACGAACATATCCAATCAAGAAGTGATGTTTAGAGACCAGCATGTTCATTTTCTGCAGAGCCTGGATGCAGAACACTCATCAGAAAGATAAAAAGCCCAAAATTCAGC
The DNA here is from genome assembly GCA_013400215.1 of Cisticola juncidis. Taxonomy (NCBI): domain Eukaryota; kingdom Metazoa; phylum Chordata; class Aves; order Passeriformes; family Cisticolidae; genus Cisticola; species Cisticola juncidis. The sequence goes on from VXBR01010367.1 coordinate 1,555,600, forward strand.
ACATTCCAAGAAACTCTATGGGCAAACTCTCTGACTTTCCTTTGCCAGACTTCAAGTGATGTTTTTTCAAGCTAAACCAAGGATTCCATTAACCTGCCCCTGCCTACATCTGCACTATTGTGATAATGCTTGTGAACATCTGTTGTGAAAAAGTCAAAAATAAAATCCTGTTTCCAGCATATCTCTTGTGTTATGTGTTTTTGAAAGTGTTTTGAAAACTAAAAAAAATCCCTGGCATTTCAGGCAAATAACAGTCTTATTGTTATTTGATTCATCATGAGTGCAGAATAGAATGGAGTATTCAGTTGAAAGGGACAGAAAACCTTATCCAGCTACTTGACCACAGTCACCTTATCCAGCTACTTGACCACTTCGGAGCTGACCAAAAGTTTAAGTATGGCATTAGGGGCAATGCTCTTAAACACTGACAGTCTTGGGGCATCAACCCCTTCTCAAAGAAAATTCTTTGACAACACTCATGGTAAAGAAAAGTTTTCTCATGTCAAGCCTGAACCTGCCCTGATGGATGCAGCTTTTAGGCATTCCCACATGCCCTGGGCATTCCTGAGAAGAGATCAGCAACTTCCCTCTCCACTTCACCACCTCAAGAAGCTGCAAAGAACAGTGCGGTCACCCCTCAGCCTCCATCTCCCCAAACTGATGAACCCTGTGTCTTCAGCTGCTTCTCACAGGGCATTACTTCTAGCTCTTCAACCAGCTTCAGTGCCCTCCTCTTGCATACATTCAAGGCTCTTCACATCCCTTTTAAATTTTGGCACCCAGAAGTTCACAGAGTACTCAAAATGAAATTGCAACAGTGCTAAATGGAGTGGAATGATCACTCCTTTTGACCAGCTGGTTGTGCTTTATTTGCAGATCTGGCACTGCTGACTTTGAGCTGTCAGCCAGCATCCCCAGACCCATTTCTGTGGTGCTGCTCCCCAGCTACTCCTCCTGAAATTTGTACTTGTGGAAGGCACTGCTCTATCCCAGATACAGAGTCCGACATTTGTTCTTGTTCAGTTTCATGCTACTGACGATTGTTCTGCACTCCAATCCATCCACATCCCTCTGCAAGGCCTCTTGATTCTTGAGAGTGTCAACAGCACTTCCCACTTGGGCACAATCAGCAAACTTGCTAACAGTGCATTTGACTCCTGCCTCCAGACCTCTGGTGAAAGCTTTAAACAGAACAGGCCTCGGGATGGAGCCCTGAGGACCCCCACTGGTGCCTGGTCTCCAGCCAGGTGTAGCCCCATTCTCAACAGCCCTTTGAGCCCTGCCCTTCAGCCAGTTCTTCTGGCACACCATCTACCTGCTCACTTCACTGTCAGACATGTCCAGAAGGATGCTGGGAGGTACAGTATCAAACACCTTCACAAAATCCAGGAAAACAACATTCACCACCTTCCCTTCACCTACTAGGCAAGTGAAACGACAGAATCCACAAGCTTATTGTAGTGTCATAACATTTAAGAGGGAAATATAACTTCTGAAATAAGAATCCACATTAGTATATTTGTGATAGATCTTCTTCTCACTTCCTCCCATTTCAAAAGATGTAAGATTTTAATGGTTTTTTTTTTAGTTTTCTTCATAACTGCATATATTCACTCGACTACCACTGAAATATTTAGCTATTTAAGTTTTCTATGCTGACCTATTCAAAGTCATAGACAACAGCAGCATCCTCTTCCTGAAAAGAAAACTCCCAATGTTTGTATCTATTTAAATTAGTGTTTTGCTCTTTTTTTTTAACACTTAATCATTATGGTCATAACTTAAGCTTCCAAACAGAAAATTGAATTCTCAAAGTTTCTAGTGAAATACAGATTTTACATTTATTAATAGTATTAACTAGTATAATAAGTGACAAGTAAAGGAATTAAAATTATCAAGCGTAGGACTGCAGTCCTTCCCTGCCCTCAAAGTCTAATAAAGACTTCAGCAATACATGGTGAGAGCTTGCCCATGATTTCAAGCTACATTTACAATTAACATCATTATTTTCATTCATACTGACAGAAGCAGATGGCACACACTGCATGTGTCAATTTTACACATATCTTAGAGATGCAGCATCAGAACATTACTTCTCTTTTCTCTCATTATTCTATCCCTATTCTTTCAGTTTATTGTCCTTGTTTACTATATTACTGTATTATACATGAGCAACAACACCATACATGATAAGTTTTTCTTTCCAAGAAAAAAAATCACACAGTAGAATGAGAAGAGATAAAGACGTGATTAAAAGAAGAAAAAAAAAAGTCTTATTCAAAGGCTAACAGCAGCTCAGCAAAATCAAAACTTAAAGTGTCACATGGAGGCAATTTGGAAAAGGCAATGTTAACTTAGGTTAAAATATCAGAGAAGTCACCTTTGCATAAAGTAACTAGATACATGATGTAACAATGTATCACAACATACTGAACACCTAAAATACTTATTATATATCCTGACAACACTAAAATATGGCCCAAAAATTCCCACCATAAACAGCTTTTCTGTGAATGTTAAAAATATCATCTGAAAATATTTCTTCTTTCCAATGAGTTAAATTGATGACATGGCCAATACAACAGCCAAGATGCTCAAATACTGTGCAAACTACAAGGTAGTAGAAAAGCTGACACTGAAAGAACAGCGATTTTCACTCATAATAAAAAAACAAAACAAAAGCATTTCCTTGCTAAAAACTTTCCTCATAGGAAGACAAATAAAACATTCCAGTTCTTTACCAAAGGAGTTATTTTCTGATAAAAGGACAAACATTGCTACTTACACTACCTGCTATTCTGTAAGAGCACACAACTGTTCTCACAAGAAGAGAGCTTAATACAGTAATTGGTATTGTAACACTAACATTCAAATATTTAAGTTATACTTAAAGGTAGTTTCAGACAATTTCAACATACCTAAAGAAAATTATCTTGAACCATTGTTTGGTCTCTCACTATCATGAAGCCCAACTTCATTTTTTACCTAGGCATAGACACAAATTACCCTAGCCAACACCTTGGACAGAATATACAATTATCTATAAAGACTCCATCCTGGAAGTCCAAGAAACTGCGAGTTTCTGGTATGAAGCTGTTTTAACCTGCAGGAATGTTAGCAGAATTCTCTCAATGTGTTTTCTAACAGTACCAGCACACATCCTGATTAAGAGCTAACACAGATAAAACCAATTCTAATGAAGATGAAGTAATGCTAATTATAAATTGAGGGGGGGGAAATCCCAAAGAGCTGGAGACTGCCTCCAAAGCTTACCTGGACACATTTTTTTCAGTTTTCCACTATAAATGAACAAAACCCACTCTGCTGACATACTCTGCCTCTCTTCTGTTTATATAACTAGAAGAACTAATGTTCCTGAAATCCGCTTGCAGCAGATATATTACTAGCGACCTCCTGATAGTCACTGCTCCTGTTCCTGAAGGGCACTGAAATCCCTTCCAAGCTGCACTCATTCTGTCTCTAGCTGTAACACATCATTGCCTCAGAAACATTTTAATGTTTCAAAGCCTTTACAAACACCATCTGAAGCACTGTTCTGTTCAAAACAAATGTTCCTTAGTGAACATGAAGGGATATTAAAACAAACAAACAAACAAACAAAAAAACCCCAACAAAACACCACCAACAAAACAACCCCAAACCTGGGCCAGACACTTTAATCAAATTCAAACTGATGCACACCCACAAAATTCCCCAAACATAAGCAGAAGATACTGTAGAGTGCTTTGGCAATACTCTAGATTTTCAATTAGGCAATACAGCAGGAATTACAAGTTACAAATATGTAACACATTTAAAGACTGGGAAGGTTTCCCACTGGAGGGGAAGGGCAAGATTTACCAGCATATAACAGAGAGTTCCTTACAAAGAGTTTGGCTCTATCTAAGTGTCTTAGTGAGAACTAGGTTGCTCTGCTTCATCCTGAAGTAGCAGCTCTTACCATAGGAAACTTGGCCCTGTAAAAGCAAAACCAAAACAACAAACCACCAGTTTCCTTGAGAAAAATGTTTCCCCAATTTCCTATGCTCCGACAGTGACCTAGCAAAAGTACCAGGGCAATTGCACACATTTGTACTGAATAATATTTTTCTCAAACCATTGGGAAAAAAATACAATTTTTAGGTTAGTAGAGCATCTGAGGAAACAGCAGTGTCACCTTTCTCCATCCCAAGAGTGAGACTCATAGATTCAGAAATTCAAATCAAAGTGCTCCAACCTTTGACTAGTTTTCCCTGCAGCAGAATAATCCCTGTTACTGAGCCATGGACAGCAAAACACTATTGTCCTTTTCCACACACCTAATTCTTATTCTACAAGAGTTGAGAAAAATGGCAGAGAGTAAACAGCTTGTCAATTTTGCATCAGCATTGTCCTTCCTTTCATCCATCATCTCTTCCCCTCTGGACTCCTTCTTAACAGCATATGCCAGACTTTTACTTTTAAAATGAGCTCAAACCAGAATGAATGGCCCATACAGAGATCAAACCTGAGCCCTGGCATTATTAGAACCATGCCCTAAACAACCGAGCTAAAATGCAACTATATTCTATTTCAAGAAAATACTAAAAACTAACAAAAAGGATACACCATAACATGTTCCAAAGGTCTGCCTCAGATCTCAGCTGCACTCAACATACTTAAGCATTGCAAACCACAAAACTGAATTCTGTGTGTGTTATCACTGTCAGGTCCTTGGAACACAGAGAAAGTATCCAGTTATAGAACTGACAATATATCCCATTTATAACCTATTCATTCCAACTGAAAGTAATCACTTCATAGAACCAGAAAATGCTATGGATTGGAACGGACCTTGAAGACCATCCAGTCCTAACTCTTATTTAATTAATTATCAAACCAAAACTATAGCTTTCTTAAAAATAACCCAAACGTTTCTTTTGGTTAAAATGTTCTGGACTAATCTTGCCAAAGACCTGAAACTACATCAGGATTTTAAGGTTTAATACAGTCAGGTCCCCACATTATATTAACACATGTATATGGTATTTTTGTATGTTTTATGTACATATTCCATTCACAAGCAATACCTGTGCATAATAAAAAATATAAAGAAAAAATGCTAATGATTTCTCACAAAAACAGGGAGGGAAGGTGGGCATAAAGGGGAAGTGATACAAAAATAAGGGAAAGACAGTTAAAAAACCTCCAACAAATCTGGTATTATCTCTTCTTCACATCTCTTACTTGCTCTCTTAAGCTGATTTTGTAGCCCACCCAACATCAGCTCACAGAAATTAAGATTTCATGGCAAACTTTCTCCATTAAACATCAAATAAGCAATAAGGGCTTAATATCCATTCAGTTTCTCAGAGTTAACTCTGGACCAAAAAAACCATTTAGATATCAAATGCATACCTATTTTATCATCTCTGCATTTCCCTAAGTACAAAACACAATTTTTTAAAGATGCCAAACACCTCCCTGATTGCCTCAAACATCAAGCATGACACTGGTTTATAACACTGACTACTCCTACACATTTATTTGTTTTTTTCCCAAATCAACAACAAAACTATGTCCAAAGGCTGCTAGCCAGATCCTGCTTGGACAAGAAAAGCTATTCTTTTGCTAGCACAGAATTGTGGGACTCTTCCTGAAATAGCTCAGGCATTTTATGTATTAGTGCGAACACTCAGGATTCTGTCACTCCCTCACAAACCATTCCACAAAATGGTGCAGAAGTTTTTTCCAGGCAAACAACCCCTGAAAATTCTTCAGAGTTCTTAAGGAAAACAGCATTTCAAGAAACTGACATCCATTTCGGAATAGGATAAACTTTTCTAAGATTTTTTTCACTCTTAACTCCTCTTTAACAGCTCTTGAAGGTGCTTCAAAACAAAAGGAAGCTGCAGGTTTTCCATTCTAGCTCTATTTTTCTTTTTAGAGGACACTGTAAGGAAATTATGTAGTCCAAGCAGCAACAAGTTCTACCAAAGACCTAGATCTGAACCTTCAGAAGAAAATACTTATTTTACCACACCTCCACATCATTTATCTAATTTTTCTGTCAGTGCAAGATAGAAATTAACTCCTGGTGTCTGAAGTGATGCTATTTTAGGACTTCAGCTGATAACTGAGTAGCTGAACTTAACATCAAAAGCATAGCATCATTAGAAGATATTCAGTTGGTTCTTTTTGGTTCTATGATTATTTTTTTCAACTTTTCCTTTTTAGCTCTACTTCTAGCTGAATTTAAGACAGCGAGGCTTAGAGGTAATGTACAAGTTGTCTTTTAACACAGTTGCTAATGATGCCAAATTGAGAACAGATATTTGGCAGATACAATTAAATTAAATACAGAATGTTTAACATGCAACAAATCTGTGATCTTTCAAAATGACTCATCTGAGTTGCTGGATGCTGTTGCCTAATCATGAGAAATCACAGTCCCTGCTGTCACAAGTGTGATTTACCATTACCATGTCATCAATACCTTCTGCAAAATCACTGATAATATTGTGCATGCTGACTTAATTCACTGAGTGAAATCCATTAGTTGTGCTTACTAGAAGCTAGATTTGGCCCTGTAAAACATTTTAACATGTTAAGATGTTTTAATAACTGTATGTTTAGCTAGAGTGCTCTGATAAAGTTTAAAATGTTAAAGTTAAATATATTCTTTCTTGTGAATGAAGGCCTAGCATAACTGTGCTAAACCCACTTTGAAAAGAATCATGGCTAAACACTTGAGAATTTATGAAAATTAGACCACATTGCATCAAGACAACCACACTCAAGCCCAAATGTACCAAAAAGAATGCCTAATCGATTTGAACTGAGTTTACAAATTTAAGTGCTGTTAAAAGGTCATATATTTCTTTCTCAATATACCAAGTCTATAGAAAGCAGCATTCATCCTGAAAAAGTCTAACACATGAATAACAAAAAAAACCCTTAACAAAACCCCTTAAAATTACCAATTTGTGCCACAACAAGAGGATCACTGGTGCATTTTATGCAAAGCAGCTGGCCATGAACACCATAAACAAACAAACAAACAAACATCAAATCGCTCTGCATCTGGCCTACTTAAAACTGCAAAGCTGACGAAAAACATCTACTAAAAATAGTGGCACCACTACGGACTTATAAATAGAAATGAGCCTTCTCACAATGTTGGGTTCACTAACAATGTCCCAAAACACTACGATTTCCAGCACAAAATGACAACTTTCATAGTTGTCATTTTATATTCAACACAATATATATATATATGTAGATATTATATAAACCAAGATGACAAATGTGCACAATAAAAAGTATTGACAACGTTGTGCAAAAACGCAGTGATGATCTTACGCCTTTAAGCACACTAACACGATTTAAAAACACACAAACAAACAACCTCTTTAAATAAGTTTAGTATTTGTGGTGAACATTTTCCAGGTTAAAGTCGACCTCTGTGTCTACTCACACCCGACTACAGCGAATCGGGAACTGCTGAGTGTCAGCGCTCCATCAATGAGTAACCTGAACTGCTGCTGGACACCAAACGCTGAGGGTTTAACCAGCTCTCTGCAGACAGCGTCACCCTCAACACAGATTAAAAACGCTGCACCTCAGCAATGAATGACCCACTTTAAAATCGGATGCTGAACGCAGGCAGTGCCTCTCCGAAGCTGCCTAAATTCAGCCCGACGCTAAAATCAACCCGCAGGGCATTTTCCCGCGATGGAAGCCGGGGGCTCGCAGGGCCCGGCTCGCTCACACTGTTACCAGCACGACAAACAGGTCGCCGTACCTTCATGAGGATGGATTTTCTGGGCTAGGATCGCAAGGAGTGAGGAAAAGCAAACCTCCTCCGGGCCCGTAAGCAGAAGAAGAGGCGCCGGGCATGCGGGAGAGGCGGGCCTGCCCGCTGAGCATCCCCCGAGCGCCGCGGGCACCCACTTCCCGAGAGAGATTCCCCTTCCCGGAGAGAGATCCCCTTCCCAGAAGCGGCCCCCGCCCCGCTCCGCCCGCCTCCCGGCACATGATCGCCTTCCTCTTCCTTCTTCTTTC
>VXBR01010369.1:0-16741 GCA_013400215.1 Cisticola juncidis
TCAAAAGTGTTCATGATCCACTGATTTGTTTTTTAGCTGGAAATTAATGTAAATAAACCCAGGTCTGGACACAAGCAAATGTTTTCTTGAGATTTCCTTTCTTTCTTTAGTTTTTGCTTGTTGGTGAGAGGTAAAAAACTGTCTGTAGATGTGGCTGAACTTTATCATCATGTGAAACTAGATGAATGCCCCTAACATAACATAGAGGAGATGTTGAGCACAAGTAATTCATAAAAGTTGTGAGTCTCCAAGAGAAGGCTGCTGTGTTATTCTTAAAATGCATTGCTTTTTCAAGTCTATTAATAAGATAACCATAAGGAAACACAGTATGGTGTGTATCATTGTATGGCAGCAATTTTGTACTGCTGACTTTTGGCTTGTAACTAGCACATTTTACTTAACTATTTATGCAAATAGTTTGATTTAAGTGAACCCTTTAGTTAGATTCAAGTCTGAATGAGTTTTAATGGTTGCATGTTTCCAGATGTTGGTGTTTCAGTGAACTGAACAGAAATACTAAATAGCATGGCATGAGTAAGACCAAGGCACAAGGTAGTGATGCAAAAGGAAATCAGTGGAATTAGAATGAATTATGGAATAGTGTGATGCTATTGCTGCACAAAAGCAGTCTTGAGTTTGAGATTTGGGTTGAATTTTTCCACCTGTCCACCCAGGTTTCCTACAGAAGTTCTGTAAGATTGGCTTAGTGACAACCCTGCTGTTAAGTCCCAGAAGGGAATAATTGTGCAAATCCTCTACTGTAGAGACCTGTTGTCAGGGCTGTGCCTTGCCTGGTGATCTAATCTATCCTGCCTGACTTTGCTGTGTTCTCCCATGGCAAATATACAGGACAGAAAGTGACACAAAATCGTTCTTACAATGACCCTGAATTTTTCACCCTGAGGACATATGACACCTGTAGAAAGTCTGATTTCTGGTTGCCTGACAGTGGGAAAAACAACATGCAGAACTGAGTTCTGAGAGCTCTTCAGGGTAAAGCAGTCTTGATATCTCTCAGATCTCACAGCTAAGTATGGAAATCCATCCTATTGCATCCCCTTCCTGCTCTGGGTTCCTTAGGATGAGACTTCTCTTTCATCCTCATTGCATAAACCTGGAATGTAACTTTATGTGCTGGGATCTTAGAGCCTTTGGAAGGTTCTTGGCTGGAGCAGATTCTGTGAGAAGCTTCTGGATGGCTGCTTCAGGAAGAACTTGTTCAGATATCCTTTCTAAATGGAGTTTGAGGTGGGCAGAGTTTGTCAGAGTGGATACAGCCCATACTTGCAGGAGTTGATGCAGAACTGCATCGTGTGTTCAGACCTCACTGCCAGTGATACTTACTCTGCAGCAGCAGCATGCTGAATGCTGGCTCTCTTCCCAAGGATGTAGCCTTCTTTCTTGGCAAACTTTGCAGCCTGCAGCCACGTCTTGCAGTTGTGCTCCTGACCTGGATCTTGGCTGACTCAAAACTAAATTCAACATGTAGCCTTTATCCTGGAAGTTCTGCCTTCTATCTTCCAGAAACTCAGCACGTGTGTCCCACCTAGCTTGATCCCTCCCACTTTTAATTGCTTTTAATTCTGAGTATCAGATCATCTTTTCCACTTATTTTTGCAGCAGACAGTTATTAATGGGAAAAAGTGTTCCTGGTGTCTGGCTGTGGGGTGGATCCTGTTCTAAATCCAAAGAATGACCTACTTTGGTCTGTGATGTAGCAGTTTTCCTCAGCTCCAAGAGTATTTCAGTAGCACTTAGCACCCTCACCTAGCTCTTGCCACAGACTATTTCCCACTACAGGAGTGCTCATTTTCAGTACAAAAATATCCCTAACAAAATGACAGATTCCCCACATTGCTGCTTTTTAATGAAACAGACTCTCTAATGTAGAATAGTCACTGTGGGTTTTGGTTTGGCTCAGAGGTGGCTTGCAATAAAATATTCAGCAGTAAAATGCTAGGTTAGAGTAATGCTAGAGTAATACCAAATTGTGCATGCCTATCACATTTTATTCCTGCCCTTGAAGGGCTGCTCTGTTTTTACTTACAGCAGGGGCTGTTTACCCCATTGGAAAACATCCCTGTCAGGTTCTGTGTGTGCTGACTTTTGGAGGACTGAAGTGATCACTTGGCTGTTGTTTGTGACCATAAGTTGTACTTTTAGTTAAACGGGTCACAAGTGCAACTCCAGACTCCTTGCATGCCCTCCTGCACAGAGTGCTCAGTGACATCCTGGAAGGGATGGAATGCCAGTCATGGCTTACTTGTGCCTAGGACTGTCAGGAGGAGTTTCAGGGAGGTTATCCTTGCTGCACAATCACAATATATTCTTCTGGAACTGGCCAAAATGCCCTTAAATGTCCTGGCCAACTCTCCCATCTGTTTCTGACTTAAAAACCTATTCTACTACAAAAAGGGCTGGGTCAGACCTGAAAGCTTCTGAGTGCGTCTGCTTAGTGTGCAGGATCTCCTCAGTTTTCTGCATGTTCATGAAGTTCAGAGTGCTTAGAAATACACAGGACCAAGTCTGAGATTAGAGTCTCCCCTCATCAATGAACACCCTCTGGCAGCATCTTCAGGGTGAATGTCATCTCTGGTAGACAGCACTTGGTAAGGTCCTCATAAATCCTCTGTTTCTCACTTGATTGGTTCCACTGCTGGAAGTGCCACCTTTTTGGAGCAACAAGAAGGTGTCACTCTGTCACTTCACAAATCCACTCACTGGGAATCTTCTGTTACTGCCAATAGTTTTATCTGCCATTCAATTGGCACAGAGCTGCAAGAGTAATTGGTTGGATATATTGAATGATTATGTCTAATGAAGATGGATTTCTAATGGTGGTTACATCCTGAAGTTCTTACTCATCCTGCAATAACAAGAGCTTTGAAAATCAGGAAAACTTAAGAGGAACCATCGTATGAAAGCTTTCTTAAACCATAAATTCTTCTTCAATATATGTGTTTTATTAGGTGGTGAACAAAAATTAGGTGAAGCTGTCCATAAGGGGACTAATATATTATGGACATTCCTAAATTATGTAAACACAAGAAATAGAGTATGACTTTATTATTCAGATGCAAAGAAAGCAAAATAGTTGGAGGGAAGTTTCTGCATGATAACAGAGGAGCTAAAATACAGATACTTGGTGATGTGCAGAATGCTTCTCATGTTGTGTAATGACATGAGGCATGGCCTCAGACATTCATAAGCATTTTGTACTCTCCCTCCACACCAGTGAACAACAAGCTGTGTAGTTACTTCTTCCTCTGAAGCTCAGTAAGATTATATCCCAGTGAAATGGCATCTTCTGTGTCCTACTGAGGATCACAGGGATGGGAAGGATAATGCCTAGAACCCTGCATTCTGAACTTGCTCCTTGGAGGAATGATTGGAGTATCAAGGGGGCAGAGAAGAGTTGGGTCAGGAAAGCTGTCTTGGGAATTAGGACAAAATATCTCTGGCAAGAGAGGGAAGGAAAGGTGAATGTGGACCTGAGCTGTGAATGGATGAGACCATTTGGGTAAAGTGGGAGAGGGAGTAACAAGAAATTGAAGGATATACTTAGGTAGATCCAGTGTTTATTTATTTTGTTGAAACCTCAGAACCTGAGGTCTTTAATCTCTTATCCCTCTCTTATTTTCATAAATAACAGACTGCAAAACACTGCAGACTTGCTACCTGTACTACATACCTGGAAAATCATTCCTCTGGCTTCAGTGGAAGCAGAATTATCTGCCTACTTAGTCCCTGAGCACTGCAGAGCTGTGATTACTGAAATAGTTTTGTTTCCAGGCTGACTGAGCCATTTCTTTCTAGTCTGAGTTGTATGTGTGCAGGCTGGATGATTAACTGGCCCTTCTGCTTTTCAGGCTGTTTCACTGAAACTGTCTCACTGTGGGATATGAGCATTTTTCTTTTAAGACATTATCTTCTGCATTCCACCTTATAGCATTTTAATGTTTGAGACCTTCTCATTTTTTAATAGTTTATGATAGATGTGATTCTGTCACTTCATAAAACTTACAGTTAGGGTGCTGTTCTGAAGAGCAAGGCAGCCCTCCAGCCTCTGCAGGGACCTGAACTGGTCACTTTGTGCAGCTCTTACTGGCTCAGCAAGGCCAGAGAACTGGAGCAGGAGCAGAGCCCTCCTAGGCTGAAGCTGAGATTTGTAATTCTGCTCACTCCTATCAAGGAGGAGCAGTGATTGTTCCCTGCTGGCAGTTTGGACAATCAGCTTTTCCTTACTGCATTAATTTTGAGTACAGACTCTTACTGGGACTTTCAAAGGTCCAAATTTTATAAGAAATGTCTTCCCAGGCACAAGACAGAGAATGCCAGGGTGAGACACAATTTTATTTTTCTCCATATCTTCAGTGCTGGTTTTTCCTCAGTAATGAACACAAACACATAGTAATGAAGTTTTTTTTTATTATTCTATGAAATATTGAGCAACCTGGGAAAGAATGGAGACACATTTTACAAAGGACAGCACGAATAAAACACAACACAACAATCAGTAATCCTTGCTTCAGTTCAGGTCTCCATTTGTTCTGAGGGAAGAACTGGAGGTTATGCAGTTGGCTAGATGGGACACTGAGCTGGGAAACCAAGGTTTATGGGCTTGTTCCAGCTCAACCTCAACTGTCAGTATGACTTGAGCCAGGAGTTTTTATTCTGCTTTTTATGGTGCTTTAGGACTTAAAGATGCAGAAAAAGGCCAGAGCATAATTTTTCTCTTGTGTTAAGCACCAATCTTCCTTTCTTTTTCCTAATGATCTTAAGGTAATTTGATGTTTTTGGAAATGCACTACCACAGACTGGATATATCTCAACAGATTTAAATGCCAGGAAGTTCATTGGGAAGAGTTGATTTCCAATGCCTTTGTGTAAGCTTCTGAAAGATGATCAGCTCAGTTTTAGCTAGACACAGAAACTTAGTTCTGTACTATTGTTCTCACGTGGTTTAGTGGACAAGGTGGTATTCATTTAGTGGGCATTGAGTCAAAAGTTGGGTCTTAGGGGTCTTTTCTAATCTTCATGTTTCTGTTACTCTAAAAATAGGCACCAGCAAGAGACAGGAGGGACTGCATGATTTTAAAAGGATGCAAGTTCCCACTTTAACTTTTTAGGCAGAGAATGGTTGAGACAATCCCAGCCTTCAGCCTGTGTGTCTCTTCCTGTGTTCCTGAGCACTGCTGGTCTCCATCCCTGCCAGCAGCCCCATTTCTCCCTGCTTGCATAAATGTACATGCTTTAGTATATTTTTGACACCTTGTGGGGGGCCTAAATAGTCCTGTATTGATTTTTAAGTATGTTTCTCATTTCTCAGTAGGTTTTTGACATGAATGACTGTTTGGACATGAGGCACCTCTACTGAAATTTAAATTATTCAAACTGTAACTAGCCTTAATCAGCTGACACATTTGCCATTTCTGTGCCTATTTCTCTTCATTTTCTACAACCTGAAAGGTTCCACGCTGTCTGTCTCTGCTGCCAGTTTATCATTTGTGACACAACATCCACAGCTGCATTAGCACTGATCATTTGGACAGTTAAAATGGGTGTGTAATTCTGTAGGTTTTGTGATTTTGTTTTACTGGGCGTAGTAGAGACTTATTTTCCCCTTACACAAAGGGAAAATAGTTTTCCCATATTAATGTTCATGTTTGCAGAGATGTAGCACTTTAAAAATAAAGATTAATAGGTTTTGTTTGGAGGTTTTGGTACACATCCAATCTGTATGCTAATAAAGCACAGCAAACCATGATGGCTGCAGTGTACTTCTGACTCCGTGGATGATGATTTTTAGAGACAGTATATTTCAAAGAGCTATTAAAATGCTTTGTTTGTAACTTGAAGAGTATAGACCATGAAGTCATTAAAACCTCTTTCATCACTGTTCTCATTAAATTATTTTTAAAGGTGAGGCCTTGTTATCTGATACAGTGACGTCAAGGAGAACATTACGTGGCTGAGCAAGCAGCACTTGGCTCTAAATCATCCCCACTAATGGGACAGATTGGTGTGAGAGATGTGGAAAAAACCTTCTTCCACGTTCATTGCCCTGTGAGTTCAAGCCTGTGTTACTTGACTTGAGCTGCTGCTTTCACAAAGTCCAGTGAATTTAATGATGAGGCTTCCAGTTGGGGCTGTTGGGCACTTCTGGATTCCAAACACTGGAGAGGAATTCAGTGGCTTAAGTGAGCTTCTAGTATGCAAAATGTAAATGTAGTAACCTATATTTGCCTACAGTTTTATTTCAGCACATTCCATGTCTGCAAATTACAGACGGCAGATTCCCTTTCTTAGTCAAAAGCTTTTAAGAAAATTCTGACTCCAAGTTCCATTTCCTTACAACATGAGTTTGTTGTGTGGAGGAGACGACAGTACCCATGTTCTGAGAGGTGAATAGTGTACATTCAATGTGAAAGATTATGCAGTTGTTCTGTAGAGAACATTTTCTGTGGATTCAGCCTAATGAAACATATGCTTCTTATTATATCAAATGCATTTTTTACAATAACCATTTCAACATTATGAAAACGTTTAGATGTTTGCTCTACAATTTATATCCTTCTTCAAATGTCACCTCTTTAAACTCATAATCATTTTATGAAAAAAATATTTCAGCTCTTTTAACGATTATTGCACTCAGAAAACAAAGGAAAGCCAGTCCTATGAATTCCATCCCAAACTAGGTTTGACCTCATTCAGAACTTACAGGATATTTTTTATAAGGTTTTTAAAAAATAATCAATAACATTAATCTACCACCCAATTCCATTAGTCTTCCTTAATTGTCTTGTGCAGTTGCTCTGTCTCTGCTGGGTTTCTCTCCCTGTAGAATACCCTGGGAGCCTCCAGAGCAGAGGAGGAAGGCAGATGAAGCCTGCAGTGCACTCTGCCTCTCCCTTCCAGGTGTTCTGCAGGGCAGGAGGGAGGCACAGGATGGACTCGTGTGCTGGGCTCCTTGCTTTGCTTTAGGCAAAGTGTGCTGTAGGAATTGGAGTTTCTCTTTGCTGGAATGCATCCTCTGGATTTCAGGGGAGCTTCAGGAATAGACATTTTGGACTTCATTTCTTTAGTGTTATAGGGCCTAGTTCCCATTTTCCCCAAAGGGCAATGAGTCAGGACTTCACTATTTCCTGTCTACTTTGATTTCTGTGTTCACTGCAGATGACTGCAAAAAAGTTTTGAAGGGGGAAATTTTCTTTATGAACAGGTTTAAAATAAAATCAGTGATATTTTGTGAGTTATGCACCTTTTTCATGACACCTTAATATCCTCCCAACAGTAAAGTGTGTATTTTTCATTTACTTTCTTACTTTATCAAACTACACAGGCTTTGAAAAAGACAAAACTGCTGAAACACATTGATGTATTGTGGGTGTGCATTGCCTGTGGATAATGTGATGAGAAAGAACAGTGAGCAGCAGTTCTGTCATGGAATGAGATGATTCCTAGAGGTCCCTTCCCTTCTAGGGTTCCACCCAGCCATTCTGGGGTCCTGTGCTGGGATTTGCTTTCAGAGTGTATTAGGAAAGGAAAGGAGAGCAACAGGATCATTCTCTTTTTAAGCAGTGTTGCTTTGCAACCAAATTTATCACTGTGGATCTTCTCCTTTGTTAGTATTCCTTGTGTCAAAGCCTAGCTTGAAGTTTGCAGAATAAAACAATTGCTTTTATACTTCTAGTTTCCTTGAGATCCTTCTGATTTCCTTGAGGTAGAGTGACACATAAATGAAGATGCACAGGACGAAGGGCACAGGCCAGCACAGTGCAGGTGGGCAAGCAAACTGGGGTAGAAGGTGAATATAAACCCTCTGATCTCACCTATATGAACAAAGGTGCAGTAGCTGTAGGCCTGTTTGACAATGCTGAACCAGTGAAGTGGGAAAGAAATAACTTGGTTTGCTAGTGGAGGATTCGGCAGGACTGTTTACATCATGCAGACTGCTTAACTGGCACAGAGTTCAGGAGAGAGGACATTGATTTTTCCTTTGCCAAGTAAATGAAGCAGGAGCTTATCTGAAATGAATTTTTGCTCAGTTCTCTGTTGCTACCCAGCCTTTTTTGTCTGTACACTGCCTGCAACTGTGGTGCATTTTGTGTCCAGCACTGAGACAGCTTCTCACTAAAAAATGCTACTGATTTGTGGTTGATATTCAGTTCTGCTTTAACTCTACCCTCACACACTTGCTGTTTATTTGTCCAGCTAGATGGAACTAACATTTTTCATTTAGATTAGGAGCCTGTGTCCATATAGGAGCAGCTATGGGAATATGGGGATGGTTATATTTTTCTGAGCTTGCTTATGCCTGATTTTAATTACACCTGCTCCCTGCTTACCTGCATTTGAAAATCAAATTTGCTTTCCACTTTCTCCCTGAGTGGCTGTTGAAATAGTTGAAAATTTTCTGGAGGACATTCTTGAAACTGAGCTCTAGACTGTGTAAGGATGTTCATGCAATGGAGTTACCCAATTTAATGGGTCTGTGAGCTGGAGTGATTTCAGCTGTCAAGTGGGGTGACCAGGTGTGCACACTGTGTGTTTGTAAGGCTCAGCTGATGATCAGAGGTTTATCCCAAGCTCCTGCAATCATCAGTGCACAACACAACAGTGGCATTTCAAGGTTTGTACATGCTGGAACTATAATTGCAACCAAATGATGATAAAATAGATGAAAGAACCCAAACAAACAACCCAACCCTTCCAACTTCTAGTCACAGTTGAAAAACAGTAGACCAAACCCCTGGATTATGGCCTTTAGTGGTTGGATGACATTATCATGGGATTAGTGCCTTTCTCAGTTTGCTGTGTATGAAAATTGCAAATTTGATCTCACCCAGTTTTCACATTCGTAAATATTGATTGAATAAAAAAGAATTTTAATCTCCAGGTACCTTGTTACAATTATATTTGGAGTATAATCACTTCAGTAATTTTCCTGCCTCGGGCGAATGCAAACGCTGGATATCCTACACCTTTTCTAGATATGACATGTGATGCCAAGATGTATTCCAGATTTCCAGAGTCTTTGAAGGCCAAAGCATTACAAAGCCCATATATATCTGCCTTCCTTCTCTGCTTTTAATTCCCAGACTTCAAAGCACTTGTCAGATTTTTTATTTACTTCTCAAAATCTGTATTTGGTTGGTACTGCCCCAATCCCTGTGGTTCTCTTGTGGGGCATTGGTGTGCCTTGTGTAGGTGACTTGCTGTTAGGGACACAGGGATGTTTAGTTTGTATGATATATCTTTAATTGTGTCATATCTGAAGAGTTTCCTTCTTCTGTGCCACTTCAGTTTGATCAAAAATCCTAGAAATCACATTAATAACAGCAGAACTTGCATCTGTCTAATCAAAAAAGTTCAAGGCTATCTGCAATTTAATCAGAATTACTCAGATTCATAAGTGAAGTGCTGTTTGAATGAATTTTGGAAATCAGTAAAAGAAACTGACCTTCAATCCCTTCATTATAAGGTGTTTGATTCACTTTGCAGAAAGATATTTGTATTTTTAACCATTCAGCAGATAGGTATGCACATAATAGCAGACTCAAATCATATAAGGAAAGATTGCCCCCTGAGTTTTAATTTAAAATTTGTAAAACAACCATAAAAATACAAAGGTCTTCATAGGTAGGTGCTGTTTTAAGCTGTTCATAATTACCATATCAATGTTTTCTGTGACTTCACCAGTCCATTTTAACAATTTAATAGAGGTGGAACCCATCCTGTTATAACCATTTCTCACTGGTGTGACTGTTAAATTAGTGTGAAACTTGACAGCAATAGAATTTATCTGCTGAGAAAATGGTAAATCAGGCTCTGGGTAAACCAGTGCATTCTGTGCCTTATGTATGCTGTGTGAAAGTTGGTATGAGAAGTAATCAAGACTAATATGGAGTTTCATTCCATCTCTCACTGAAAGACTGTGACATGTTTGGCAGATATTAAGAATGGCTCCCAAGACTCTGTGAAAGAGGTGACAGCCACAGCCACCCATTATCCTGTTCCACATCATAAGCAAATATAAGTAAAAAGGACATTTCCAGACTTGCACAAAGCATGAACTGGAATCTTGAGACCAGATTTAGCCTCCATTTGAATTACATCAGAATAAACTTGGCTTTCAGTTTGTTCTTGGTTTTGACTGGAGACTTTGAAAATGTTGAATTGCTGGAAATGTTTTCAAGCCCCAGACACAGTAATCACTGCTCTAATTGACACGATTGAGAGAGTTCTCTACAAAGTCAGTTAAAACTCTTACATAGATTAAATTTACATAGATTCAGTCCCAAACAAAACTTGCTGTTAACTTATCAGCTAATTATGATGATGTCAATTCCCATGCATAGATAATATACTTGCTAATGTCTGTTCTAATGGGCATTGATGGGTCTTGTCATTTGGTTGAACAAAGATTGGAAAATCAATCCACATAAAGGCATTTCCTTCAACAATCTCTTCCTAGCAGGATCTTCATTTGTGAAATTCAATAGCAGCACAACAAAACAAGTCTGATATTTCCTTACATACATCCTATGGGCAGGGATTTATTGCTGTAGAGGGTAAAACTTGTACCAAAAGACCGTGTTATGCAGCCAAATTGTTCATTATTTATCTGTGGCCTAACATCTAACATTTGATGAATGAATTTACAGCAAAATAAGGTTACTGGAGCTTGTTCAGTTGTTTCATGTGGTTTGGACAGCTGTAGGCAATCTGTATAGGCTCTTTGCTGTTAGAAACCTATACATGTTTAGGCAGTATGTATTTCATTTATGATCTGCCAGAAAGTATATTAAAACTGAAGATCACTGTATGAATATTCCTGTATGGATGCTTACAACAGAAGAGGAATTTCCCAAGACCAAAAGCAACCACAGTAATTTCATTTGAACATCTCCTGTAAATGAAGTCCGTCTGTCTTGAATGTGTCTTCTACATGTGCACTGTATAACAAGAAAGGTCACTTGATATATACTGTGTCACTTGGCCTGACTTGCTCTTAAATTCCAAAAAATATCTTTATATGTCTTGTGTCCACATACGTAAAATCTCTGGTTTTCTTAAAGCATTGATTCAAGGCTTTGAATTTGAACCTTTTAACATTCAGGATTATTCAATCAGAACCAAATATCACAGTTCCAGCGCTCCACAAGATGTTAAGGGGAAATAAAACTAGTCTGAGGCTGAGTCATGTAACAATCAAACACATGTGAAATTCAGTCCAGGAATCAAACTCTGTCTACTTTACCCATCCTCCTCCGATCCCCATTAGACATTTTCCAGACATTCTCTGATTCCTTCGGTTCTGCCTCTCTTTAACTTTGCATCTGTGCTCAATTATTTTGTCTTTGTCAGCTGTTCAAACAGAATCTAAAAATACACTAAAACATCCACTTGCAAACCTTTCTGCCCAGAAGGAACCAGAAGGGTTTTGACAATGGTTAGCTCATCATTTATTCCAAACCAAGGAATGAACCTCTATCTCTTTTTTTTTTTTTTTTTTCTCCTGTCCAGGAATCCTTATAAATAACAAAATTAAGTGACAGACAGCCTCCAAGGTTTGAAGTGCATGAGAGCACAGAAGGTTCTGACTTACATGGATATACACAGGCAGAACAGACTTTCTCACAGATAAAGATTAGATTTAGCCAAGTTGAACTTGCTTGGAATTTTAAGGATTTTCTAAGGATAGAAAAAGTTACTTGGGCCCATTTTTGGTGAGCTTCTAATTGAAGGAGAACATCATACTCGAGTGCCTATTGCATTTCCAACACGTCTCTGTGTTCTGTACTGACAATTAAATGAGAGTTTGGTGTGTGTATATTTAGCTCTTAGTGGTATATGAGTTTCTATAAGGTAGCAATTAGAAAATCCTCCTGCTGCTCTTGTGCACTCCCATTAAAATGTTGTCATTACTTCTTCTGTTGTGCAAAGTAATTGTAGTTATATACTCGCTCCTTCTCTGCCAGTAAAACCAGGATTCACCTGACAAAGGAAGCCTCAGTGCAGCACACATTTAGGCTTTGGCATCCATGAAACCACTCATTTGTTTGCAATTAAGTGCATTCAAAAACAGCGAGGACTTTGCAATGACTTCAGAACACACAAATTCACACAATGGCTGAGCTGTGCACAGCCCTGGTTAACTCCAATTCCTTGTGCTTGGTGGTGCAGTACAAGTTTCCAATTGGAATACTCTTAATAATAAATGAACAGAATTTTTGTGGCATTTTCACATCATTAGAAGGAATGTCTCACATACTGTAAGGTTAAAGGTATTTATTTTCTTAAGTTTGAAATGTGAGGCAATTCCAGCAGCATCTCAAGGTAAAACTTCCATCCTCATGGGTGGTACCAGGTTTTGGTAATTGAGCAAGCAGGAAAAGGGGAAGGTAAGATACCAGAGTATAAAGCAGAACACATTACATATAATAATGATGAGGACATGTTGAATGAAGTGCTTTGCTTTCATAGGATCATACTCTGTGTTCATGCTGCATAATCAGATGAGGCAAGTCAGGAGCACTTCACTGCTGTGCACCATACTCAGCTGAAACTTGCAGGAGCAGAACACATTTTACTGATGTCAGTCACTGGAGCTGTAATTGTTATTTGAAAGGCAATGCACAGAGTATGCACCCAGACAATGCAGAAACCCCAGGGCAGTGACCCAGCAGCCTTTCCCCTGCGTGGCAGGGTGTGCATGTCCCATGTGAGGAAGATTCCACAAGGCTGCCCTGACTGTGCCTTCCCTCAGCCTGTCCCTGTGCCTGTGGCTCCAGCTGATGTTCATTGCATAGCAGGGTTGCTTGCAGCTGAGCTGCAAACAGGAGCTGTGAGACACTGTCCAGGGGCTGGAAGCCCCTTCTGTGTGATGTGCTGTCAGCAGAGGCAGCAGCACAAAGGTCTAAGGTCAGACAAATTGTCTGTGGGGCTGCTCTGGCATGGAGACCAGAGCTTAGCCTCTAACTGTTCCACCTCATTTATTACCCTACTAAGTTATGCTTGTACCCATGCTTGTATTCTTATTCTAATATTTCTGAAATCAGCTGAGTGCTTAGGAAAACAAAGTAACTGATTGTCATTATCACTGACGCTGTGGGAAGGCTGACCTGAAACAAGGACTGGACAGAGCTAGAGAATAAAGTAGATATTTATTGAAAGGCCTCTAGGATACACCTTGAGCAGGACAAGAGGCTGACCAGGGCTACACACAAGGTGGACTAAAAATGCTCACAGAATTGACAAATGGTCACGAGGTCTCACACTTTTATAAGTTTCAGTCCATTTGCATATTGGTTTGAATTGTCCAGTTACAGTTTCAGGGTGTGAGGTCCCATCATTCTTGTTTTCTCTCTTCAGCCCACCCTTGTTTGTGCTTTTGGGCCTGAAAATTGTCCTTGGTGTGCAGCAGGAAAAGGATTTGTTTTGTGTCCCTGCTCTGTGAAGAGCTGAGTGACACTTAATATGAGGCTCAGAACTACAAACCTAGGCAACACAGAATCTGAAGAACATAAATGTTCTTTTTATTAGAAAAATCCACATTGCCATACAGATAGCTAGGGCAGCATTTATTGTAACCATTTGCCTTTCCAGTTTTGCAGATATGAAATGTTTACACAGTTTGCTTCAAGAATTGTTTTGCTAGTTTGCACAAACCACCAGAAATGGCTCACTTAAAATATACATCAAAAGGAAAGTGGTCATCATGGAAGAATGCTTCCATAAAAGTAGCTGGGGACAAATTCAGCCAAGAGCAGCTCAGCCCTGATGGCAAGTTCATGGATTATAGCTGTGGGAGAGTAGCACAGTTTTGAAGGCCCAGTTTTTAAAGTCACCTAAAATTGATGGTACAGGCTTACCAGGATTTTCAAAACCATCTAAGATACCCAATTTATAGTGAAAATTAGGAATCTCGGCAATTTAGAGACTCTTACTGCCTACATAACTACAACTTTAGGTAAATTAAATTAAATTCCTTAATTATCTCTCCTTAGGTGAACCTGGAACGAAAATGAGGCCGGCTTTCCCAAGAGTTTACACTCCAAGAGTTTACACTTGAAAAATGCCAGATGACCATGAAAAGGGTCAAACCCAATTTTACATGTCTTTAGCAGAACATATTAAGAAACCTAAAAAGCATGTAACTGTATTTATACTGAGTTACTGTTTGGGTAGATTCTATGAGGAAAAAGTTGGATGATGCATGCAACTTGGATTATCTGTATTTTCAGTGTGCTGCCTTTTGCATTTTTGGGTTTTTTTGTTTTTCACCCTAAGTCTTTTGTTTTACTTTGAAATTAATTTATGTACAATATTTAGGCATTTTCAGTAGATTTCATCTTGAAGTGGATGTTCAGTTGTCATGCACTAAACACGTCTCTCAAGTTATATGTTTCAAGACAGAGTTTGGAGAGTCAAATATTCTTTAGATCAGAGCAATGATTTTTATCTAAACCCAAGTCTAGTGCAAATCAAGCAGAAACCAACATGAAGCTGAACTCCCTAATGGTACCAGTTCGTAGAGATGAATTAGATCCTGCTAAGTTGAAAAAACCTTTTCAGTTGGTACAAGAGTTCAAACTAAATACAAGCTGTTATCATTTGCAGTCATCTGGAAAGGAAAATGCTCTTAATGCAGTGCCAGTGAAGGATATTCCCTTGAGTTTTCTTGCTCCGAGCTACTGTAGCTTGTTTACATTCCCCAAAGAAGCTGTCTGAAATCTTTCACACACTCAGTCAAACCTTCAGAGAAGTTTCAGGTAAGACCTAGGCTTTTAGAATATTGCCTATTTCATAAAATGTAACATTTTAACTGTAAGGACTCCTGGATCCTGCTTCCTTTTTTTCTCCCATGTACTAATCACTGCGGGAAGCATTACACTTCTAAGGCATTTATACTGAGTAAGCCAAAAGAAAATCATCCAGCAGGTCAAGGCATGGAAAATAGTAACAAACACCTGCTGCTTCTACATATGGATAGATTTTTCACTTAAGTGGAAATCACTCAGCTGAAAACCAAAGCACTGGTGGAAATCATATGAAAGCAGTCAAAGCCAGAAAAGCTTGTAGAAGTGTTTTATGAGAAAGCATGTAGCTCCAAGTGTTAACTTCCCCAGATAAATGTGCAGAATTAGTTAGCTATTTTGTCTCTTTCATTTGCTAATCAATTTTCCCCACTACCAGCCTATGACAACCAGTAGGCCTGCACATTTTTTTCATTTGGTTAAAGAATGTTTAACCCCCTACTGACCCTCTAGTGTTTGCTCTCCTTCCCTCAAGGCACGGAAGACTTTAAAGTAGAACCCGATGAATGAAAAGAATTAATCTCTGGGGTGCTTTTGTCATGAAAGCTTGAAAGGGGATCAGAACATGACATGCTGACAGCTGAAGTCAAGAGGAAAATTATGATATAATACAGCAAGTCAAAAATGTTACATGCCATCAAATCCAAAAGGCAAACAAAGTATACATATTGCCCTGGTTCTTTTTTGGCCGCTCTTGCTACTGGCAACAGTAAAATCTATAGTGGAACCCCTTGAAAAGACAAAGGGTGTTCATGGCTGCTTTTTGAGAATAATGCTGTTGAGCTTCTCAGAAATGGGTGTAACATGTAAATGAGCTTCTTCTGACCCTTGTGTTTATACCTTTTCCAAGCCTGTGATGGATCTCTGGTTGCTGGTACTGTTCTGGACAGTTTTGTTCAAGCTTTGTTTTCTAACTCGTTTAATTTGTCTGGAGATTCTGAGGCTTGGCCTTGATAGTTCTGAATTTTCCTGTTGTCTTCATTCTAAGCTTTTGAAATGGCCATTACATCAAACAGGAAGGTATGGATACATTGCAGCAAAAATAACACATTTTCAGTCCTCCTGTGCTTATTCCTTTTCACTCTGCCTGTCACAGAGGGCCACAGCCTCAGCTATGCTCAGTAGCTGCTGGATGGGGATCCCAAACCCAGACATATTTTCACAAGTGGTATTTTAAATCTGTGGCTGACTTTCTGGTTAGCATAATTTGAGGAGTCTCCCGAGCTCCCGGCAAGCTTTGCCAGCCAGGACAGACGGAGAGGCAATGCTGTGAGTGTCCAAATGATATTCCAGTGAGCCAAGGAGAATTTATTTTGCCTGTAATTCTGTTAGAGAATTATCTGTTAGATGTGAAGCAGAGCCTGCATGGTGTCATTATCCCAGCAGGACGGTGTGGTCACACAGTGAGTGTGGGGCTCCATGGCCACGCCAGGAGCTCAGAGCTGGACACCTCTAAGGGGCAGGAGGGGGTCATGGACCTGTGAGCTCCCCCTGCACACCTGCCCTTGGAGGGACACCCTGTCCTTTCCTGCTGGGAATGCAAGAACTTCTTTTTTTTTTTTTCCCCTCCGATTGTCCCTTCTCCCTTTCCTTCTTCCTTTTGTTTTCCCTTTCCTTCTTCCTTTTGTTCTCCCTTTCCTTCTTCCTTTTGTTCTCCCTTTCCTTTTCCCTTTCCTTCTCCTTTTCCTTCTCTCTTTGCTTCCCTTATGCTTCTCCCTTTGCTTCTCCCTTCTCCCTTTCCTTCTCCCTTTCCTTCTCTGATCCCTTCCCCCTTTCACTTTCTTTCTCCCGTACTTTCTCCCNGCCGTCTCGGCCGTCTCGGGCCCATTCTCCCCTTGGCCACCAGGGGGCCCCCTTGGCCCAGCAAAACGCGCGGCTCCGGCCGCGTCCCGGAGAGGTGACCCCGGCCTAAGGGGATT
>VXBR01010369.1:17482-79540 GCA_013400215.1 Cisticola juncidis
GGACCACACGGCTGCCCCGGCAGGCCCAGCTGGCAGCCCCGGCTCTCACAGAGAGCGAGGGTGAAGCTCCCAGGCTCAGGGCAGGCTGGGCTGGGACACTCGGACAGCCTCGGGTGTGTGGGTCCAGGTATGGACTGTAGGGAAAAATAGCACAAAATCCAGCAAAACCGGACAAGCTTTTCAGTTTTCATTTCTCAGCCGAAAAGAGTCCAGGGTTCATCAGGTCTTTGGAATCAGACCTTTGAAATTTCTGAGTAGAAATGGAAAAAAAAAAAATACCCTCCAAAAAACTTTCGAAGAGATGATCGGTATCTTGTTTAGAATTAAATTTAACAACAGTTTTCTGATTTGAGTTTTCTTGAGAAGCAAACCGTGTAGCCCAAGATTGTAAGCCAAGCCTGTATTAGCTCAGCTCACACTGACCTCTCAGTGTAGAGAATAATTAACTCCCCTAATCACAGTGTGCAGTGATGGAGGTATCACATCATGCTGATTAAAACTGGTTTATAGCCTCAGTTTTCAGTGTGTGTGTTGTGCATGCTTTCAACTGAGGTGTTAAAAGTTTACCAAAAAAAATTAGTAAAAATTTTAGGAACTACAAAAGTGAAACCCTATGTTCCCCAGTGTTTCTAAGAGAAACATCCCCAGAAATGGAGCAAATTTGTGTTTGCTAAAATGGGTCCTAAAACTACAGAACTTTTGTGAGTTTCAACATTTTGTGCTAAAAATGTCAAGGTTGTGGATTCAGTCCTTGTGTGGGCCATTCACTCAGGAGCTGGACTTGATGATCCTTGTGGGGCACTTCAAACTTGGAATATTCTGTGATTCTGTGGCTTTGGGATTCCTGACAAATGTGATATTCCCATATTTGTGATTGTGGCAGGTAAATGTGAATTGATCATAGAATACTGGACTGTAAAACAAACAAAAAACCCCAAACAGGTTTCTGCAGTGTGTGGAAGACTAAGGGAGCAAACTCAATCTGATACTGAAATGTCCCTGCTTGCTGCTTAACTATGTAAAGAATTGTGATGTCAGATTGTGGCAGTTTGTTTAAGCTCCCAGTGTACCAGACAGCATTTGCAGTAATTGGAGCAAAATTATTCACAGAGCTGTGTGGGACAAGTCATGGGAACATCTGGCTCTAACTGAGTAAGCCTGAAAAAGTCCCCAAAAGTGCTGAGCCCAAACGTGGTTCTGAGTGAGCCATCAGCCCCTTTTTCATTCTGGGGATGGTGCTGTGGTCTGCTCAGGATGTCCAAGGGCACGGGCAGCTCAATCTACAGAGTCCAACCACATCAAACGTGTTTGGGAAGCAGCTCAGGACTGGCACCTTTAAAAGGGAGGTGAACAGTCCCTCCAGTTCAGCCCATCCCGTGAAGGTTTGCTGGTTAAATGCAGTTCTCCACCCATTGAAAGAGCAGGTTTAAACTGAGAAGTGGAAATTTTATAAAACAAAAAAGCACACAAAAAGATTCATCAGTCTTTTCTGACTCAAATACCTCCTTGCTCCATGGCTTTGGAAGCCCTGCAACTCCTTTTCTTTCAGCTGAGAGCTGAGCTGTTCTCAGCAAGGGGATGACAACTTTTGGCTTCTTTTTACCCATTTTTTGGAGCACAACTGAATGCTCAGTTGGGTCGTATCCTATCTGTGGAATTCCACTGAGCTCAGTGAAAATAGCTCCCAAGGAAGGGCTGGAGGAGAAGAGCCTGAAATTTGGATTGAACTGAAGTTGATAAATTGAAAACTTAATATCCACCAAATGTTGGTGGGTTCTGTTTGTGTATCCATAGTTACTCACCACAGATCATCCCAGTATCTGCATTCTAAGTGCAACAAGCAGAAAGAGGAAAAAAGTTGCTTTATCTGAATCTTTGTTGCTTTAGGATACAAAATTCTTTTGAAAAAGTCCCAAGTGGCTAATACAGTGTTTTATATTAGTGCAAGAATTTTGTTCAGATCCCAGCTGTTTAGGAAGATGCTTCAGGAGGTCTTTACAATGACTAAGCCTGAAGTTAAATGTGTGTAAATTAGATACAAAGAGCCAAATCCTGTTCTGTACTGTGGCTTTCAGCTTTGTCTTATAACTATTCCAAGTTTTATCTGGGCTGTAACACTGCCTAAAGTAATTTTGAAACAAGCATTTAGCTGTGAAAAACTTCTGCTCTGTGGAATATAAGTGAGAAATAGGTACAATAATATGATTAAAATTGATCCTTTGGACACATCCAACTCTTACCTTCATTAGTATCAGTCTTCCACTAAATGGGAGCTGTAGAGTGTGTGGAATGTTGAGTTTTCATATACTGGCAATATGGAAAATACCATCCTGAGGTTCTTTAAGATTTCCTTCAAATACATTTTAAAATTGAATCTAGATATGCTGACTTCAGGTTCTGAAGAGAGTTTCTTCCCTTTGTCATGCATTTCTTCTTGGGATTTGCAGAGTCATGGTTTTTGCTGAATTGATGTGAAGGAAATAAATTTTGGTAGATTTGGTTTAAAGATCCATGTTAAGCTTAAGAATTTTGCCTGCAACTCAGAGGTCAAGGGCAGAATTTTTGACAAAATGAAAAATTATACTCTGAGTAGGTAACATGTTTAACATAAACATTTGTTATGATGAAAGATCCCTAAAAATCTGAAGGTTCAGTGAAGTTCTTGAGGCTCACTGGAGCATAAATTTGTCTTCTAAAATGACACTACTCTACATGATTTTAAGTTTCCTTAATGTCTTAAAGTGATTCAACTGTAGCTCAGATTTGATCAAATGTAAAGATAAAAAGCAAAGGTATGCACGGATACTAATATTTACATTTTATGTGCAAAGTTCATATAGTTGCAACTGGGTAAGAATGTTAGCATTTACCCCAATTTTAGGTAAAATCACTGTGATCAAACTGGAGTTAATGGGATCCAATAGTGGTCAATAATATCTGATCTTCAATATTCATTGATGAGATTAAAATATAAATGTATTTATATTAGCTACAGCTAAGCCAGCTGGTTGAATATGAATTTAGTTGATATTTACTGATATGTTGGGATAGTTGGAGCATAATTTGATCATAACAAAATGCTAAAAATATCTCCATTTTCTGGTCATGTTTCTGAAAAAGTGCATCTAACTGCCTGAAAGGTATATCACACAAATTATGGTGCAGTTGTTTTAAGGAGAGCTATGGGTTTCTTGTATTAACACTAAAAGGATACTGACAAGTGCTGTTTTCCTTCCAGAATTACTTAATGTGTCTCTCTCTAATTAGTTGCAGGATATGTGAATCACATACTTTGGTCTGTAACTTCTGCAGTTGAGTCCATCATTTGTTACATTATCCTTCCTGTTTGAGTGTATTTGGCAAAGAAAAGGAGCCCTGAAAGGAGGAAAGTGATCCATTTTGGGTTTCCACTGCTCTGGCTGCTCCTGCAGTTGTATCATTCCCCCTCTGTCAGGTGAGATCATTATTACATGTCCTGGACAGAGATTCCCATTTGGGGTGTGGAGGTTTTGAAGCAATCAGTCAGAGGTCAGATTTGGTCAGGGTGGGACCCTTTCCAAATTACTCCTGGAAAAGGTGGGACCAGTTCCTGAAGCAACATTCTGTGAGTGGAAAAAATTATTTGGTGAAAAGCTGTAACATTTCACAAATCTTTTATAAGGCAAGACTATATAGGAACGCCTGAGAACAGACTGACTGGAAATGAACAAATGTCTTAATAAGAATTCATCAAAGTTAGCTCTTCATCTGGAATATTAAATTGAAGTGCATCTGACTTGCTTCTCAATGCTATGATTTTCTGGTGTTGTAATCAGAATTATGATTCCACTATGGAGACTTTTACATTATTCTTCACCAAATAAGACTAAATCACTCTCCCCAGTCTCTCACTGTGTAACTGTGACATCAGCTCAGCTCTGGATCTGCCTTTCGCTCCTGAAAATCCATCTTGATCAGTAGCTCAAAGGTTAGTTGGAGTAAATATGAAATAAATGGAAGCCAAGTTAAAGCAATCTATCTTGTTTTGTCTTTATTATTTGCAGGCCAAACTGCTGTACTTAAGCAGCAAACACTGCTGTGGATAACAAATGGGAGATGCTTATGTTTAGAACAAATTCAGAACTATAAATTATGGAGGACACACTTGCCTGTATGAAAGCCCATTTGAAAAGCTGAAGTTTTGTGAAAGAGGAGAATTACTGAAATAATAACTGAAGTGAGAGTGCTTTCAGCAGAGGCTGTGGTTCCAAGTAATTGTGTTGTATGTACACTTTAGACATTGACCTCGTGTCTCAGACATTCACCGTGCCCAGAGCTTGGTTGCTTAGCACTGAATGCTAAGTGACATATTAAGTTCAACCAAATGTCAGTCATTGCAATGATGTCATGTTGTCCAAAACCCATTAATTACTTCGAAAATTCCCACAGTAACTGAAAATCTCAGATTATCTGCCTGAATTAATGGGAGCCCTGTAATTGAGTGATGGATCCCATGCTGTTATTTTGTACCCTCTGCACTTTACACTTTGAATGAAGGTGGCAAATGCAGGTTTTGGTCATCTCTACTCATCTTGGAATTGCTGTCAATTTTAATATTGTCATCAAGAACAATCCCACTCAGAATAAGGAACATGAAAGGCTGTATTCCCCGCAGTACACCTTAGAAACTAATTTCCTTAGGAGTGATCTGCAATTTGGAGAACTTACATGGCTGGGAATTGGAGAGTCTGTGCCAAAACCTCTCATTCCTGTTTAAGAAATGTTCAAGATTCCAGGGGAAAGAAAATGAATTAATTTTTTTTTATATATATCACCTACTAATTGTAGTGTCATTTTTCTTTTTTTCTCTTCAGATAGGAGTGTATAAGGAAAGGTTTGAAGGGTGTGGTGCACCGAGTTACCAGTCTGCAGGTAAATTCCAGAGCAGTGCATGCTCCATGCTTTTTTAAGCCAGGGCTGGGAGGTGCAATCACAGGATGCTGTGCTCATTGCAGGCCCTCTTCAGGCTCCTGTTTGGTGCCCACATCCAGGCTCCTCTTCTCCACTTTCTCAGAAGTTATCAGCAGTTACTGTATTTTATGTGACCTGGCTTCAGTGCTGCTGTATTGTAAAAGCTAACACCTATAGGAGTGTTAACCAAACAATAACCTCCAAATTAATATTATGAGACTTACAGAAATGTTTTCTGCTGGATAATATTCCAGATGAAGCCTGTGTCTTCTCAAGCACTTTGCAATCTTCTTGATTTTTCTGTAACAAGGCCTTGGTGAGATTTTTCTTTCATTTTAATGCATTCATTGTGACCAAGTTGTCACTGTGAACCAATATTCAATATTCAGAATTAGGTTATGTTAGTTAAAGTTCTTCCCAATGTGGCTTGACATATTTGATTTGTAGGAAGGGTGTAAGAAAGGTATAAGAAAGAAGGAAAGAAAGATTAACTAAATTCTGTTCAGACTTTCTATGATTAATGATCAGACCAACTTTCTGCTAGTAAAAAATTATGGAGTTGTCTGGCCTCCCCCAGATTGCACTGAAAAAGACCTGTCTGAAGCTGCTGGAAAGGAAATCATGATTCACAGGATGATGAAATTAAACATACCTGCACTTTCTCTTTAATAAAAAGATGCAGAGTCATAAAAGCAATTTTCTTGCTTTGCTGCTGCCATAGTGGCAGCAAAAGATTACTTGATGCTTCTTTGGTTATGTTTTTAATTTGCCTTTGTTTCATTCTGTTGTTCTTCACATGTGTACAAGGCATGTTCAAACAGAAAGCTCAGAAAGTGGCTAATTTCTGATGCAGTCAGCAGGCTTTGGAAGCAAATTTCTAGATACCTTATTCCTTGTGGTACCCCTCAGTAGGAATGTAGGACCAGATGGGGCAGTGATAGAGTATTTTTTTTATTTATACCATCAACTTTTATCTTACAAAAAAATGATGAATGCAGCATTTCCCAGGATGTCTTTATATATCTCCTAATACCACAATTGTGTGTTGTGGGGAATGTTAGATCTCATTCAATTCAATCTCAGCTTAAAATATAACTTTTTTTTGCAGTCTTTCCTTTGAGGAAGAGTGTGAGTCCTTAAAAAAAAAAAAAAGGAAAAAAGAGGGATGTTTATTGGAGTCAGGCAGTCTTACATAGTTTCTATTGAGCTTAAACAAAATAGCATATTGATCTAAAACATGTAACATAATCAATATGGAAAAGAGCTCAAAATCCCAGAATATGCTATGCAAGCATGAGCAGTGGTTGCCTATCTAAAAAGTGGGAACGTGCAGTGAAGTTCCTGAGGCACCATAAGACCCAAATTCTGTTTACCAAAGCTGAACTAAACCTTTTGGCCTCCGTGGGGTGATCCTGGCTGTATCCCAGCCGAGGACTGGTCAGCAGGATCTGTTCTGGGGATGAGGAATCCCCAAAGTGCCGAGTGCAGGACTCGGGGCCGCTGGGGCGTATCCTTATCCATCCCACACTGCAGAAGGGCCTGGCTGTGTAATTTTGCCTTCTAGACTGGGAACCAGGAGGCCTCGCAGCAACCTGGCTGCCCAAGCACCCCCTGCTTTTAGCAAGCTCGTTTATTTGCAGCGTTTTGCTAACGTTGCGTTTAAACTGCCCAAGAGCCAAACCCGCTGTGACGTGCCCCTCCCCAATGGGATATCTCCTTTCCTAGTGTGCTAACTCTGGAAATGCACTGGAAGAGTGCAATAGCCTTGAAATTGCACTTCCCTGCCAGGAAAATCAGATTCCAGTCCTGAATCTAAGAGTATCTCTTATTAATAGCTGACACTATGTATGTAGCAACTGTGTTTGCAAGGCACTTTACCAAAAGGAACAAGACCTTCTCTTTGCCCTGACTGATATGCAGGCTGAATAAACCAAATGGGGCATAGCAAATTTATCTATTTTAAAGTATATTTAGCTTTCATTACCACAAATAGCTGTCAGTTTTATATTCTTGGTGTTTGCTTTCTTAAAAGTAGGCCTGTGAGACGGGGTAATGCTGTTGTTCCTATAGGTAACTAAAGCACAAGAAGCTGATCAGCTGGAGTTCACACAAAAATGTGTGTGGCTGATGAGGGATCTAAACTGACACATTCTGGCAACAGGTTCTGCTCTGACAAGTTCTGTTGTCCTGGCTGATGGATTTCTCTTGAAATCAAGCAAAAGAAGGCAATGAGGAGAGAAACAGCTTTGACTTTAAATGTCTTGTCTTGCTGGACATCCTGCAAGCAGAGCCTGGGGGTTCTCTGCTGGCTTTTAGACCCTCAGGAAACACCTGCATGCAGGAGAAACTCCTCTGAAGCCACAGCTCTCAGCTGGATCTATCTGATTGTCAGGCCTCTCAGTCATGGAGTGGGTCTATGTGGAAAGATAATGTTATCACTGAGCACAGAAAGCGAGGGCAGCATTGCTTAAGGCACATTTTAGAATGTTTGAGATGCTTGTTGGTATTTATTATTCAAGCTCAGTGAATTCTTTCCTCCACATCTTGGTAAATGGATTTTCAGGTTCATTTTCCTGAATACTGGCATGTTCTGCACAACCACATAAGGGTTCAAAATTACAGAAGTTACTACCTCTAAAAATAGTTGCTGCTGGGAGTCACTTTTCCTAACTTTCCAGAAGCAAAGCAAAAATTAAAAAATCCAGTGAAAGCTTGCTTTCATTTTGAATTACTGAGCACACAGACTCTAAGCTGTCCTACACTGACATCAGTAACATCATGGAGATTCAGGAACGTGTTGTCAGCAACTGGCTGCATCAAAGATCAATTTTTCAAGTTCAGCTCTGTGGTATTGCACTAAAGAGCAATGTAACTTTACCAACTAATTGAACAAACAGTACTTTTGACGTACTGACTTATCTGAATGCAGGAAATCCAGATTGGTTTAAATTTACCTAGGGGAAATAGGAAAGATGAGTGTCTCTGGGAAGTGCATGTCAGGAGGATAAGATGGTTTTTGATGGAAGAAAATGTGCTGAGCTGTAGTCAACACAGACTTTTCTTCCTCATGATGTGGATATCTCAGAGCCAAAATGCAGCCAATGATCCCTGTTCTTTTTCTGTGCATTATCCTTTATCTGAATTAACACAAAGCATTTATTTTGGCTTGCATTTTTGAAGGTCTGTTAAGTCACTGATTGCCACAGGGCACTTCAGATATGTTTCTGCTTCCATCCACTACTGGTTTGGTTGTGGTTCAGCCTGTGATTGCTTTCAAATGTGTCTCAAAAGCAGACTCTCTTTTGAAAAGTGTTATTTTAAAAGGTTGAATTCATTGAAAAAAAAGTCTCTTTCCCCAAAATGAGCATATATTTTGGATGGCACAAACTCATACTGCCTGGAAGAATAATGCAATACTAGATTACTGCCTTAAATTAAAATGGAATTCCCTAATCTAATAAATTCCAGATTTTCTGGATTGCTGGGGCCAAAGTACTTGCAAAGTGCCGAAATAGTGACTAATTAGAAGAAAAAACGTTGACAAATTGCAAAGAATGAAGATGAGACAGAGAAGAGATTTGGGAAAGAAATAGTGTTGAATGAATCTTAAAAGGTTCTCTTTGGTGAACTTCTACATGTAGCTTACATTATCCACTGCAGTTTTAAAGTGATTAAACATTTCTATCACTATAAAAAGAGCCAGGAGGTGATGGGTTAAATTAAATTAATGGTAAAAGCATCAGTTTTGTTGCTGAATAACTCCATTCCATGTTTAATAACCTTAAACACATGGTTTAATCCAGATTTGCAAATAGATTGGCTGTGTATCAGTTCCCAGCCAGGATCACAACACTGAGCTTGGTGCAGTTCCAGGTAAATGCAGGAAACAAAGCAGAACCACCTTGTTGTGCAGGCTTTGTGTGAAAAATCAACTGGGAATGGGAAAAACCCTTCTCTGGCTGCAGGAAAGGGAGGTGTGTGAGATGCAAACTCAGTGTCACCAGTTCTGTGACCTCCTTGTGTACTCAGCTGTGCCAAAGTGTGGCAAGTTCCACACATAGAGAAGGCACAGTCCTTCCACCATTTTAGCTAAAAAACAAGACAATAGGAAAACAGGGAGTGTAGGAGTCCACTAAACAGTTCCAGAAGGTTCTGTGTCTGCTCTCACGAGTCACAAATTATTTGTAGACATCACCAAATGTGAATAGGTACTTTTAGAGTGTAGGTTAGTTTTTATTTAATCTGATGATGTTTCAAATTTGGATTATATGTTTTAAAGTATATTTTATCATAGGACTGAAGATAAGGCAATTTTAGCTTGGCATTTTCTGGAATACTGTAGTATTTTTTTTTAATTGAGGTTTCCTGAAATGTGGTTTCTTTTGCAAATTTAAAAAGTGTAGAAAGCCACATTCTTGATCTTCTTTTTAAGAATCAGATCCTATCAAATGTGTTTTTCTACCATAAATTCCCATGAGTATAGAGAAGTTCTTTGTTTCATTAAAATATTTGTACTAAGCATTTTAAAAAATACTTAAATGTAGACAGATTTTTGTGCATTTATTTAGTATTTCTAATAGATCTTGTCAGACAGAAGAAATCAATAAATATCATGTATTATAGAAGCTGGGTTTAGCTTCTGAATAGCTCTGACTCAGCATAGATTATAAAAAGCCAGTGGCTGTTGAAAATGGATTGGTTCTGTTTGGTTGACTGAGATGGTAAAATATGCCAAAATAAGCACAAACTCTACTGGCACTACTAAATAGTTTTCTGTTTCTATTTGTCTCAAAAGTAACTGAACACTCCTCAGTTTTGCATCAAGAGTTATTTGGATTGACTTCTGCTTCTTCAACCAGAAATACTCCATGTTCATAGTTTGATGTGAAATTGAGGTGGTTTTTTGGTGTATCTTTTTAATATCACTTTATGTTTAGTGAGATTTATGTAGAATTCAGGGAAAAAATGCCTCCTCAGACGTTTAGGTGGAAAAGACTCTAAACCTTATGAGAATATAAGGAAAAAAATGAGATGATGTTCTTAATTTAGGTGGTGCCTGACATGTTCATCAGCTCTTACTGTCACACTATTTTTATTTAATTCTACTAACATAGACCAAGTGTGTCTTGTCCTTTTCCGGAACTGGGAGGTGGGAGAGGGCTGTGTGACCTCTCTTTTTATTAGGCTGAGTTTCCACATGTGTAGGATGCAAAGAGAGAAGGTCTCATGGCCATCCCATGGTCTGTGGCCACAGGGAGGATAGCTGATGCACTGTCTTTGATGTGTTTGATGTTAGTTCATTTTTCCCATCCTACACAGCTGGATCAATTGTGTTTTATCAATCATCCT
This sequence comes from Cisticola juncidis, assembly GCA_013400215.1. Taxonomy (NCBI): domain Eukaryota; kingdom Metazoa; phylum Chordata; class Aves; order Passeriformes; family Cisticolidae; genus Cisticola; species Cisticola juncidis. The sequence continues at coordinate 27,782 of VXBR01010369.1, forward strand.
GAAATAGCTGCTTGCAAGATTGTAACACCCTTGGCTGGAGCAGTAAATATTGCTGACTCCCACTTCTTGATTCCTCCCTGCTCTGTCCAGCTTAAAAGTCATGTGTTTGTCTTCACTGCACACACCCTTTGTGTGTTAGGGGAAGAGGGGACCTTTGTGCACACAGCCTTCCCTGGCATTTAAAGAAGCTGCAAAGTGCAGGCTGAGTTCCTCAGCTGCCTTCACCATGAGTGAGCAGGTTCAGTGACAGCTCAGGTGGGCTGGAATCCATCCAGGGATGGAGATGGGCAGCTCTCAGCAAGTTTTCCCAAAGCTTTCCAAATTCAAGGTGTTGAGAAGGCCTTTGCTGGAGATTATCTGTGATCCTCAGGTAGATCCTGCCCATAACAATTCCATGGGCACAGCCAGGCTCCTGATTGCTTCTCATTCTCTGAGCTGTCAGTAAAGCTGCTGCAGGATATTCCTGTTTTGCTGTGTTCTGTGCTTCCCAGTCCCACATCTCTGTGCTGCCCCAGTTCAGTTCTTTTCAGACCAAACCAGAAGGGAGGATTGTTTAGAGAGTTTTTAAGAAGTACAAGCTGCAGATTCTCCCCCAGTGCTGGAGTCCTAAGGCAGCTTCAGTTGAGAAGGGATTTTGAGCAGAGCCCATGACTACAGAATCATTTTGGGTTGGAAAGACCTCCAGGACCATCGAGTCTAAACTGGGGTGCCTGATCCCCACCTTGGCACCCAGCACAGAGCACTGAGTGCCACCTCCAGGTGTTCCTTGGACACACTGGCAGCAGCTCCAGGCAGTCCAGCAGTCCAGCTGGCACCACTGGGGTTTGCTCTGAGATGCTCCTCCCAGAACCAGGGCCAGCTGAGATCTGCACCATTGTTCTCCTTCCTGTGAGCTGATGAGTTTCTGTCCAGGACTGTAGGATTGTTGCTCACAATAGCAGAGGAGCTGACTCAAAGATGTAGGAGGTCTGCTCCAGTTCTTTGTTTCTCCCAAAACCCCAACTGCTGAGTTCAGGAATTGGCTCAGTTTGTGTTAAAGGAGTGCTGAAGGCCCTTGAGAGGCTGCAGTACCCTTGGGGAGGCTTGGTGACATATGTAGAAGTCAGTGCCCCCCAGAAGGCATTGAGGAGTCATCTCTGATTAAGTGTGAGAGTGTTCTGGGAAGGGCTTACATTGAAATCTGTGTAAAAGCAACAGAGCAGAAAAAAATCTGCTGGAAACTACCCTTAGCATTTATCTGTGAAATACAACTATTGCAGCTGTTGTTTGTGGTGTTTGGATGTTGATGGTCATGTGTTGCTTAGGAAGAAGATTCATCGCTTTTGGTCTGAAAAATATTTAAAAATGGAATTGTGTTCTGCACGTGAGCAAAAAAAAAAAAATGAGGCTGGTCCCAGGAAAGAGGATTATGTATTACAGTCATATATTTCACATCTGTACCTCTTCTAAGACAGTTGCAGAAAATGGCATTGGAAATGGCAGAAAATGTAAGATAATGCAGAATTCAAAGCATACTGATTTAATTGTGAATGTGGTATTTAATAAAAGAAAGGGGAAAACATACTTCTGTAGATTTTGAGTATTTGTGACAACACAGACATTAGTTATTGTCAGTTTGTGCAATTGGAGAAGATAAAAATCTATATTTCAAGTAGTTTTAAAGTTTCACAGAAGTATGGTTTTAACCAATTTCATTTGATTTCCATTAATGACTAAGACGAACACATGCAGAACTTGTAAGCTACATTAACTGGGAGTGTTTTCAAATATCCCAGAGAATGGGATGAGAAAAGCTGTGAGGGAAAGCATTGTTTGTTAAAGAGAAACACTTCCCTCTGTGTCACCAGCGATGTTCCCCAGCAGGAGCAGCTCCCTCCTGGTCTGGTCTTGTCAGGTGTGCTGGAGGGGGCTCGTGGCCAAGGGCTGGCTGCTCTCCACTCCTCCAGCAGCACTGGAACCACGCTTCCTTGCCAGCAAATTCCTTCTGCCTTCCGTGGGGAGGGAGGGAAGGAAGGGCTGTTGGAGGCAGGTGTGGCCCTGGGGTCCAACAGCCGGAATTCTGAGCCTCTCTCAGTCCCATGACGGTTCTGGGAACCCTGTGGGGGTCCCACCTGTTCCAAGGGGGAACAATGGGGGCTTACAGGACTTTTGGCCCTTTCTTTTTCCCTGGGGTGTGCCAAAGGGAGTGTGGGTATCTCAGTGTCTGGCTCTGTCTGAGGGTTGTGAGGCAGGGCATATTTTGGACGCATCCAACTAGACTGTTTATCTCCATGGGGAAATTTTTTAATAAAGGCAGGAAAACAGGTAGAGAATTCGTTGGTCTAATTTGTTCCTTGATCAATCTAGAAGAAAAAAAATATCTCTGTTCCTATCTAGGAATAGAGATAATTAGAAAATCAGATCCCTTTGTGATACAATAATCCTTCAGAGTTGTCATGTTCTTACAATTAAGCACAGAGAAAATGGCTGGAAGAAGGCATCACAAGAAGTTACAGTTTTTCAAAATTTTTGTCAATGTGTACATATTCTGTTCAGTTCACTTTAGAAGCTGATGCACTACAGCTTTTTTGTATCCCTTGTTAGTAGCATGATCCAGTCAGCTGTAGTAAATGGTAATCCTTACTCTTAATCTGTAGAGACATATATCTGGAATTGAAGGAACAGAATTTCAATATGCGTGGCTTGGTGAGACATGAAATATAATCCAAAGCCTCTTATTCAATTTACCTAGCTTACTTTAAGACAATGATATATTGTTTTTATCTTCAGTCAGTTTTTCTGTGGAAAAAATATTTAACTTGACATAAGGTTGGTATTTATCTGGAAGCTGTTGTGTGATTATCCTCACATTCAGGACAGCAAACTGGAGATAAAGAGCTTCAGCTGAGCAGTCCATTGCAGTTTATATCTCACAGATGGTGCTTTCATAGCTCTCCTGAAGGACCAAGAGATGTGGCTCCTCCAGATTGCTTGTGATGACTTGCAATGCTGTAGGGAGACAACACGTTTGAATCCTCCCACGCTCCTTGCCACCATATCAATAAATAATTATCTAAGCAGAATTAGCTTTATACTTCCTTTACTCTGTAACAGTTTTGTACTTACATTTTGTCTGAGACATGGCTCAACACCTTTTTCTGGGTCCTCTCAGCTGTCTAAATTCAAGTGTTTTGGGCCTCAATTTTCCTGATCTGCTCTCAGACAATGAGGTTCTGATGTCAACACAAACTGCTCGTACCTTTCTGCAGCTCTACTGAAATCCCTCTCCTTGCTGTTAATGGTGAGAAACTGTGTGCACATTGTGTTGTCTCTGTGCCTTCTCATATCTATGTTTGGGTTGGACTCTGTCTTTATTTCACGAGTTATTTTTTTCAGATTCCATCCAAGAGCTTCCAACACAGGAGGCAGTGACTGCAGCTGGTAAATGCCAACACTCCCTTGCGTCTCAGTCTCCAGACAGTCATTCCACATGGACCAGCACAGACCACATCTCCCTTTCTGGAAGAACTACCTGCAACTGGAGGCCTGAAAAGATCCCTCCATTCTGCTCAGAGAGAGATTTGTTTGTGTGGGGAGTGGCAAAGGCAACAAAGGAAATCATAAATGGCTGCTTGAGGTGGAAATGGCTTTAGCAGTGGCAGGAAGGTGACAGGATCAATTCTGCCTGACAGAGCATGGGGAGAAGAGATGTGTGCAAGTGACCTGGGGCAGTTTTAGAAAACAAGCTCATTTTAAAAAGGTCAAATATATGTGGCACAGGGAGTACTGAAGTCTCTTCCCTCTAAATGAACATTTTTATTAAAAAGGCATTCTCAGAATTCAGGTATTTTATGGAAGCAGGAGATTTGTGAGATGATGGTCTGAGAAGGTAGTTTTGATTTGAGAGCAAGCCTTTATTTATCTGAAGTCTTTTGTTTCAAATTTTTTCCTGTAGCCCTCAGCAGCTGGATACAGGATGTTCCCCAGGAGTGTCACATCACGTGGGAGCCTGGACTGCACTGCACCAAACACCCTTACAGCACTGGGTGCACTCATTTTGCAAGGCACTTATCTCTAGGCTATTGGAAAATAGCTATTAAACATTGGCTGGAAGACCTTTAAGCTGCAAAGAAAGCAGTTCTTACTCATGCTGTTCCCATGTAGCTTGCAGCAGATCTGAAGATGGGTGGGCCCAATCCGTGTGTTGCTCTGCCACCTCAAGCATCTGTGGTGGATCCCCAAATCTTGTAGTTAAGAAACTTGTGCCTTCAGTAAAAACACACATTGCTCATGTAGCTGACTCAGATTCATGGAACAAACACTAAATTAAACCCTAAGTTTGGAGGTAAGACAGTGATTGAGGTACCACCCCCAGGACTCAGCAGCTTCTGGATTATTTCACAACATAGGGTAGAAGGAGGTGAATGCAGTTCACCACTGACAATGTGAGATGTCTCTAAACATAGTGAGCATCACTAAATGGGAACATATCCAGATGTTGGGCTCCCAGATGTGTGTCATGGTGGAGCAGTCATCCAATCAATCAGTTTGTGTAACAGCAGCAATGAAAAGGCAAAGCATAAATAAAAGTGAGTTGGAAATTGGAATCCAGTGTGCTGTAAGGCCCAGAGGGTCCTGTCAGTGCAGGGGACACTGGCTGTGCCACGGCTGGGAAGCTCTGGGTAAGGAAATTGGTGCTGCCAGGCAGGGAAGGGAAGGCAGAATTCAGCTGCTCACTTGTGTGTTGATGTGTAACAACAGTAAACAGAAATGAGATGTGCACCACATGAATAGCCAACTTGCTGAAAATCAGATCCTTTCATTGTTTACAAACTGTGGCAGAATCACCATAGATTAATGACCTTTAGAAATCACCACTTCCACTCCGTATTTTTATAATTGCCTTTTTTTTCCCTAATATCTGTTTTCTTAACCCATTACAGTCAATTCACTATGATACAAATACAAATACTTGTAGTTTAAAGGATTTAAAACCAAAAATGAACGAGGGAAAAACACTATGGTACTTTCCTTGACCCAACATTTACACAGAAAGTTTTTTTTTATTTTGACATGACTAGACAGATACCAAATGCCAAATGGTTTTAACTAACATCAATACACAATTAGCAGTCTTTGTAATTAATCAGGGCAGAAAATTGGAGACAAGGGGCCAACACAGGCTTCTCTCAGCCTTCATGTCCACTCTGCAAAAGTATAAACTTTTTCCCTGCTCTTTGGACAATGTTCAAAATGGCTCCTGCACAATCCCGAGATGACAATGACCATTGTTGCCGTTCATTCAGGGATCTGTCACTCTTTGAAACCCTGTCATTAGTTATGTTCAAAGGCAGGAAATACTAATGAGGCTTAATTTCACTGGTCTCCGTGAGGCTCCTTGCATATAACTCCCCTCACAAGATAAACTCACATTTTGTGTTTATTTTGCGAAATATAAACTTAGATGTAAAATATGAGAAAACAGTAGCTAAGTTATCCTTAAATAGTCCTAAAACTGTGGTTAAGGTACTCCAATAAAATCCTCAGGCTAGCCTTATCACTGCAGCCTATTTCTGATTTTTTGTGATTTTAGGTGTTCAATGTGCCTGTTCAAAACACATTTTGTTAAAAAAAACACTTTAGAGTCCTGGTATGAGTGTATTTCAGTTTAAGTGTTCTATATTTCTTCTAGTACAAAGCACAAAGCAAAAGCTATATTTTAATTTTCTTGCCACTCATGGAATTAATTAAAAGACACCAGAGTTCAGTAACCAAATCTTAAGATGTTTACTTAACCGAAATTTTACAAAATGTCTCTGCAGCAAATTACTGTATTCACAGCTGATCAATTTTGCTGTGCAGTTTTTTGTGTGAATCAGAAGATTTTCAGGGTTCAAGTTTTTTCCTGTTTTTCCACTGATATTTCTAATGATCTTTCAGAATGACTCACTTATCACTCACCAGTGTGATTAAGCATTTAGCATTCGGACTGCTAATGTTTCCTAGTCCAATCAAAAAGGTCATAGAACAATACATTACTAAAAAGCACAGTGTAATTAGGTTATTTGCCATGTAAATTATAGCTGCTTGAGTTGAAATGAAGTTCTGTTGTTCATGCAGTAGTCATTACATGTTTCTGAATTTCATCTTTTAAAATGTGGATTTATTATGTTTTCAGTTGAATAGCTGAGGGATTTTTCATGTGGCTGGTCCTATTGCACAGATTTGGCTTTAAGCTGGGATCAGAAGGAAAAACATAATCATGTATAAGAATTAATTACAGCTTTAATGGATAAGCTAACTTTAAAAGATACAGGCAAATCTGTACTCATCAAATAGTGACTTTTTTTCCAGCTTCTTTGTTGATTGTCTTTGTTGTGGGAAAGTATGAGAGATATTTCAGGAATGACAACCTGATTGCAAAGATAAGCACCAGAAAAGATTTGATCATGTCACTGATATTGATGGGAAAATATAACTTGGGTTTTCATGGGGATTGACTTGATGGGCAAGCTAAAGTGCATGTGGAAGGATTAGGCTTGTCAGTGGGAAACACTAAGTCTGGTCATTACAGTTAGCTCATTTATGGTACAAAGAGGCCAGGGAACATTTGTAAGTCTTTGGTCCTTGCTGAATAAAACTGAATTATTTCAGTCAAGCTGCCACCTCAGCTGTAAAATATCAGAGCTCTCAGATGGGAGCAGTGATTAGAGACTGCAGAATGACACAAATCCATCTGTGCCTTGGGTGCCAAGGAACCATTGGGATACTCTGCCCCAAGTCATGAGACCAGCATAGAAATTATAATAATGAATAACACAGCTCTTTTTACAAAGTTATTGAGGAAATCAATGGTTGGTTTATAACACTACATAGAAATAAAAATAACTCATTGGGGAAATTCATGTGTAAACTGTATTTCTTCTTTACTCAAAGAACTGAAGAAAATTATTCTAACTGACCACTGGTCTGAGAGATGAAGCACAGACTGCACAGTCCTTGGTGAAAGGTTTCAGTGCTTTTAAACCATCATTGAAATCTCCCTCCACGGTCACTCCCCAAAAGTCAGCCTGGAGAAAGCTTCTCCAGTGTACACCAACCCCCCTTTCCTAAGAGCTCCTTCTGCCTATCCAGTGCTCCCAGCTCATGCCCAGGCTCTGAATTCACCACTCCAAGCCTTTTTCCCTCTGGAGGGAGACACCTGATCATTTTATTCTTAGTTGTCATAGGGTCTGCATTGAGGCAGTCTGCAACTTTCAGGTCTCAGGCTCTCAAAAAGCTCTTTATGTCCTTAGGCAGCTCAAAAGGAGGAAAATTAGGAAAGGAATCTGAGTCTTCAGCCATCCCTTATTCAGATTTAGAGTCATGTCACACCAAGGTGCAGCCCCATTATGTTTACACTATACTTCAATGCATTTCTCTCTGCTTCAGCCATGGCAGTCATATTTCTGTGCTTCACATGGTATATTATTACTGATTTGATTATAGCTGAGAAACATGTAATTATTCATGCTATTAATATGGCCCTGGTGGTTCGGGTGTTCTGTAGTGCTTGGTGTGTGTTGTGAGATCTGTAATGCCCACTGAATGCTCCTTTGTTATCAGCAATTATTCTGTAATGACAGGACTAATAATAGCGGTGTCTTGGTGTTCAAAACACAGAAGTGTTTAAAATCTTTCCCAGTATAACAAAACTCCACAATATAAACACAGTTCCTCAGTTCCATGCAAAGTTAGGTCTTCAGGACTGTCAGGAACTTCCAGAGCCTGTGGGTACAGAGAGGATTTGAAAACAAATCTTCAGAATAGGAAACTCAGTTTTCTTCTTGGGCCTGTAGTTCCTTCTTCAGCCATAACTGTAATTGACGTCTAATTTGTGAAATATATATTCGAATTGTTTCCCTAACAGGGATGAGGAAGTCACCACAGTACTAGTGATTTCTCTTGCACAGACAGCTCATTTCTAAACCATGCACACAACCCAGTCCTGGCTAAGCAGACTGTTCATGGTCACCTGCACGGTTCACAGGGTATTCCAGAGGATCTTACTGCTCTGTACCCCTGAAAGTGCAGTTGTACTCCTGCTTACCAAGAGTAATGTCTAAAGATCAAAGCAAAAGGGTAATTTTTAACCCTGTGGTGGCCTACAGTGGAGTTAATTACATGAACAATTCAATATATCACAAGCATGCATTGTAAAACCCAGGCAGAGGAAGTGGCCATGTCTCTTTGCCCAAAGTGCACTGGGATTGAGAGCTTTAGATCAGGTTTTTTTTTTTTAAAATCAGTGTTCTTTTTGAAGTTTTCAAACAGTTTTATCCCACAGATAAGAGGAACAATGGTACCTGTGTTGCACTGCATTACAGCAGCACTTTGAAGGGGTAAGCAAACAGCTGGGGAGGGGTGTTCTAAGGAGCCATCAAAACCAGACTGAATTTGGCAGTCAGCAAAAACCCCATCTTCCCCAAGGTCTCCCTGTGCTCCTTCACCCTCCCTGAAAGCCAAGAAAAATGTCAGTCATGAAGTTGTTCCTTTCTTTTCCTGATTCTGACTTTTGAGGTCTTGGTACGGTACTGCCAGGCAGGAGGGATCTGCAGTTGGTTGTACCTGCCCTTCAAGAGCAGGACAATGAGCATGCACTGCACTTAAAGAAAAGGCCCAGGAAACTATAATAACAACAACAACAACAATAATAATAATAATAATAATAATAATAATAATAATAATAATAATAATACCCTCACATGCAAGGAAACATTTTTTTCTATAAGGATAAATTAATTTAAAGCATGTTACAGGGCGTCTCACATGCTTTGATGGGTATGTCAGACACATGACATTATTTAGCATTACACAGCACAAGAAATCATCTTTAAATCAAAGTGCTGGCCCATATTTTTCCTTGACATGTAGCAGATGCCATTTGCTTACATAAATCTTCAGATGAGCTTGTTAAGTTACAAGAAAAGGTACTGAACACAGAGCATTAGAGTCCTCTGCAAGAAAAACTGTTCATTCCCAGGACAAAAAGAGCTTGAACTGCACCAATTCTAGTGCCAGTTGCAGGCAACTCCATCAAGCAGTGCTCTCAAAGTATCATCATGGTCTTTCAAGGAAACTGAGGCAGGTGATGACATTCACTTGAAATGCTGGTTCACCTCCCTGGTCAAAGTAAAAATGCAGAGGTAAAGGCTTTTCTCTCCATCCTCCATCCACAACCAGCTGGATTTTGTAAAGCTACCCACAGCCTTTGAACATAACCTTCTTCCTTGTTCTTCTGACACATTCAAGAAAACTCCAGTTGCTCATATTCAGGATCCAATTCCAGTTTAAGTGCAGGAGAAATTCAGAGGATCAACCCTTCATACCAGAGCCTGGGAGGGCAGAGCCCCAGCACTGCACAGGGGTGAGATCTGCACTGGACTGAAGGGAAGGGTGAAACCCCTTTTGAAGGCAAGAGCTCCTCCCAAGGGTGCCAAGGACACAGCAGTGTTCTAGCAGAGGAATTAAATGCTTCTGTTAAAAAGCAGAAAGTGACTGATTGGTGATTTGAACAGTATCAGTACAAGGCTAGATGAAGGACATGTGAAGCAAAGCTGTGGCCAAAGGAGATGAGTGCTGGTGTTCCTGGGGCTGGAGAGATTAGTCAAAGGTCTTTTCAGCCTAACTTTTGTGAGGCCACTCTGTTGGCTGCAGCTGGGTAGTAGCAGTGATAATGAAACAAAAATTCATTGCTGCTTCTCTTTGGAAGTGTTTCCCTGAGAGTCATCCCTGAATCATTAAAGGTCTGTTCATTAATCAACTTCCATTAATTAAGAATTATTTCTTCCCCTTTCTGTCCCCTGTTTTTTCCCCTTTCTTCCTCTGCCTCTTTTCATCTGTATGCACATTGTCTCAAGCATTTGCATGTTCACTAATCTTTTCAGTACTCATAAAGCAAAAGTAATATAGAACCTGTGTGGAAATGTATTCCCATTGATATATTTTTCAAGGTGAAGTACAGACCTTTTCTGAAATGATGGGGAAGCCTTGTCCTGGACTGATGGCTGTCACACGTGGCCTGGACAGGCAGGTGTACTCAGGGTTAGAGGGCGCTCCCAGGACTGTGCCAGGCACAGATTGAAACCTGGTACTAAAGAGAGAATGAGCACAGAAAGTGTCTAGGATGTCCTGTAAGATGGAAAAGATGGGAAAAGCAAAGGTAATGAAGCAAAAAAATTAAGTAATAATAAAGACAAGAAAATGTTTACAGCAGAAGCAAAAAGCAAGTGAGCTGCCATGTAGAATTTGTTTGTGCACATCCTTTTGAAACTGCTAAGTATTGTTCACAAAGAGTAGGAGCACAGCAGAGAACTGCACACGTCATACAGGGAGCCTTTGGAAGCCCATTTCAAGTCCCTGCTAAAACAAGTTTAGCAGTCTACAAACAAGAATTCCTTTAACATTGCAACACCCACAGCCATTTCATAGGTCTTGTGGCTTGGATCTCATTCTTGGTGGGGGTTGCTCTTTTTTTCTTATCCAGAGTGTTTACATCTCTGTGGTGTCGGCAATACAGACCCATCTTTTTAAGAGCAGCAAGAAAAAAACAGCAATAAATCTCTGCAATGTGTTTTCAGTATGTCTATAAATCTGAAATATTTAAATGTAAAACAGTCCCTTTCTTTGAAAACTGTGGGTTGAAACTCACAAAAGGATTGATTACAATATTTTTATTCAAGATGATCCAAACAAAGATGAGGCTAATATCTTTCCTTGAGTGTACTTTTTACATTAAGAGGCACTGAGAAAAAAATCCCCCCCCAGTATTTTATTAAAGGTATTGTTGGTGGTTTGTCACAATGGGAGTGAAGCCAAAAGTGTTCTTACAGAAAGATATACAGTGCACTGATAAAATTGTATAACCTGTGTGTTTTAAAGAGACAGTTAAAAGGTTCAGCTGTTTAGGGGAAAAAGCAAAATAGGCACAGATAGATCTTTCTTCTATGTCTATATTAATCATCTTAAATGGAGTGTTATTCAGACAGGTGAATACAGATTCCTATAAGTAATCTGTAAGTAGCTGGAGAGATTTCATATACCCAGACATCTGTGGTGATTTTTTTGTGAAATAGAAGTTTCAATCTCCTCTTTTGACAAATGATAATATTTTCATAACAGTGCAATTCCCAAAGGATCAAATACTCACTTTGTTAAGTGCCTTTAGAGTATTCAGCACTTTCTAGAGTCAAAAATAGTTTCTGCCCAACAGAGAATGAATGCCTGGGACCTGAGACAGAGTGATAAATAGATAACTGAGGTTTGAAAGGCAGGAGAGAGACAGACCCAGACAAAGAAATCTACACAGCCAGGTAGATTTGAATAAATCAACAGGTTCTGTCTCCAACAATGTGGAGTGACCAGAGAAGAGGTAGGATTACATGGGTTGTAATTCTCTTATCAACAAAGTGCTGGACCTAACAAAGCTGGAAGAGACTTAATAAAGAGATTGGAGAAAATAAAAGAGATTTTGGTGAAAGCAGAGGCCTTCAAAAGACTCAAGGTCAAAATGTGTGTTTGGGGAGACTCACCCCACAGTAAAGCCATTCTAATACAGCTCTGCTTCATATCATCCTTTCAGGAATGAGAAATACATTACCTCACCCAAGGCATATACCTTAGTGTGTGTGAACCCACCTTCCCAGTGTTAGTCATGTGCCAAGATTCTAGTGAAAAACACTGTATCCAGCTATCTCCTCTGGGCACCAGCATTTTTTACTTCATCTACTTCACACACTTACTGTTCTGTCCACATACAGACCTTGGCCCCGGTCTTGAGAGCACCTGGCAGGATTTTGGCAACAAAAGAGGACACAGAGCATTGAACCTGAGTTTGCCACGTCCCAGGCAGGAGCTGAGTCAGCAGCAGGTCCATGGGCTGCCCACAGGGATGGTGCACAGGCGTTTGCAGAGGTCAGGTCAGCCCACTGAAGCTCTGGATTCCGGCCACCTTTGCCATTCCAGTTTTCAAGAATTTTTACAGCAACAGCTTCAAAATATCAGTGCAGAATTTATAAGCTGCACATAGACAGATTCCACAAATAGTCACACAGGCCAAGCCACACACCCAAATGGATATTTCCCAGCTGCTGGAGCCAGTGGGGTTCCCTGCTGCGACCTCTGTCCATCCCAGCAGCTGGGAAGGAGCTTCCTGCTGCCTCAGGGGCACATGGTCCCTTTTCCCACTTCTGGGATGGAAAGAATGGAAGACTTCTAGAACATTCCCTGTATCTGGGAAGAATCCTTCACCACCAGTACTGTGAGAAGGGAGTGGGTCTTGCTTTTGGGTGAAGAACCATCAATGACCTTGTTTTATATTGTGCTGCTTTAATTTGATTGAATGGGCACAAGAAAAGAAAGAAGGGAAAAGAGTTAATAGTGAGCATAAGCACTGATGGTACAGAAGAGGAGCTAGCACCGAAATTCAAGCATCCTAATAAATGGAGTGAGTTGAATAAACAATTTTAGTGACTATCATGGGTCAGATCCTGGAAAAACATTAGCAGATATGTTTATGCCAGTATAAACACTTAAGTAAATCACTGTGTGTTACTACAGTAACGTTGCATTTGAGCTGAAGTTGTTAGAAATCCCCTTCAGAAATTAACCCAGTTATTCTTAATAGCAATTATGGCTTTTTAAAACCACATTTGCATTCATCATCATAGAAACTGAAATATTTCTAATTAAAAAAATGGCAATAAAATGAAAGGAGTTTGTGTATTAGGTTAGTGGCTGGAAGTGTGTTTTTCTCTCAGCTCTGAGCTGTGTTGCTCCATTAGCTTTCAGAATGATTGCACAGAGTAGTTTGCCAGGAGATTTGCTCTATGTAAAGTTGTACAAGTGCTTCTGTACTCTAGAAAACAAGAAATGACAGGAATATGTTGTAAAAATGTATCCTCTCTGTTGGGAGGTTTTTTATTACACATGCATTTAGCCCAAATAATTTTAAACTTACATTTCCACCAAGGCTCATCTTTGCTTTAACAAGTGTTTTTTATTAACTGGAATGATGGGTTTTTCATTTTGAACTGAAATCTCCTTTTTGTGTTTTCAGAAGGGCACATATCTGAAGGCTTATTTTTAAAGCTGAAATGCAATATGTTGAAAAAGCATTTGTGAACTCTTTTTCTGTAATTGAAAAAATACTTGAGTTAGACTTTAAAGTGTGAAGAATGATACAGCTACTATCTGTGCTGACTCAGGCCAACTTGCTTCCATGCTGGTATGTCCTTCAAAAGGAGTTAGAAAAATCACTTGAGGAGAAGAAAATTTGTCTAAAAATGTGAATCAAAACTTTTCATCGCTGCATGCAAAATATCAAGTGTAATGCATGCTATAATTTTGATCTCAACATAGCTTTTTTTCATGATGTTGGCAATATGGTCTGGCTAGATCAGGATCCTAAAAGAACACTGTTATTTTATAGTTGGAAATGATGCAGTAATAAATTTTGCTTCTCAAAAATGTAATGAGAAGCAAGTGTCATCGCAGCCATGTTCCTGTAACACTGCATTTTTTATTGTTTCTGGCTCTGTGTTATTAATACCCAGATCCAAATGGTTTGGGTTGGGATTTTTTTTTCCCCATATATTCTCTAAATAGTACTTAGGGATCAGAAAGGCCATAATGATCTGAATGAGCATAAGAATAAGTCAAACATTTTTCTTGGTCAGGCAAGAACTTTGTTCAGTTTTTAAAGGTACATAATCCACAGTGATTATGTTCAAAGAATTAATATGGCTTTATGTTCCAGAACTGTCCCTGCAGATCCCCACATCAGCCAAGAATAATATCTAGACAGATTTACCAGCCTGAAAAGGTTTTAAGTGGACTTCATACCCGTGCTCAACGTAGCTTGATTTAACTTGATCAAAGTCAACCCTTTCAGTAATGTGCAGTTTGCAGGAGGAATGTGAACCACAGCAAGCAGGGCTTTTCTGCCCCTCATCCACCTCACCTCTGAGGAGGCTGGGGGTGCATTAGAGGTTGGGAGGAGGCAGAGCCAGGCCAGCTGACCTCAACTGACCAAATGTTATACATGGTTTCACATTTCACCTAAGGTTTAAAGGGATTATTCCTTTTCACTGAGCACTCTTCGTTTATTTCCTTGTACCACTGGCCTCATTAACCACCTGATTAATAGAATTCACCTCTGCCATGCCTGTCTGTACCTGTTGTTTCTTTAGGGAGTCAAGAAAACCCCAGAAGTTCTGGAACAAGCACTGCAATTATCCTACTTGCCTTTTGCAGTCTCGTAGTTTTCATTATTATTATTTTTCACAGCTATCTTATCTTTATGTGCTGGGAGAGGGAGCTATTGAAATTCCTTCTGAGACACTTCACTACCTGTGTCCATTGCTGAACCTTACCAGTCTCAAAAAGGAAAACCAAAAAGGTCACATTACATGTGTAGCCCAGAAACCACACCAACTTAGACATTTCTGTGACCAGGACCCCACCTTCCTCAAGTAAGAATTACATCAATACCATCATCATCATCATCATCATCATCATCATCATTATCATCATCATCATCATCATCATCATGCTGTAGCCAAGACCACTCAGTTGTTTGCTCAGATTCATACACCATAATCTAATGATCAAGATCAATGTACATTAGGATTTTGCTGCAGTGTCAGCACACCTGAGGGAGTGGCAGAAGGCACCTCTGCCAAACTCCTTTCCTGAAGCCAGACAGTTTTGTTTTGTAGCACATTTTATTATTTTGAGTGCTGTTTTGTGTTTATAATAGAGAACCGGCAAAGTGATGCTGCTGTGCTTTGTAAATGGAGTTCTGCAAACAGTACAAACTTCATTTTGTGAAAATGAGCACAAATAAATTGTTCTTTTACAGTTCATTCCTGTTAAAATGTTCCTGCAAGTGTCTTATATCTACCCAATTGTTCCAGCCTGGTGTCTCTCTCATTTATCTCACTTGGCAACTTCTTCCCCATGGAAGGAGCATTACAAACCCTGCCAGGGCTGGAAGCAGAGTTCCTCATAATCTAATAATGTGGGATCTCCCTGATTACCTGGTGCTGCTGTTCCATGACCAGTGCAGCCACCTGCAGGAGGGGCTCTGCAGCTCCCAGGATGAAGGGCTGCATTGTTCCAATGTTGTTTCTCCATGGGAGTCAGAGGATGTTAAGGCCTGCCATGGCTGTTCCTTGTAGCCTCCCAGGAAACCCTGGGATTTAGGCCAGAGAGGAGTTCAGTGCACTTGATCAAAAAGAAAAGCAACACTTGAACGTTCTCTTTTTGACCTAACCCTCCTTGTCCATAATTTGGCCTGGGAGCACTGACTGGCAGCAAACTGTGCAGACCATGCAGGTGCATTCTCCTTCCTCAGCTCAGGTGAGCGGTCTGAAACTGCCTGAAGTTGGTAACACAGAAGCCACAGTGCAAACTTTGGGGTCGCACACGACTCTGATGGCTGCTTACACAAACAGAGAGTGTCTCCAGGATCTGTGCAGTTTCAGATCAGAGCTGGTTTCATTAGTAAGTGCTGGCTTGCCAGACAAGAAAAGGTGATTCACTTGGATGGGCAGAGAACTGCAGTTTTTCTGCAATGAATTCATTATTAACACAGTGAGAGACAGAACCAGGCAGTTTCAAATTCACAAATCATCTGTCTTTTTACTAATATCTGTGTTTTTTGGCACCCCAAGAGCAGTCTCTGTTCCCCTGGAGAGACTCTTTCATAATGCTCAATAATGTATCTGTTATTATGAGAAGGATGTTGAGAGTTTAGAACACAGCAGCTCAGCTGAAGCAGCTGTTGCTTCAGAGACAGCAAAAGCAGAAAAAAAGACGTTTAAAATTTTTAAATGTGTGCTCCCATGTGGTCCATTTCTCAGCCCAAAAAGGGGCCTTTGCATTGCAGCTGCCACCTGTCTGCAAAGGGGGAAGCTTTAGGAAGGATTTTCCTGGAGCTGCTCTTGGCGGCTGGTTCCAGCCCACAGCCAAAGCCAACTTTTAAAAACCATTGTGAAGAGTGAATTCAGCTATTCCTCTCTGCTTAGATTTCTCATGACCCTGATCCTCCACAGGGGCCTGCAGTTGTGGAGAGTGACATGGTAAACCTTGGCCAGTGAACAGCCCAGCAATCTCCAGAAACAAGTACCATTACCTGCCTGGTTATCTGTAGGTGATCCAAGGTGCCACAGGAAGCAGCAATTACAATTCCCTCGGAAAATGAGGAGCTGGTAGGCACAGCAGGGGTCAGAGCATCAGCCAGGCAAAGACCCTCAGGGCAGAGAGCTGCTGTGGGCATCCCTCAGCACAGCCTGGGGAGCAACGTCCTTGCAAGGATGCCAGGGGTGAATCCTGTGGATGAGCTGTGCACACCTTCCTAAGGCTGTGCCTTACTGTACTCAAGCAAGCTGCCACACTGTATGCCTAGCACTGCTTTTCTTTCCTGAATATCAGAGATTTGCTGTGCCTGAGGCTCTGCCTGGCCCTTGGAGCCACTTTCTCCCGTGGAGTAACCCCACACCCCTTGGTGGATACAGCTCGCTCAGCTGTGACTGCTAAAGAGCAGGGAAAATCAGTTCTGCAGGAAGCCTTGTTTTTAAAGCTGGTTCATATAAGATTTTATACCTACCTTCTTTAAGTGTGGAGTGGAAAAACTGAACTGTAATTCATGCACCCTTCCTCTGTGTTTTGAATGTGTTAAATCAAAAGTAAGATTTATACAAATAAAATCCAGCAAGTGCCCGTTAACACAGAGAGTGTTGGAATTCTGGATTTGCCACACTGATGTGTAGAGACTAATGGGAGTCATATATATTTTAATGCATTTCTAGCCATTTCTAGAATTCAAGAAGTATCCTGTCCCTATTGCATATTATTTTGTTTATCTTCCTTGACTTTGCCAATTAACACGCATGGCCATGCTTGAAGTTATGGGTTTTACAGACCCTTGTGGCTTTATGCTGACACAAATTGCTGCTCAAAAGAAAAGTAAGGGAAAGGAAAATTTATAGTTCAGCCCAACTCTGTATGCCAAAATCTAAAAATGGTTTAAGACAGCTTCTTAAATAATCATACTTCAAACAGCATGCTCAAGGTCCTAGGCCAGAAATGTCAGGCATTTTTGTACTTCCCCAAACTCTGTGGAAATAAATTAGTAGGGTTTTTTTGAATTATACAATTATTGAAGGAAGTGCCTGACAATTTTCATCCAGACTCAGAGCTGCCAGTTCTCACAAAATTGGGATTTTAAAAAATAATTCCAGTTCCTACTGGAAGGATGAATGACAGCAGCATGAATTACAATAGGTTCCTAGATCTTGTTTTATTTTTTAAAGGTACCTTCCTTGTTCTTCTAATCATGGAAAGAAAAACATAACTGTCACCCCTTAAGGCTAAAGCAAATTTCATAGTGCTATTCTAAAATTATGATGGCTAAAGTTCATTTTGGAGACCTAACTGATGGTACTGAAGCTGGGCCAATACTGTTAATTTAAGACAATGGGTACTCTCCTGGCATCAGTAGAGCTAAATTGGATACTGTAAGTTTTATATATGTATTTGTTTTATATTTATATCATATATATTTGTTTTATACAAAAATAATTTCCAAACTTAAGTGGTTTTACTGCAGATTCTAATGGCATATATGAACAGAAAACTCTACCTGTATAATTCTTTATGCCCTATATAAAATGTCCTGTGATTTGCTTAACATACTATTTTTAGACATCTTGTAAACAGCTCAGATAATTATTGTTCCAGAAGATACTGGGGGGAAAGAAAATCTCTGATGGTTTGAGCCCTTGTGCCCATTGAAAGGGCTGGAATTAGATTTCTGATCCACCCACCTGTGCAGTACAGACAGTGCAGTGTTAAGGATGTGGCCAGATTGTCTCAGGTGAGCTATAACTATAATTATAGTAGCAGGAGGAATCTCATCTAGAGACCTGCTGCAGATTATTTCACTGCCATTACTACTTTAGATTAGCTAAGCAAATTTTCAGCATTATTAACTATGGGAGAAATGTATTAGCTGTGAGAGAGATGGATATTTGGGATTTTTCTGGAGTCAGCGGAGTTGCTCAGGCTGTGTTCCAGCACTGGTAGCTCCCAGAACAAAGTGATGTCTGAAAGATCACATAGACACCAAGGATATAATTTGGCCATATCTATGTTTAGGTGCGGCACAACCACAGGGACACTGACAGAGTTTATTTTAATACTGCAGACAAAAGTGGCCCAAGGTTTGGGGCCAGTCCTGGGGCAGGGGGTGCAGCTGTCCTTTGTGTGGGATGTCTCTGACGTGGAGGCAGGGGATGTGCTCCTGTTCCTGGGGCAGGGGATGTGTCCCTGCTCCTGCTCCTGGAGGAAGGGATGTGTTCCTGTTCCTGAGGCATTTGATGTGTTCCTGCTCCTGCTCCTGGGGCAGGGGATGTGTTCCTGTTCCTGGGGCAGGGGATGTGTTCCTGTTCCTGAGGCATTTGATGTGTTCCTGTTCCTGAGGCATTTGATGTGTTCCTGTTCCTGAGGCAGTTTGATGTGCTCCCTGCTCAGCCCCTGCTCCCTGCACCGCTGATCCCTGCCTGCTCTGGGCACAGCCTCATGGTCCATGGGAGGATGCTCTTTTCTGTCACTGCCTTGTGAAACGGCTGGAATTCCACATGATTTTCTTTCTGTTGGTGCACAGTGCCTGTGTTGTTTTCTCCTTTTGCCAGGAATGAGAATTCCCTGTGGCACTACAAAGGCAGGAGGAAGTAGGGAAGCATGAAGTGCAAATCAGTGCATAGAACAACTAGAGTATCCTGCAAAAATACTAACTCGTGCCTGATGGCAACATTTGTACGTGAATTTCTTAATTTACAGTCATTGACACAGAGAATAGAGTGGGGCTGAATAATATCCCATAATTGCTGGGGAAGTATTCCAATTTTTAGCTATTTATTCATCATTGTTAATCTCAAATCTTTCAAGATAATCCACTGTTTCTTTTTCTTCCTAATCCCTTCTAATATTAATCTATGTTAATACCATGTATTTATGTATTTGAAGCATGGATTACGGGTGTTGCATAGCTCTGTCTCTCCCCTTACTCTGCTTCTTATTACATTTATTTTTTATACATGTTTATGTATACATGAATATACACACAGACATACATCTAAATATTTATGATGCATAAATATGTAAATCTCTCTATGTATAAATAGAAACAATTAATTTCTCTGTGTTTAAGTCAGAAGTATGTGGTTACATACCTATATAGTTTTTGCCTTTTGCATACACATTTTTCCTTAGAAAGGTATTATATTGTGACAGATGTTGCTGCATGCAGAAACACCAAGAACTGCACAAAATGAAGCAGCATCAGTTTAAAAATAAAGAGTAGACATGTCAGTTCCGTCCTAAATATTTTTGTGTAATGTATAAATACATTTGTGCAAAAAACTATTATTCCATTGCTGTAGAGATTTATGCATGGGCTTAAGTCAATAAACTGTGGATAATCTCATTATAATCAGTGGATTGCTACCAGGGTTTAGTTAAATATGAACGTCTTTCTGGAATTATGAATATGTAAATTAAATTATAAAGAGCAGATATTTATATGGATGGTTGCACATCATGCTGAGAACATTTGATCACACTGTAACAAATGTTGATCCTTTTTCTTGGTGGCATTTAAATCTACTGGAAAACTGCCTTATGGTCGAAACCCTGATGTAACTGATGTATTGTTAAAACTGAGGGTTGGGAGGGTTGTTTTGCTTTGCTTTTTGCCCTAAGGATTGTCAGAGGCTTAATCAGACTTGCTGGTTTATTTCCATATCAAAGTTAAGCAGGAAATATTTTATTAACAAACGTCTGCATCGAAACCTTCCCCTTGGATGGGAGCCCTCAGTACCAGGGCTGACTGCAGAATCCAACAGTTCCTGCTCTGCAATCAGAGTGGTCATTGTTCTCAGACAGGAACCCACCAGTGCCCCACTAATGAATGTCCTCACATATTTCCTCCAAGGAACAATTGCAAAAAATCCGAGCACGTCTAAATGGGGTTCAGAGCTAAAAACTTAAAAATCTCTTTGGTGAACATTTTCCATCAGTGTAATAATTTCACAGAGATCCTAAGTTGTAATCATCCCTAAGTAGAACTGATACTCAAAATTATGGAAAAGAAACAAGCACTTTCAGAAGAGCTGATTAAATGTGCTGAAGGAGAATATGCCAAAGATAATCCCTCAGATATTGCAAAATAGGATTTTACAAACCCACACGTGGAAGAGCTGTTTATGTTTCAGAGAAATCTGAAGTTGAGGTAGAAATTCAGTTGCATGTGATTAATAATTTTGGTTTTATAGTGATCATTTTGGTGGGGAGCACAGGATCCAGCAGACCTCTGACACTCTGGGATAGTTCACTTTACTGATTTTTCATCCTAACTTCACCACTCCATGTATGTACACTGGAGTACAGCAGTGATTTGGGGACTGTCTAAACTAGGGTTGCAGGTTCATTCCTTTTTGTGTTTCTCCTCTCTGAAAACAAATGTAAAGAGGGAAGCAGCATCCCCCTAAGAGAAAAAAAACCCATGGAGTCACCTCAGTTAGAGACTACAATGGCAAATTAAGTAATTTATTGCATGCTCCTGAATAGAAGCAGATTCCATTCCCTGTGAATGGAGATTGACTCAATATAATTATCCTCTCTAGAGCTTTAAACAAACCAGCTTTAAATATTTTAAGTGATGTGGCTTTTATCACTTCCTTTGGACAATATTTTCATTGTCTAATAGATCTCACTTTGAATTTTCTTCTGATATCCTGCCTAAATAGCTTAACCACATGTCATTATCTCTTATTCTACTTAGCTAAAATTCCTTACAACAAGCCCTGTCAATTACTGTTCCCAGGAGCTGCTGCTTCAACTGCTTTAGTAGTGATCATATAGCTAAAATCCTTCATCAAAGAAGGCATTCTCATGGGTATTAAAGCATTTGTCATTAAAAACTATATATATTCCATAGATATTTTAGTTTCTAAGCCTATAAAATAACCCTTAATTCAGATGTGAGAGCCCTATCCTTTCTAATTCATGCACAGTTGAAGATGGCTCTGATGCTAAGGAAGATCTCCCCTCTGGCAGCCCCGTGGGTTGGGGTGGGCAGTGGGAAATCCTCCTGCTGGGTGTTGAAGCACTTGGCACAGGGTGCTGTGATTTGTCTGCAAACAGAGCCCACCTCCTGCAGCCTGGGCAGGAACAGCCTCCCTCTGTCCTGGAGGGCACCAAGGGGCAGAGTGGCTCTGTCTGGTGGCCCTGGGATGTTGGGCAAGCACTCCTGCTGTCCTGGGGACAGGGCTAAAGGAGCCAGGGAGCCTGGAAGAGAGGGGGTGGGAAAGGGCAGGGCTGGGCTCAGGCACGTTCCAGGCAGGAGGAACATTCCAGGCTTCCTCTTGTCTGTATTGGCCAAGTTAATGCTGGGAATATCAGATGAGTGCACAGAAGGCAATGCTGGTGAGAGCTCATGGCAGTGGTTACAGAGCTTTTGCAGTGCAGTTCTGACATCCAGGTTTGCTGATCCACTCAGGGCAGCCTGGCCAAAGCCATGGCTGTGATGGGCAAATCCTCTCTTTTACCTGCCTGCCTTTGGGAGAGCTCTGGTTACAGGGGGTCCCCCAAGACACACCACAGGCTGAGTCCCCTGAACCTCAGCAACCACAGAATCTGCATTTTTGCCAAGTTCAGTTTACAGTAAATGTTGGCATCTGCTCAGTCTTTGCCCAGTGTGTGCCATGAGGGCATCAGCCAGAGTTAGGCTCCTGTTCTCAGCAGAGGAGGCTGTGCAGAGCCAAGCTGGGCCAGGCACAAAGGGGTTTCACAGCCCATGAGCAGCTGTTGGGCACCTCCATCAGACCTTCAGATTTCCTTCCCTAAACCTTCACTGCCCCTTGGCTTTCAGTGTTGTTCCCAGGGTGTGCCCTGGGGAATCCTGCAGGGCAGAGCACTCTGCTGTCAGGTACAGGTGCAGTGACTGCAGCAGATGGGACACGTGCAGGACCTTTCTGGTGTTGCATGTTTGGCACAGCTTATGGCTGCAGTGTGCCCTCAGGTCAGGGTTGTTGGTGAGTCTTGCATTTAGAAGCTTGTCCCATAATCATGGGAGATGGGAAAAGAATTCCTAACATACTTTCCTTCCCATGGGATGGCAACATCCTTCCCATGGCAGTGCAAGTTTTCAAGTGGGATTCAGTCACGATTTCTACAAACTTGTGCTTTACAGAGAAAAAAAAATTAATTGTCCAAAATGTAAGATGATTTTTTATTTATTTCTGTTCTCTCTCAAACTAGTAGGATATTTGCAAAGAAGAAATGAAAATTACCTGAGATAAAGACCAATTTGAAGACAAACTCCTGTCAGAACTGTCCTGCCATGTGCTGAAGTGATGGAAAGAACAATGAGTGTGGTCTGGGAAAAGGATCTAATTGGAGACATTCTCTATAGATACAGAATAGGCTGAACTAAATCACTCAGCTACATACATATGAGCAAACTTGCATTTATTCCTTTTATTTGGCTCTGACAACTCCTGCAATGCCTTGGTGCTGAATACTTCCTTATGAACACTTTACTGTTAAATTAAATCCATTGCATGTCCTGTTCAAGAGATTATCTTGAGGACACGTGACTAAAATTGTTAAATTGCTCACTGTAAGAAATGATGGATTTTCCAAGGACTGAACAGTCCATAGAGTTGGAATGCAGGAGCCATATGGCTGATGAGATCTGTGTGAGAAAATACACTTCTAGGCAGGGTTGAGGGAGCCAAGGCAGAGGAACAGCCCCTTTATTTCTGGGCAATTTCACCAACTCACTTAATAGGAATGAGTTAAGGTCCACCCTTTTTTAATCCATTGAACATAATAGATATAAAAATGTAAATAGCCTCAGATAACAGGCAATAATAAAAATCATATTTTGAAGATATTTGTTAGCTGCTGAGAAAATACAAGACCACCCTAATAGTTTAAGGCTTAGATTCCTAATTTGATAAAATAAACTCTCTCTATCTGTAATATCACTGCTGCAATTCTTATGCTTTGTCACATGTTCCTTGAAACTCAGTGTCCTTCAGCTTGAAAGCCTCAGATCATAGGTCTTACTGTATTTTAACTAAACCACAGAATCTGTGTTTGCCTTGAAAAAGGCACTTTTCTGATAGTGTGACTGAAGAGTCTCCAACATCAGAGTAACTGATTTGTGTTTCTACCTTCCATGGCTGGAGATCAGAGGTCAGAGGACAGAGAGAGCTCCATGTCTCATCTCTAAAGGCCAAGAGTGATGCTCCTGTGTTCAGCTCATGCTGCCTTGAGCAGCTGGGGCTGGCAGAGACATCAGCATGGGCTCTGTGCCTCTGTGCCTCTGTGCCTCTGGCATCTCCTCACTGGGCAGGTGCTCCTGTCACTGCTGCAACCCTGCAGCATCCGTGCAGGGCTGCCTCACTGCAGGACGCTGCAGGGTGAAACCAGATCCAAATCTACAGATTCTCCCATCTATACATCCCCAGGGGGGAGGAGAGCATAAACAAGTGAACACTTTTGTGTCCTAGAGCAGCCAAGGAGAGGGGAGAGGCAGCCTGAGCTCGTGCTGTGCTGCTGCCCCAGCCAACAGGCAAGTCAGCTGGGGCAGGGCACACACAGAGGCTCTTTCTTCAGTGGTTTGGGGGCTCTTCCATTGTAATACACCCCAAAAACTGTCCCAGACCTTGTGCTCCTGTCCAACAGAATAGATCAACCCTATATTAGCAATTTAAACCAGATAGGCAGAGCAAGCAGTTTAGAATAGATAAAAGACTGCTGAAAGAAAAGTCAAAATGATACAGTCCTCAGGCAGAAACCTGACTTTGTGGGCCAGGTCTAAGGTCCTGTAACAACAAATAGAACAAACAACAGAGTAGTAAATAACTGACTGAAAGGACAAAGCTGGCTGCACATAGAATTCCAACAGCAAAAGGGAGACTACAATAATTCTTCCTCCTGACTGTTTTTCAACCTCCTGTGCCTCATGGAAGGAGAATTAATGTATGCTCACCCTCCACGTTGCTCCAGCACTGCACTTCCATACACAAAGCAGCGAAAAGCAGGTCCTATATATTTTGCTTCTGCTGGCGGCTCCTCCCATCCCATCAAAGGCTAATAAGGTATTTTGGATGCTTCATCTCATTTGTTATCTTCCTGATGGCATTATCATTCCAGGCACAAAGGCACTGGGATCTCCCAGCCCTTATGGCCAGCACATCCAGAATTGTGGTCCCCCTGCTCCTGTCACCACAGCCACGCACACCCTTGGGGCTGTGTCCCCCAGGGTTTTACTGAGTCCACAAAAGCTGACAGGGCAGCTCTTTTTGCTGCCCAGCCCTTGCTGTAAGGGTGGCCTCAGCACAGGGCAGAGCTCTGGGTTGTATAACTCACTCACTCACTACCATAACTCTGGGTTATTTACATGCTGCACACCCAGCCTGTGCTGGGCTGCCTTCAGCATGGAAACACCTGGATTTACACATTGCTGGTGCTCCTCTGCAGTGCATGAGCCTCCTCCTCTGGGAGCTGCTGCAGGCAGTGCCCTGCAGAGCACACTGTGAGCACTCACACCCCAAAGCTGCCCACAGGGTGCTGCCCATGCCAAGGTTCAGGCTCTTCTTTTGCAGCACTGGCATCCAGCCTGACTGCACAGCAGCCTTCAAAATGGTGTAGAAATCGGTTCCAGTCTTCATAAGATGCCATACCCCTGAGATTAGTTATTAAAAGATTTATATCTTGTTAATAATGGTCTCAGAACCACCCACGGGTGTTTTGCTTTTAAATCTGGTTTTGTAAATTGATGATTAAGAAGTAATACCCAAGGGATTTGTTCCAGTAGAGCATTATTTTCTCCTTAATTAATACAGGAATTTCAGGGGATGACACTCTTATCTCTGTCTCCTTAAAGGGAGAGGGAAGCTTCATCCCAACATCAGTAAAGCTCAAAACAAAAGCACTGCTTGATTTTCAGTATGTATGTGGGTAGTGCCTAGTAGCTGGTCACTGGGATATTTGCTCCTTGTCCTCAAAGAAGGCAGTGAGCTTCACAGATTTGGGTAAAATAGAGTTTAAGGACCAAAAAAAAAGGTCTGAGCAAGAAAAAAAAAAAAGAAAAAAAAAGAAAAAAGGGTTTGTGAGGGTGAGACTGCCTAGGGCACCAGCCCAGTGTTATGCTGCTTTTATGGGAATGGTCATTATTGGGCAGGGAACTGTCAATTATGTCTCAAGGCTGATCAGGGAACCACAGGAGGAGAACATTGCTCTGTGGGTCTTTCTGTAAGATAAGGACATGATCATTAAACACCATTCACAGCCTGAAACAGGAGTGTGGCAGGGAGGCAAATGCAGGTCAAAGAAGTCAACTGTACAAGAAAAGTCCTAGATCAGTGGTGTTTTGGGAAAGAAAGCCTCTGGTGAGCAAAGAGATCTGCTGTGAATTTTGGCTGATAGATATTTATGATAAATCAATCTCCTTGGGTGCTGCAGTGAATTGTATTTCTGAGGCTGTAGGTGGACCCTGCCACAGGTATGTGACATAACATGCTCTAGGGTCATGATTTTCCAAACCATTTGGATTAGGATCCTGGCAGGATCACACAGGGACTCCTTTTGAAGACCTTGGGCAAGATAGAAACATGTGCCAAATTCTCCTCCCAGATAGAAATCTATTGAGAGCTGTACCTATCTGCAGGTGCTTAATTTAAAATAAGGGTAAAATAAGCTTTAGTCCTGGGAAGAAGTTGCTAAATAAGTGCCAGCTCAGAGAGATCTCTGAGAAGATGTGTTGTGGCTGCAGCAAAAGGGGCAGAGGGGTCAAGTATGAGACAAATCAGTGTTTGTGCAGTGAAATCTGTGTGAAATCTGTGAACCATGTCTTTGGCACACCCTTCTGTGCAGTCAGTAGGGGAAGAGATTGAAACCAAGGGTTTGGAGGTGGAAATGCTGTGTTCCTTCTTTTCTGGGGCTCCAACTTGAGACAGCTAAGCTGATGTTTCTGGTTAGCAGATGTGGCAGGAGCTCTGTTGCACTGACATCTGCTCTGAGTGGGAATGTGCTGTACTCTGTAATTGCTTTACAAAGTCAGGCCCTGTGCTCCTCAAAGAGGGGGGGACACAAACACCATGGCACATTTGCAATTAGGGGAGGCTCAGGAGCCTGATGGGGAATGCAGGGGACACAATAAACTCCTCACTGGTGGCACTGAGCACTGCTGAGTCTGCACAGGGAATTTGGCTCTATACTGAGAGTCTGCACTACAACACTGCAGGCAGTACCTTCATTCTCGTACCTGCTGGTCCCTTACTTCACAAATCCTTACTTCCCAGGCTTAATGTCCTTTTATAAATAGGGTTTGGGAGACTTGATGTCATTAATTTGCAAGGCAGAACTCCCCAAAGGTAGGAGTTGTTGCATTAGGCACTGTTCAAACCTATAAAAAGGGTTTGGTCCTAAACCAAAGGGCTTGTAATTTACCTTTAGCAAAATACTCGATGGGTGGGTGTAAAAGGCATGTAAGAGGTACTGAAAGAAAAGTGTTTCTCTGAGATATATTCTAGTGATCTCTCCAGTCCCATATCAAACCTGAACTGCAGCAGTTAATTCATAGTGGTAGCAGATGTTCAGATATTGCTGAGCCCCAGTTTTGTACTGACAGTGAACAAGTTAAAGACCCTTTAATCATCACAAGACATCATCCCTTTCTCCAGTCCTGTTTTCTTTAATAAAAACTATTTGTATCACATTAAAGAACCAAGTCACCTCCTACTAGTTCACTGGAAACAGGCAATAATGTACCATAGGGTGCCTACTACAGGAGGGCTCTGAGCCTGGAGCCACCCAAAAATTCAATAGAACTGTCCCAGGAATAGCTTTGAAACCAAAGATTCTTGAGACCTTCTTAAGTTTCCTTATGAAATCCTGTAGTGCTTTTCCTGACCAACCAAAACAACAAAGTACAAGTCCACACAAGTCAACGAGCTGCAGGAAAACCTGGTGCAAGCTGAAAAGCAGAAATTCCAATGTTGGTGGGCTTCAGGGCTGGAGGCCTGTGAACTCTGTGAAAATCTAACAAAGCAACCCCCGAATGTTCACATGGAGATGTAAACAGAGAGCCAGGTCTGCAGCACTTGGACTGGGCTTTTTCTGTGGGGCTGTTACTGCTTTAACCAGACCACATGCACAACAAAGTAAAACATATCTTGGTCTTTCCTTGGCCTTACTTCTTTTAGAATCAAGTGCAACATGAACAGCTTAGGGGAGGTGATGGACAGAAATACACTCAAGCTGCTTTCTTCTGTGTGCTCACCTTTGTTAGCAACAGAAGAAATAAAAATTAATAGTGCTATTACTCCTTTCCTCTAATCCTTCTCACCCCAGCTTTATGTCTCTTCAGCAAAAGGTCAGTCTTTTCAAGTATGATTTAAAATGTGCACTCATGAAAAGAGAAGAGCCAAACCACACAAATCCTGGATGTTAAAAATATACTCCCCGGTAAAGTGTGCATTCCTCTTGTGTCAAATAGTCACTCCCTTTCTGAGGCTGTTTGGTGGTGTTGTGAGATGTGTTTGCGTGGAAATAGCTGACACAAGTGATATCAGAGGAGCCAGTGAAGGAACTGAGATCCTGATCACGCTCTTCCATGAGACACCCAAGGAAATGGAGCCTCAGTAAAGATCCTTGGAAGAGGAGCCACACTCAAAGAGCAGGACTTGGGAGGGGACAGGTTGAACACCCCAGATTCCCATGGATTTGCTAGGTATGACCCACACGTTTTGCTGCTGCTTCCCAAAGGGCACAGAATAGCTGAGGCCTCATGCAGTGCTCTCCTGCTGCTCTCCAAACTCCACCTTTAGCATCCACAGCCTGCTGCTGCTCTGGGTGAGGTCCTGCTGGGTCACAGCAGCATCCCCCAGTGACCCAGGGAGGCTCAGAGCTGCCTGGAGCACAGGGCAGACACTGCAGCAGAAAACAGCTGGAAAAGGTGTGGGAAAGGCTGCAGCCAAAGGGTCTGCAGGCTGTGGGGATGTGGGATGGGGAAATGTGGGAATATGGGAACGAGGGAATGTGGGAAACAAACCTGCCCTGCAGCTTTGGCTGGCAAGCAAAGACCCCTGTGCTTGGGCTGGAGTTCACCAGCTTTACTGACACTGTGTAATCCACTTAGCATGGCAGTAAAACACTCCAGCTTTCCAACTTTGCATCCACCGAGGCTTTTAAAAATCCTTTGAATTTATCTCTAGTCATTTGCAGAGACATTTTAATGGAGAAAGAGACATCATTATAGATTTCTTTACCTCGAACAACAGGGAAGCAGGGCACCCACTGGCAAAAACCAGAGCCAGAAACAAGAAAATAAATCTCTAAGGGACCAGGAAAATACAGTTCTGCCTAGAGATAGCATTTTTTATTTAAAGCTTTTATTGTCTAGATTTTCCAGCTGAGGTTTCTGCTGTGTGAGAAGGGCTGTGTATTGTGTGTGTTTGGGTTTTTGCTGTTGTTTTCCCAGGGATGTTTGGTGTCCTAAAGGAATCTGCAAACTACAGATGGTGCCCAAAGCAAGGGAATGTGGAATGTGGAGTGGAACACAAATGGAGCATCTGAAGGGCTCCCTGTGTGCTCCTGCAGGCCAGGGAGCACTGCAGAGGAGACTCTTTGCCCCTTTTCTGTTATAGCAGAGTGATTGCTGCAGGACTGTTCATTTTCCTTTTCTGTCTCTCCATCATCCACCCCCAAAACCTAAACCCTTAAAAGCCCAGTTTGAGGAGTGGAATGTGTGGTACATTCCTGTTCTGTCTGATGGGACAATGTCTGTGCCCTGGGGGGTTGCTGAGGAAATTCTTTATTGACCATTAGTAATTCTGGGAGCTCATTGTATGGAATTCCAGTGAACTGTATTGTGTCAAAACCATGCTTAATTTAATATCTGATTTAATTAACTTCTGTATTCCTGTGCTGAAGAATGCTGATATGGAACGATATCTCCCAGGTATTGCCTGGGCATTTTGTGGGGTACATGAGCTTTTTTCAATGTTTATTTTGGGTTTGGATTTAAGAGGTTTTACATACAAAGGTCACTTTTAAGCAGCAGAAGCAAATTTAAAAACCCAGTGGTTTCTTACATTGCTAAAGAAAATTACAAATAACTGTATCATCTTTGAGATTTATTTATCTTTTACTTTTGCATTTTAAGTGTTTTCTATGTGAAGACATAATTATAATAAATAATTATTATTACTGTCTATACTGTCTGCAGCCCCAGAGTGAGGTGTCTGCCCTCTCTTCTGGCCTGAGTTCAGTCACACCATGGCTGCACCAAACCAACCAAACACAGCTGATTGGAACAGGAATGCCTAATCTCCTAAAAATATCAAGATAGAAAAGAAACATTTTTGCCTCAAGATATAATCACAGGCTGTAAAATATTTTGAAGGCACTAAATCCTGAAAAAGTTGGTCCAAAATTTTAAATAAAATCAGACCTTTCTTATGTCTTGATGGAGTATTCAGACACTTTCAATTGTATCTATTTCATTAAAGAGTTTGGGCAAAATAATCACCTGGGTGTCACCGAAAGCCCCCTTCAGAACCACTCTCCCCATCACCATCCAGCCTGCACAGCACCCTGCAAGGTGCCAGATTATATTTCCTTCATCAGCTGCAGGGGCAGCTAAAAAATGGTCAAACAACTCATGTGGTGTGATCCAAGCATACATTTTTTAAATTTGTGTATTCACCTTTAGAGAAAGTTGAGGCTGTTGCTTGTGAGTGATTTAACCCCTCTGTGGTGCACTGGAAGAGGGATGGAGTGATTTAAGTGCAGTCAGAACATGGGGTTGCTGATGTAGCAGTGACATTCACATATCTTGAAGATGTACAACTTCTGGAATATAAGTAATCAAATTTACTAGATAATTTAAATCAGATGTTTTGTGGTTACTGGAAAACAAAGACCACAAACTGAGAGAGAGGCCTAAATATCCTCTAATGATTTATTAGGAAGCCTTTCAGCCTACATAAGTGTTCCTATAAAATTGACTTAATAACTGAGATACAGGGCACAGTAAGACCAGA
This sequence comes from Cisticola juncidis, assembly GCA_013400215.1. Taxonomy (NCBI): domain Eukaryota; kingdom Metazoa; phylum Chordata; class Aves; order Passeriformes; family Cisticolidae; genus Cisticola; species Cisticola juncidis. The sequence continues at coordinate 57,922 of VXBR01010369.1, forward strand.
CATTTTTGTCTTACAGTTCAGTGTAACCATATCCTACAGCAACATTCTGAAAGCTCAAGCAGATGTTGTTCAAATAAATTGTTTCATGAAATGTGCTGCTCTTTTCTTAAGAACAAATGTCCTTTTGGCTGGGCTTTAATGGAGATACTTTACTGACTTCAGACAACAGCAGAGAGAAAACTATACCCATGTTGATTAAAGCAGACCTTTTTAGTTCAGAAGCAATAATAATAAAAGAATTGAAGACCTTAGTCAGACGAAAATTCATTCCTTGGTAAAGCTCCACAGCTCTGACTGCAGGAATGGTAAAATGTTGGGTATTTTTGGGGCAGTGCAGTGCCCTGATCCCAAATCCCAGTCAGCAGGGATGGCCCCACTGCAGGGTGTGTGTTCCCAGGGTTCATCCTGCTGCTCTCACAGGGGGGATTTGCTGGCAGAGAGCTCAGGGGGCTTCTCTTGGTACCCCAGAGGCAGAGAGATGCTCCAGGCAATACCAGCACACCGTGCTCCAGCACAGGAATATGGGCAAGCTCCCCTAACAGGAGTGGGAGAGAATGGAAAAGCCCCTTTTGATTGCAGTGGCCTCTGCTCAGTTACTGAAGGATCAATGACATTTAAACCTACAGGACACTGCAGCTGGGGTGAAGGGAATAATGCAGGGAGCTTTTTTACCAAGCCCATTAAGGTCAACTCTATTTTACAGTAAAGACTTCATGAACAGCCTGTTGAAATATTTAATATGCTTGGAGGTTGCAGCAATAGATCCACTCGACAGCATCTTTTCCTTCCAGAGTTTTTTGAAAATCCTTTGTGGGTAGATATATTTCAGGCTGTGTCAGTCAACTAGGTAGGAAGTCAATTTTCAAAAACTTTTTTTTTTTTTTACCCCAAAAATGAAATTTTCAAAAGCTTTATGTAAAACCCATGGCTGCAAAGCAGCCTGGGCAAGCTTCTTGATTTTGTTTTAAGAATCAGCTCTTCAGATCCTGAAAGACTGTACCATGCTGAGATGAACAACTATTTAGGCAATCTACATTCCCTTCACTGATTTGTTTGCTCCCCTACTGTCCAGCTCTTGAGAAAGGCTTTTCTGTGACAAGTCCTTTGGGAATGGACTGTCCCTGCATCCTTCACGTGCAGTATTGTGAGCAGACAGTGCAATAGATGGCAATATTAATATCAGCAAAGGATCCTCTGCTAGGCAGGAAATATGGGGAATACTGAATTTACTCATCATAAGATGACATTTGTGATTATTATCAAGCAGACCATAAATATGAATTATTTAGTGTCAGGTTCTCTGTAAAACACTGGTGATATTTATCACTAAGAAAACTCATTGTGTTGGTGTGTATCTGGAAGTGACAGATAAGAGTTATGGTATCACAAATGGGCTTTTCCTTCAGAGAAACAAGAACTTAATCGGTGTTTCAAACATTCAGGACATCTCTCATCTCTCAGTAAGTGCTGCTGTTTATTAGGGCTTGTGCACATGCTCTCAGACAAACTTCTACATCCTCCTCATATCTTGGTCCTTTCAGCTGACACTTCTTGCTGAAAATCTCCTTTGACCTTTGGGCTTGTTTTTGTTTATAAGTGCCCAGATTTCCATTTGATTTGGGATGCTGGAAAATCACAGATGTGCTCAGAGCTCTGACCTGTTTTCCACAGAGGCTGGTATCAAACAAAGCAGTAGAAGAACATTCTACATTTCTCTGACCGAAGCGCAGTGGCAGAGCAGCAGCCACAACACATGGGAATTATTTTACATTACTTTTATGTATTATTTGAAAACTCTTGCCAGTTTTCAAAGCAGGTGGAGTCCAGTGTGATACAGAAGGCCTTGAAACTCCTGTTCCTCTGCCTGAAGCTGTTCTGAGTGGAGGTGATGGCCAGTTGGTCAGTGGGTTGTGGCACGGTAAAGGTGTTCATGGCACCAGCATCAGCAGTGGGGCTGGACTGGACAGGAGACCACATGGAGGGTTTGTGCAAACACAGATTAATGAAAACACAGATTAATCTGCCTTAAAATAGTGTTCAAGTGGCACAGAGGAGGCTGGGTTACCATTCCCAGGGTGCTGGGGCACACACAAAGTCTCCCAGTGTCTCCTTTGAGGTACAACCTCCAAATTTCTTATGCCTGATATAACTACAGAGCTGTAATAAAAATTCTGTACCCTGCAAAGGTAGAAACAGCTAAAGCCTTTTGCCATTCAGCAAAATAACAGTGATTTATGTTCTCTTCATAATTTATTAACATTTGTTGCTGCCCCAGGGAAATTTTACATTTGGCAGCTGATAGATGTGATGCTCAGCTCTAGGAATCCTGCTCAGCAGCAAGGCTGAGCCACAGGCCTGGGATGGAGGGGCATCAACATGGCCTGAGCATGAAAACAGAGAATTTCACTGGAAACAACTGTTACTGCAGGGGTAGAGGATGTAGCAAATTGCCATCAGACACTAAGGCTGCAAACTGCTGGAAAAATGGCAAGAAAGGAGCATCCACCCAGCTCTGAATCCTTACAATGAAGGTGCTTCACAACAGCACTGGTATTTCCTTTTTACTTGAGAGATGAATAGAAATTACTTGCTTGAGTTCATCAGGAATGCATGTTACAAATGATGCACCAAGCACCTGCATCTGTGCTCGGTTTTGTAGTCAGAGATATTTTAGTGGAGCTATTCATAAATGGGGCCTTTTCTACAAGAAAAAGATTCCACAGAGACTTTTTTTCTTTTTTTCTTCTTTTTTTTTAAGCAGATGCAGAAATTCAAGTGAAGAGAATTTCAAAGACACATGCAATTCTTATATGTACTATGACTGATAAATGGTAAATTTGTATTTGATCATTTGAAAAAAAACTTACAAGAAAGAGTTCAGAAAGCTCAAAAGCCTCTAAAATTCTTTCCTTTAGAAAAAAAATTCAGCCTGTTTGGAGCAGTTGTTTTTTTTAGTCATTAGCATTAGACATCTCTTTTATGTGTTAGGCAAATTGTTACCCTGTTTTTTTTTTCCTTTCATTTTGATTTGATTAATTACACCACAGTGAAGACACTGGAATAAAATGGACTGATTACTCCTTTCTTTGTTTGAAAAATAAACATTTGGTCTGAAATCACATTTTTTCACTCAAGTGCACGAGAATATTCGTTCATGGGGTTTGATTTTTGAAGATATATTAAAAAATATCAAATATTCCTGTTTAGCTTGCTTTAGTTGCAGTTGCATTTTTTTTTTAATTCATTGATATTATTTGAACCATGTTCATGTTCTTTGGAATATACAAAGTAACTTTTGGCTATTAAGCCCTCTGGTAAAAAGATGATGAGAAACTTGTCAAATTCATGAGGAAAAAAGAAAGAAAAAGCTTACCATTTCTTTCCCCAGCAGTTTTAAATCTTTCCACCTCATGAGACACAACTTGCACAATCATTAAAGAGTTCTCTGACATAACCACGTGAAATTATAAAAATATATGGGGTGAAAGTATTACCAAGTGACGACAGCTGATTCCTAATTTCATCATTCATTATAATTCTTGTCTTTCTGAGCAGCTTGAGATAAACTGATTTTTGTGGTTGGTATATTCATGTGTTGCTGTGATTCCTGAGACGTGTGTACTCTGCAAAATATGCTAACCACTGAAAGGTCCTGTCTGAACCAAGTAAAATAAGGATAATTTAGGACATGCTGAGCCCATGTAGAATTCCTCCTGCATAAGGAATGAGCCATGAGTCAAACCAGGAAAACAAGTTTGACAGTGCTCCATTTGCAGGCCCACTGAATAACATGGAGAGAGATGAAGTGAAAAAAGGAAAACGAAACAAAACGAAACAAAACACAACAAAAGTTTAGATTGTTTACATGTTAGTCTGTGAGTCAGGCTTATTTAGCATCATCACTTAAAGAGCCAGAGAGGAAGAAAAGGAAAAGCCTCTCCAGTGTCCCTTGACCTGATATTTTCACTTGTCATTACAGTAACTTCTGTGTTTGCTGAGAATCAAAGTAAGGTGGTTCTCCAAAGCCTCATTTCAAAGTGCTATCTGCTTGCTACTTACAGCTAATTATTAAATGATAACCCAAATACTGAAATAAGAGGCGAGAACGGGCCTGAAGTAATTTCTCCACTGTAAGCATGTTCTTCTATTTTAAGATTTTTATGCATTTTATGGTATGCAGCAAGTGCTTCCACATTAACATTTAAATACCAAACCTTCTATCTCTGTACTTTAATCTTATCCTTACATCCTTCAGCCTTTCATTGCATTACCATTATCTGATAAATGCACAGTTCTCTGTGTCCTTTGAAGTAGTGAATTATTATACAGTATGGACTAGATTATCCATAGGTTATTTTCCACGCAGCACAGTCAGGAGGTTCTCAAGAGCCTGGGCAAACACTGCATGGAGCTGCAAGATCTGGCTTTGTACTTGCTCCAGGATTAGGGAACTGAATTTTCCTTGTCTGGCTTTAAGAAGCATCTGTAGCCACAACTATCTGAAGACAGTGTGTAAGCTAGAATCTTCACAACAAGCAGCATTTAATTTATTTTCTCTGAAGTGTGATTTCATCATCTAAAAGCAAAAATTGTCCCTGCTCTAAGCATAGTTGGTCAGTACTAGAAGGAAGTTCCAAATTCCAAAATTCTGATTTTTCAGTCCAGTGCTTCATGCTTATTATCAACTTTAGTGGTGGTATTAAGAAGGAGGTAAATGTCCCAACATCCTTGAAATTATGAGGTCTTTAAGGGCCTTTAATCTAAAAAAAGAAGTTTCTGTCTTGCAGTTTAGAGATTAAAGTCTAAAAGATTAAAGTCTACAGAAAACTAATGCAAGTAACCAGAGGAGTATTGATTTCTGCTGCATAAATCCTGCAAACAGCAGCACATGATAATTAATGGCCTAATTAATGAATCACATTTCCCTCGTGATCCATAAGACAGTTCTGATGCATCTGGCTTGGCATGAAAAGCCAGTCAGGGCTGGACTGGTGCCTTGGTCTGTGCACTCTGGTGACACAGACAGGGCAGGGAGCTGTGCTCTAAATCTGTGTGTAAGGAGCCCCAGGATCACACAGGAGCAAAATGTCCTTGCAAAATCCAAACAGGGTGAAAATTGTTTCCTATAACAACTCAGACCCAAATATTCTAAAATAAAGGAACAAGAAGAGGGAAGATATTTTGTCAGCTAGAGGTCTAAATGAAGAAAGGTTCCTGAAGCTCCATGAGCTTAATTCTTAATTCTTAAATCCCTGTAATTCTGTGTGTGGCTCCCATTACTTCTTTCCTCACAGGGCATCATCAAACTCTGTGATACTCACAGGAGTTGCAGTGAAAATAGTTCAGCATCAAATGGCAATACCTCCACTGCACTCCTCTGTTTCTGTTTGGAGAAAATATTCATCTACACATAATTGTTTGTGTTTCCTAAGTGAATAACCCCCAGTGGATAACTGAGCTGCTCTTTGTGCTGGACAATTGTTTAGAAGCTTATGGTCCATGCCCAGTCCCTAATAACTTTTTCCACTCCACAGAAAGTTGAGTGGTGCCCTTAGGGATTGTGTGATTCAGTCATTCCAATTTTCTTTTAATTATTAATTTCTAGACTTCATTTATTTCATTGTACTGCAGAAAATCTCCAGTCACCGCAGTGCCACTTCCACCTCTTAACAGCCTGAAATATTTATTAAACTCATTAAGCTCCAGTCTTGGTAGCTAATTACAACAAACCTATGTTTGTGGAAGCAAATCTAGCTGTGAAGATTAAATTCAAATGAGTGCTAAAAACTCCTTGCCTTCGGAGATTTTTGTTTTTCCTCTTTAATTTGTCATGCTGATTTGTAAAGCTTCCTAGTTATTCTGGTAACATTAGCACTGCTGATAGCAACAGACACTGTTTGTCTTGGAGAAGTGCCAGTATTCTAAGTACATATCTAATTTGTCCAGACAGTTTTAAAGTCTCTTGAATTAAAATTATAAGTTTATTCTGAAGAGTTAAAACAGACAATTACGGGTGAAAATTTGAAATGAGAAATTTTAAAACAAAACCAACTACCAGAATTCTTTGATGTTAAAGACCCTGAAAAAATTCAACCCCTTTTGTACAATGAGTGTCACCAGTCTCAGAGGGTTCAGCATCTGGACTTGATACTATTTAAAGTTTTCCACTTTAGAACCTTGTGTAGCTGATTTTGAGGCCACTGCTAGGTTTAAACCTCTGTGTACACCTTTACTGGGATAGACAAACACAGTTTTGGGCTGTTTCTGAAATGCTGCCCAAGTTAGACCTCCTTTGAAGGACAATCTTCCTCTCCAGAGTTATGGATGGCCACTGGGATGAGGACTTCAGGCTTTGATAGGAGGCATTCCAGAGTTGTCTTCAATTTGGAGGCATTCCAGAGTTGTCTTCAATTTAGGGGCATTCCAGAGTACTCCTCCCCCTAGCAGTCTCCCACAAGAAAGTCATGGAATGCTAAGTGTTGGAAGGGTCCTCAAAGATCATCTAGTCCCAATGTACCTCATTATTTTTTCAGCAAAGTCTTCCTCTGGAGTTAGAAAAGTGAGTTTAGGCAGCTATAGCAGACTCTGTAGCTACTTGGATATTAACTCTTTCTGGTTAAGGGTAATTGCCTTCACCTCTACTTAAGAGCCTTTTTGGAAGCTGTCCCCAGAAGTATCACTGTACTTACACAGTGACTCCCCAAGAACCACTGGAATAATTCTGTGGACATCAGGTGTCCAAAGCTTTCTGTGAGAGCACTCTCCTCCCTCCAACAGAAAGGCAGCAAGCTGAAATTGTAGTTTTTGAATAGCATCTTTCAGTTTGAGAGTCAAAAGGTGAAAATCAGAGATTTTTGAAAAGGCAAAAGGCCTCTCACATAATAACCCTGCAAAGGAAATATTCACTGATCTTTTAAACACAAAAATGTATTATTTCCTTTTTGATTCATATGTCCATGACTTTGTCTTCACTGTTTTTGTAGGTACTGATTTCAGTAAATGCCCTGACAGGAGCAGCAGCAGAGTGTGTAACCTGAGGACGGCTGTGCGAGCCTCGCTGCTGACATCTGCTGAGTGGAATTTCAGGTTTACTGGCAAGGGCAATTTTGTCTTGACTTGCTGCTTGGCTGCAGTGGAGTCAGGATGTGAAATGCTATGGTGGTGTAGAACAGAGAAATTCCTTTATGCACACAGTAGGTCTAGCAGAACCTTCGGATGCGCTGGATCCACCATTCCCACACCAAGTGCTTTTCAGGCTGGAGCATGCACAGGACTGGATGGAAAAGTGCTCCTGGGTTTGTCAGTGCCTGCTTCTTACCCTATGAATTTAGAAATAAATGCTTAGCCTTGTTTTCATGCTCTTTAAAAGAATACTTGTGGGTATGCTTTGAGATTGGTTACTTAGATAAGCTTCAAGCTGAACAGGATGTGTCCCTCTGGCACTGTGTGCTGGAACGAGACAGATTTTTAGGGAAATATATATATAGCTTTGTGGCCATCCATGTACATTGGAAAGTGAAATCAGATTATGCCTTAGAGTGTTTCTGTGGCTGCCTGTCACTCAGTATGTGCAGGACTTGGCTGCTGGTCCAAGAAAGAGGTGACAGAGTGTGTCAGGGTGGGCTGTGCTCAGCCACACTGCACCAGCTGCTCCTCATCCTGTTCTTGCCTTTACTCTACTGAAATATTAATGGTGCATGGCTGAGGATATAATTACTTCTTCATTCAACTTTCTGGTTTTATAGTCGAAGACAGGGAATGTTAGGATGCATAGTAAGTGCATATTGCGGAGTTCCAAAAATTTCAGAATGTGAAGGACTATCCTCACCTGGAGACTGTAGAGCCTCTTTAAAATACATTGCATTAAATACATTGCAGTGCATTTCCAAAAGCACTGAAAGTCATTAAAATCTATGGTTCAGATCAGAATTTTTCATGTGTATTAACAATACACATATATTAGGCTGGAAAGAAAAAGACTTTCAATGTTTCAAGGAGAATCTCCCCCTCTTGAACAGCAGCACTTATTTCTGTCCCTTTGTAAACAAGAGTGGACAATGACATATTTTTCTAATCTCACTCTGTGGACACTCAGGGCAACAAAATTTCCAGTATCTGTGGACACCATTCTTTTTTTAAAAAATTCTGATACTAATGATATCTTCAGATGTTTCTCTAAAGATACCACTAAGCACATTAAACAAAAATTCTACTTACACAGTTTACCTGAGACTGCATCTGACTTTTTCCAGGAAAATTGTCTTTTTCTACCTAGATATTTTGTCTAGGACAAGCCAAGGTTTAGTCTCCTGATGAGCAGATCAAGGCCATTTGCAGACACCTCCACTGCACAGGATCAGACCTGTCCTATGGAATATGGGCAATGGATCTCCTGCAATGGGATCTAGCGTGTGTGCAGCGAGTAGGTGATCTGTGTGAGCACAGTAAATCCAGTTCACTCTGAGCTTACTGCATGGGTATAAATCAAGGATGCATCCCAGACACATTAGTCTCACTGCATTTCATTTTGTCTGGGAAAACCTGGACAGAAATATGGTAGCCCTAAGCTTCCCACATTCCACACTCCACACACACACATAATAGGTTCATGTCTTGAACCCTTGGTCTCTCTCGGGCTTTCCATTATTGTTGATACAACACATAAATCTCAGGTTAAGTGTTCTCCTGACTTTGCAGTTATTTGCCTTTTTCCTATAGGCCCAACAGTCTTTAAATCCTTCCGAGTTGCTTATTAGAGTTTTAGGTGGGAAATAACAGATGACCCTTGGTTTAGCTCTTGGGCTGATTCAGGAGAAATCTCTTCTCTGTGAAATGCCCTGGTCTCTAACAAACCACCCCAAAGTGATTTTTGCAGACGTGGGCGTTGTTCTTTTTGTTTCATGTTCTCTGTTGTTTTCTTAGCCAAGTTGCTTTGGTATTTATTAATTGAGAGTTGTAAGTAATTCACTTAATCTAACACTTGATCAGCAATTTCAAATCAACATTTGAGAGGGAACATACCCGCAGGCAGTTGTTATTTATTCTGGTCAGGTAATTCCTTTCTGGGCTGTTTAAACAGCAACATGTTTTTTGTTACAGTGAGATTGCCTAACTTAGGGAAAGAGTTTGCAGAAGTCTGCCTTTCTGTTTCTTTCAAAGTTTAACTAAGTAGACTGCTTAGTGTGATAATGATAACCAAGTACTGAGGTGGGCAGATAGCAGCATAATTAAGAATATGCAGCACTGCAGTATAAAGTCCAGGCATCTGGTAAGGATTAGATTTGCTGGTTATACAGGATCATGAAGATACAAACCATTCTGACAGATCTGATAGAAAGAAGAAGGATGAATACCTTATCATCTAAGCTGCCCTTGTAGCACTGAGAAATCCTATAGTGCTGTCCACTTAAAATATTTCAGCATCAAAAGCTAAACATTTGACTCTCAGGGAGAAGTTGTATCACCCATTGCTAAATTTTCCTTTAAGTATTTTAAATATTTTACTCCTCTGTGGAGGAAATATCGACCATGCAACTCACATTTGAGTTTTAGGAGAATTTTTTTCTCCTTTTCTCCTTTTGGAGTGTGAGTAAGCCTGCCTTCGTATTTCAGAGAAGTCCAATAGTTATGAAGATCCATAGCAGAGTTTCTTCTGGCAGCCCATAAGGAAGAGGCCAGAAGAATCTCACTGAAATATGGAACACTGAGCTTTAAAAAGAGTACTGTGATAATTCAGGGGCTAGCATCTACAAGCCACATTCACAGTAAACAAACAAGCAAGCTTTAATCACTGCAAGGGGATGGATCCCTTTACACCTATCAAAAAGGGTTTTGAAAGTTACACAGGCACTCAGTGACTCAGTGAAACTCTGGCCTTACAGAAGTTAAACCTCCTCACAGTTATCAACAAGGTAAAGCCATAATACAAGCCTCCATTCCCCCTTTCCTGCCTGCTCCCAAAAACAACAACCAGCAGCTACCAAAGCATTAAGTTCTATTTAGGGAATCCTTAGAGCAGGTTTGTCCTGGACCCAATAAGGCAAGTGTCTGCAGCTCCAGAATAAAGTGGGAAACTGAAGAAAGCTTTGAATTTCAAACATCTTTCAGTGAGGAATTAGTTTTAAAAGACGTACAACAATAAGCCACAAAATAAGTCCAGACAGCATAATTCAGGGATAGAATATGCTATGAAACTGGCAGGCATCCAGGCCAGAGCCAGGTGCCTGTTTTGGATTAGATTCAAGTGGCCTTAGGCCACCTATGGAGCTTTCAGGTAGAATCTGGAAGCTGCTCACCTCAATATGCCCTACCTTGTTTCTATTTCAGGTACTTGTGAAGGATTCCCAGATGGCTGGCACTCATCCAGACCCATCTGCTTTCAGCTCTCCTTGTCTCTAAACTGTCATGAGACAGGCTGCAGAAAAAAATAGTATCTGGAAAACAGAGACTTAATAATTAACTGCCCATTTTCCTCCATTTGCAGTGAGAAAATTTGATTCATGAGAGCTGCATTTATGTCTTGCTGCTCTTGACACCCTGAGTGTGGAATTACAGATGAACAAGGCACGAGTGTATATACATAACCAAGAGGAAACAAAAGATAGATACTGAAAAAAAATCTCAAAGCTTAGAATATTAAAGGCCATAAAAAATAAAACTGCATTGTCAATCTAATGAATATTTTACCTGTCACATTCCTCTGTTTACTTTTAATTCCATTTTATACTGGATGATGAAAATAGGCCAAGACCTGAACGTCAGTTGTAAAATTCTGACTGTAAATGATTTTTGCCTGACTGTGGCTGGGTCCTTGACGTGCTGCCTTCCATATTTCTCAGGAAGATCCTGTGCATGTCCTGACATGGGACTCCAGTTTCATTCCATGAGGGTGGAGGGGCAGAGCTGGAGCCAGCAAGGTTCTTCCTGCTGGATTCAGTGCAATTATCCTGGGAGCATGGGGAAAAACTAATCAAGCTTACCCTCAAACACACTAATCAGTTTGAGTTTCAGTTATGAAGGACTAGCACAATGTTGATGTGTCTGCCCTGCCAAGGAGGTTTAAATCTCATTTAAATTCAAGCTAAAAAACTCCTGCTCATATTAAAAGTAAAATGATTGAAATGACCATGAAATCACTTTTATTAATGTTACAGTCTTGGAGTTCATCCTTGGACCAAGACACCAGCACTGTCACAGTGTCTGATATTCCTTAAAGGGGAGGAAGGGAAGGATTTTGAATATAAAGCACCTGCCAGCAAACATAAACATACCTGGAATTAGACTTGTACATGGTGGTTTGCTGAGGAAAGCCTCAGCCTTCAGGACTCCAATTTTCCTTAATATTCTATTCCACATTTCTCTTATTGTAATTGGACTAGAAATCACCTTTTATCCGTGCTCCACTGAAGCACTTTCTTTAATGTGCCACCATAAAGGCCCAGCTCTCGCCTTGCTAAATTTAGTTTAAGAAGAGCTGCTGATTTCAGTGTTACAGGTGTATCACATAAAATGATCTAATTCCTTTTTCTTCCCAAAATCCTGCTCTATTGAAAACAGGCAAAAATCAAACATTTTCCACTCAGTGTACACACATACACTAAGATATTTTTAAATGTTATCACAGCAACTGGTGCAACACTGAGTTTGTAAAACAGCTGTTTGATTCCTCAACATGCTGAAATCACTTTGGAAATCAACACCACAGTCGGGGAATAGTTTTGTTTGCAAATTAGGAATGCAAAGAAGGCAGTGGTAAATTAAAACCTGTAAGCTGAGCTCTCGGGATAGGGACCGGTTTTCTGTTCTGCACGTGTTCAGCACCTAGCTCAAGGAATCCTCTACAGCTACTGCTACCATATTCTTCATCTGTTCTCATCATCTTTTGGCATGAAAATTAGTGGTAAAAATAAATCTCTTTCCAGAAAAATAAAAGGTAGGTCATGAAGGCCTTGTTTTCCTGGTGAAAGAGTATAAAGCCATTTGAAGGGAGTTAATGCCCTCATCCAAAGCTGTGATTGCTCACTGCCATTGTGGTGCAGTGTAGCCCTCAAGTAATGAGCTCTGGTCCTCAAAAGACACCACGTTCAGTGTCTGACACAAATCCCACTCTTGTTATGGAACAAGAGTTCAGAGTCCTTCAGTGCACAGCAGAGTATCTGTGCAGATCTTTCAGACAACACCTTCTTTGTACAGTATTGTATGGTGCTGCGAGCCCTTTCTTATAGAAGCAAATATGGAACAGCTCCATAATTCTGTGGGAGACCTTTTCCTGTTTGTTTGCCAAGCTGTAGTTAAAATTCCCCCAGGGAGGTCCAGTTCGGGTAAGAAGGACATGAAAGTGATGAGTCTGGGCAGACACCTACCAAGGGAAGATGAACACACTCTGTACCAGAAGTAAAGCCACATAATTTTCATAGGAAATGGGCTGATACTTAATTGAGAATGGTAAAACAAAGGATTTGTGAGTACACTGCAACTGTTCCACAGAAGGGACTGCAAAAGGCTCCTGAGCTCCTCTGCAATCTGTGTTCCCAGCAAGAAGCTGAAGTAACAAAGGCTCATTGATGTGAGAAGGGAGGGAAGTTTTTAATAGAGGGATCCCAGGAGCCAGCCAAAGAAGCATTATCTTGTATTAAAAAAATCTGCAAATAATGAAATTCAGAGAAAAGAGCAGCCAATTTTCTTTGACTGGCCCATGAATTGAGTAGCAAATAAAAGAAGAAACATTTTTACAAAGGACTGGAGACTAAATCTTCCCAGCAATGTTCTTCATGGGGTACGTTGCTCAAAAGCATACAGGGGTCCATGTTCAGAAATGCTCAGGAGGTTCAGTTCCTCTTGAGCCCAGCTGGAGCTGTGAATTCTTGGTACTGTGGAAAATTAAGTCCCTAAATTTTCATCCCAGAATTCAGACTCCCACCCTGAAACTAACTGGATACAAGCAGGAGAATTGTTATCAGAGATCTTATCTTCAAACTGATGCCAGCACTTGCTGGAACTAGTCATGTCAGGAGTCACCTTTCCAGTCCAATAATAAAATGAAAAAGCAAGATAATATTTCAGCCTTGGGTGTGATGAAGCAACACTACCAGGAATGGGGGAGAAAGACACAACTTTCAGTCTTCGCTGGATGAAATAAATATGTGTTGTTTACAGACACGCAAAAAAGAATTAGAAATGAAGGAGGAACCATTTCATCCCAATGCCATTTGTTTTGGGGGTGGAATAATCTCATACATTCCTAACATGGAAGACAGAGGTTGAAACTTCCATATGGATTTTGTTTCTTGGCCTGTTTTATCCTTTTCTGGGGTGCAGATGCTGGCTGGCTGTAACAGGGACTGAGCTTTCCTTCCTGCACGTGATGCCAGAGTACGTCTGAAACCAATCCTGGTGTCTTAGAAGTAATTTGCAGGGGTTTTAACTGTGTCTTTGTGACTCTGTAGGCTGCCCAGCCTTCCGGGTACAGCGCAAATCACTATTTATAAAAAGCATTTTCAAAGTGGATCTTTGAACCTGCTGGACTGCACAGTTTCTCCTGTGCCATTTTTGATCCATTGTATAAATACAAATTTTGGCACGTGCACAACATTATAAACTGCATAATTGTTTTTATTAGAGTTCTGTGAGTTTGGAGGTACCTGTGCTTTAATTACCCTTGGCACTTTTCCAGGAAAACTCTTCTAAAATGTAGTGCTTGCAAAGCCTTCGTCGGGCCACCCACAATGACAGCTTCTATTTTTCCTCTATTAGTGATGGACATTTTCATTTAATTTCGGTCTGGGTGTGTGACAGAGCCCCCGAGTACTGAGCTGCAGCTTCCCCCTGTTCACTTTCCAGCCACAGAGTGGTTGGGACACCGTGGCAGCAACTTGTGACGTTTGGACCCGAGCCAAGCGAATGCTGTTTGCAAAGTTTTTAGGTTGTCTGTCTTGCTTCCTTGGCCTCCCCTCCCCCTTGCAAAAATTGCTGGTGACACTAGAAATGCAAGTCAGTTAATCTGTTCTAAAATCTAAGCACCAGCCTACAGCGGAGACGGCTGGAGAAATGCAGAACATTGCTGGGGAGGTGGGTTTAGTTCCGCTCCCCAGCCCAAATCTCTCGTGTCGCAGGACAGAGCAAGGACAATGGTAACAAGTCAGCAGGATAGCTGGAACTTCATACTCCATGCCAGAAAAAGGGATGTCCAGCTAGCACAAATAAATGTGTAGAACTAATCAAATTAGGATGGACATGCTGTGCAATACAGAGAAATGCATGTAAGCAGAAAATTGTGTTTAATATTTGTAATCAAAAGCATTTATTTGGGAATGTAACAGCACAGTGCTACGTGCAAATTGGGTGAGGAAAAAATGTAAACATTGTTTCTTTGATTTCACGGAGTTAGGGTGCAGCAGGAATGCTGGATGGAGCTCCTTTTCCAGGGGCTGTGATGAAAAAGCTATGTGAAATGAATTTAAGGACTTATTGACAGACAATATTACTGTAAATGGTGGTGGAAACCTATTCCACAACCATTACTCTTTACTGCAAGGAGTTTGCCAGAATTTGTAGGATGCAAACTGAAAACTCTGGGTTTAGAGACAAGCTGAGGATATGACTTCCATCCTAAAACCATGTTTTAGGGCTTCTGCAGAAAGCAGAATTTAATAGAGAAACCGGTGAGACAGTGGAATTTTATTTTGTGACCTTTCAGGTCCTTAAGGATCAGGAATTAATGGAGGAACTACACTAAGTCAACCAGTGTGTGTTTTTGTTACTTATGAGTTTTCATGTCAGCTGAAATATAGTTACCCATAAACAGAATAACCAGTGACATGGTATAGCCTGTGCCACGTGTCACTGAAAAGTGCAATTAACCATCACACAGAAGCAGCTCCATTCCAGTAGCTCATGTGCTAAACTGAACACTGGCTAGAAATGCAGAAACATGCTTTTGGGAACATGCTAGACTAGCATTTTCCATTCCCTAGAACACTGTAGTCAGCTTCAGATTTTGTGGAAGTAGACAAAGGAGCCCTCGGAGTTTCTATTTATGAGTGTAGCCTTTTAGAATTTGGGGTGGAGGGGGCAGAGGCGGGTGCAGGAGTGGATGTGCTGTCAGCTGCCATTGCAGTGCTGCCTGGCCCTTTGTAACCCTGCTCTGTGGAAGTCAGAGCAAGTGCAGAAGGTGCTGCAGCCTGGGGAAGCTGAGCAGTGTCCTCAGAGCGTGGGTGTGTCAGGGTGTGCCCTCATCCCAAACCCCAGGGGCACAACCTCTCTCTGTTCACAGCCTCCCCTCTGCACACAGGATCTTTGCAGAGGGAGGATACCAAGATTGTCTTGTCAGGTTCTCTGACTCAACCTGAGAAAGAGCTGTGGTCAGTCAGCTGAAAGGATTTGGCCTCAAATTGTACAGTATTGCATGGGTTCAGATAATGTATAGATAGATGTACCAATGGGATTTGATACCAGCTGGGCACATTCCTGCAACTCCACTGAATCTATAGGAATCCTTCCACAAGGTCTTTTTAAAAAATTGTTCATGTTTTGTTCAAGGAGCGGTCTCCTCCTGCTACAACTGAGTAACAGTTACTGAACGCTTTAGACAAATTATATAAATTCACAAAATGCCTTGAGATTTTTGAATGAAAAATGTAATGAGAAAGAAAAGCCTCCTTAGCTCTGTGTTATATATGGAGCACTACCAAATTTGGAGCATAATTTCACTTTGGGGCCTCTTCAAGTTGTGACAAAGATGAAGCTGATGGGTTTTAAAAACTACCAGCTCATTCTAAAGAGGGTCATTTGTAAAGAGGTTTCTAAGAAGGTTTCTCTGCAAAGAGTTTCACCCAGCATGTGGTTAATCATCCCTCACTAGAAATGAAGGCAAAGGGCTTCTGTGCCTCACAAGAAGGAAACTTCTTTATGAGGACAAACACAGAAAGTGTAAAGATTGGGCAGGAAGAATCCTATGGAGTGCTTATATATATCCTGAGTAGCCCAACAAGTATTTAATTTGGCAAGAAATGGTCCCAGAAATGGTCAAGCAGGAACGGGCAGCTGCAGAAACTGAATGCTGAGTTAGCAATGGAAAATTCTGCTCTGATTCTACTATGCATATTCACAGAGTATCGATTAAAATGACCCCTCCTGCATCGTTTCCCACTGGAAGCACTCTGGCTCCAGTCACCCAACCATGTGTGGTTTAACTGTGGTATAAATTATGCAAACGCATTTTAAACACACATAAATCTGGTAGATAATCTAGGTTTACAGCTCTCTGTCTTCTGTGAACCATTCACTCCTCTCAGTGGCCACAAATGTCCCACATGATGAAGAATTTGCTCTGACAAAGATGGCAACACAAACATGGTGGCATTTCAGTCCAGGGCTTGCTTCTCCTGCATGCCTGTCATTATGTAACCAGTAAGAACAGAATCCTAGAGCCATGGAATGGTTTGCATTGGAAGGGACCTCTCCTTCAACACTCCTGCCATAGGCAGGGACACCTTCCTTTAGGCAAGGCTGATTCAAGCCCCATCCAACCTGGCCTTGGATAATTCCAGAGATGGGGCAGCCACAACCATCTGAGTTCTGTGTGCAGCTTGACTCCATCATGATGGCCATGACAGCAGTGTTCTTGGGGGAAAATATGTAGGAAAGAATTTGGAATAGAAGAATCCAAGAATATTGGAAAAGAAGGACTCGGAATTAAAAAGAATAGACTCCTGAAAAACAGTAATCAATTTTCTATGATACACTCATGAACTGAAACAAGAACATCCAACATCTTTGCATGTTGACATCAGTGGACAGACACTTTGCATGCAGGCCTGGTCTGTCTACAGAGAGGGCTGAGACATCCTGGTGAAACCTGGGCTCTGCTTCTGTGACCCCAGTGTGGGGAAAGCAAAGCAGTAACTCCCTGCTGGTGTGGAGCAGCAACCTCCCACTCTGCCGTGCAGCTCTGAGAGAAATCCTGACCTCCAGAGTTGGGGTCTGGAGCTGATCTCCTTACTCTGGAGATCCCTCCCCCAGGAAGGTTAGTGCTACCTGCAGAGCAGTGCTGCTCCAGGGTGAAAACCCTTCCTGGGTCTGCACAGTTCCTTGTATTCCTAGGTAATAAAGGAGCTGCTCATGTGGGTAGAACACAATTAGAACAGGTGGGTACAAACTAGTAGGGGGAAATAATGACCCATTAAGAACCTGACAAAACTGATCAACACAAAAAAATTGGTGGGAGCACCCAGTGTGAGAGCTTAGGGAGGATAGAGCCCAGTGAGTCTGCAGTGTGGTAATGGCTGTCTCTGAGGAAATCTGTGCTTGTGGTCATCTGAGGTGGGACTTGCTAGGGAGAGGGGGAGGAAAGCCCCCCTCTGACTGCGTTGTTTACTCCACTGCTGGCTGTGGAGCTTTAGTTTTCTCTGATGTTTTGCATGGTGTGTTTGCACATGGAACGAGCTGCCTTGCAGGATTCTCTGATGTTTATGACCATCACGGCTGGGATCTTGATTGACTCGGGAGCAAAGGATGATGTTGTCTGAGCATGTTAACTGATCAGGGTTGCTGCCCACAGGCCAGGAAAGGCTGGTGTCCCCTGCCTAATGCCAACTCAAATTTAGATGCATGTCATTTATAGTCATGCAAAGCAGTGTCACATTTTCTTCTTCTTTGATCGTACTTAGAAATTATAAATCCCCAGGGAGAAATCTTAACTCTACAGAAACTCAGAACAAACCTCTTTCCAGTGATGCAAGGTTCATGATAAAAGTTCTGTTTTTATTTCTTCGGCAATTCTTGCAATTGCTAGAGAATTGTATTTATTTCTCTCCCCTCACAGAAAATTAGATGTCAGCTTCACGGTCAGGTAGTCTACTGAAAACAGTCTACTGAAAACTATCTGTTCAGGGTGTTGAGGGCTGGTAATAAAATTACAGCCCAGTAATTTTATATTTTTCTCCTATTATCTGGCATGCACAGCATGTTTTATGTGTTCTACTCTACTGGGACCATCATAAACCCGTGGCCAGCTCTTTCACTTGAATATACTCAGTGGGAGGTGGCAGGTGCACTGTTACAAAAAGATCTTGAAACTTTATCATAATATATTCAGCAAAGTGATAGTGTAAAACCTGCTGGAAAATGGAGAGAGGTGGAGGAGAAATTCCACGCCTGGGAACTTATTTAATGTTTAAAGACAGGAAATGCTTTAGAAGCAAAAAATATCTCAGATCTGCCTAATCCACTGCCCCAGACTGGTTACCACGATACCCCTGGTGAAGGGGGCAGGTAGAGGAGGTGACCTCCATCTCACCTCAGCTTTCATCATGCTCTCCAGCTCCTGTGCCAACTGGAGCAAAGAAGGACCTTAAGCTGACACAGTTACTGTTTATTTTCACTGTGTGACTGTGGGACAAGGGAGATTTGAGTGAGATTGGACGGAGACACATGCTGGAAAACTCTGGCACAAAAGGGAGATCATGAGGTGAGGGACACCTCCCAAGTGCAGCCAAAATCATCAGAAGCAAGTTCTGTGTTGATTTCCAGCCTGGACCAGTCCCTTCCACTTCAATACTTGTTTGCTTTTAGATTATTTGGATCTTTGATCCTTTCCTGAAGTTTTCTGTAGAAAGGAGTGCTTAATAACACAACTACATTGGTTGGGACCAGAGCCTGGTGCTGTGTTTGGCTCAATTTGTGTGAGCCACTGTGTGAAAATCAGCCCCTCGCTGGACATCAGTGTTCAGTACCTGTCACCGCTGTGTTCGCTTCCCAGGCACCTTAATCTTTGTGAGATTTGTTTCTTTGTTTTCCAGTGATGCAACTTTTAAAAATAACAGAAAATAACAACACACTGTCTCCAAGTGAGCGGTGAGTTGAAGCTGCACACTTTGTCTGGACTGTGCTCCTCCCAGCATCCCCACAGAACCCTGCTCTTTGTGAAGAGAGCAGGTCTCGTCAATATGTGAAGGTGTAGTGCCAAGTATCTGAAGTGTCTGAAGGAGGAGCGCCAAGGGGATGGAGCCAGGTGCAACTTGGATGTGCCCAGCAATGGAATAAGAGGCCATGAGCAGAAACTGATGCCCAGGAAGTTCCACTTGGACATGAAGAAGGACTTCTTCCCTATGCAGTAGCTGAACACTGAAAGAGATTGTCCAGAGAGGGTGCAGGGTCTCCCTCACTGGGGACATTCCAGAACTGTCTGGAGACAACCCTGTGCCCGGTGCTCTGGGGTGCCCGCGGTGGGACCGGCTGACCCACGGCGCTCCCTTCCAGCCTGCCCACGCTGCGCGGAGCCCCTGGGGCCCGGGCCCCCTTTCTGTCCCTCGGCGCAGCTCCCCCGCTGCCCGCACATCCCCACAGGTGCCCCGCCCGGCCCCGNGGCTGCGGGGCAGCGCCCGGTACCATGCGGGGCGCCTCGGGGAGCAGGTAGCGCCCGCCAGGTGCGCGGGGAACATGGACTGTCTGCTGCTGGCCGTCTGGACTTTACCTGCTGCCATCCTCGGCGGCAGCTCCATGCAATTCCAGACTCTCCCGTGGCTCGGAAGCGCTGTAAAGGCAGGTCGAGAGCACTTTCTTTTGCGGTCGCCTGGTGTACTTTCATACCAGGTTGCTGCAGTTTCTGGTGCCTTGTCTTTCTGCCTTGCCTTGTCAAGGAAATCTCGCCCAATACTCCTTGTTCTCTCTCTCTTTTATTTTTTTTTCTCTTGCAGACCCTTCAGCTGTGTTGCCTCTGTTACATGTCTCATGCAGCAACTTTAACCAGTGACAGCATCAGTGACTTGACTCATGGTTTGTACAGCTCTTTCTGTGTATGTGAACGTTTGCATGGATGCTTTTTTTTAATTTATTTTTTTTTTCGTGGAGTGGCTATTTTGAGGGAAGAGGTCACAGTGTTTGGGGAGCATAAAGTGCAAGCAGGCTGGCTACTGCGGGATGGTGAACCATGGGCAGGGATGAACTTGTTAATCCCTGTGTGCTAAAGCTGAAAGGAACAATATGCAGCAGCAAATCAAATGAATGAGATGGTAAATACATCCACGTTTCCATGTGCGATTAGGAAAGATGAATGCGTGTGTAGCCACAACAGCAAAACCTCATGTGTCTGTTGTGGAAGCAGTGAGACAAAAGTAATGAAAAGATTTGTGTGGGAGAGCAGGAGGAGCTGTGCAATGCAGGCTAAGGGGGGAAAAAACTGGAGAGAAAGGGCTTGTGTGAGTGGGAGCTCGGGAGCCGTTTGTTCCCGGGTTGGAGTGAATAACACGTAGCTGCTGATGACTTCGGGACTTTTGAAGTGCAGTATATGCTTTGTATTTTGTGTGAGTAGAAACAAAGTACAATAGAGAACCACACCACGGTGCAGAAAGGAAAACCCTCTTGCACCCTGTGCTCTGCTCGCTGGGGATTCCCTCTCTCCAGCAGCTGCTTGCATTTTTTGGCCACCAGCCTGCTTAGCGTCCTCAACTTCTGCCGTTGATTAACACCAGTCGAGGAAAGTGAAAGCTCTTGATGTATTGTTTCCACTGTCTAAGCAAAAGCAACCTATCAGTGGTTAGGTTTTCAGCCTGATGTGTGCCCAATAAGGTCTCTTCAGGCAAAGAGATTGATTGAGCTGTTTGCAACATCTGTTACAACACAAAGAGGAGGGGTTCTCCTCTTTTTTAATGGTGTTATTTCAATTCAGGAAGAGAAATTAATTGTTTGTCAAGTGCATGGACATCTCAAAGTATCCACAGAGGAACACAGCTCATAAATTAAATGGGGTTGGCAAGCAGTTTATTCAGCATAATTACTTAGGCTACCAGGAATAGGTGCAAAGATCCTAGTTTAGGAAACAGCTAAAACTCAGAGCCTGGTTCCAGGACACAGGTAATCCCTGCGTGGCTAGGTTAGCACCAATGGGGATGTACTGCAAGTGAGGCACCTGCTTGTACAGCCAGCTGAATTATGGCCTCTTTCCTTCCCCTTTTTAGGTGGTTCTGAGTAGATCTGAGTGTTCTCAAATACAGTTTTGTATTTTTTTGCATATTTTATCCAAAACAATAAACTTCTTTGACATGCAATTAGCCATGGCTGACTAAAGGTTATTAGGTGGGATGTAATCTCTTTCTGCTGGAGGTCAGTTACAATTTGAAACCCAGTCTAATCAAGTCACTACAAAGAGATGAGGTCTCACTCAGTTAGGGTATTAATAAATTAATCCTTTAATCCATTTGAGCAAGTGGTACAGCTCTGCAAGGCCTCAGTCATGGCTACCCCTACAGTGATACAATATTTACTGCATTTCTGGGGAAAGGAAAAGCCTCTCAAATCAGAGCAGCCTTCACATTTGACAGCAATTAATACAGGGGGAGGGGGAAATCTCCAGATCTGCTGGTGATGACAAATGTCTTCAGAGGAGCAGTTGTGGGAATGTTCACAGCTATGCTAGTTAGTCTGTGCCTCTCAGTGGGGCACAAAGGAAACAAACACAGGCTGAGAGCCTGTGTGACTTTCGGGGGTGAGTTTATGCAGAGCCTACAGGCCAGCCCAAAGTGAGGGACTGCTCCACGCCATAGGGAGTGCCCGCTGCCCTGCCAGAGTGCCCGCTGCCCTGCCAGAGTGCCCGCTGCCCTGCCAGAGTGCCTGCTGCCCTGCC
>VXBR01010369.1:79641-184029 GCA_013400215.1 Cisticola juncidis
CAGAGTGCCTGCCAGAGTGCCCGCTGCCCCGCCAGAGTGCCCGCTGCCCCGCCAGAGTGCCCGCTGCCCTGCCAGAGTGCCCGCTGCCCTGCCAGAGTGCCGTGTCTGTGGGATGCCAGAGCTGATGGCCAACTCTTTGTCCTTACAGATTACGTGTTTGTGACACCTGTCAGAGTGGATGCCAGCGGATCGTACATTTCACATGACGTTTTGCACAGTACTAGGAGAAAGAGATCAACTCAGAGTTCAAAGAGTTCCTTGCACTACAAATTTTCAGCATTTGGACAGGAACTTCACTTAGAGCTTAAACCTTCGACCATTTTAAGCAACAATTTTGTTGTCCAGGTACTCGGGAAAGATGGAGTGTCAAATTCTCAGGAACATGAAATTGAGCAGTGTTTCTACCAGGGATTTATAAGGAATGATAGCACCTCTTCGGTAGCAATATCTACGTGTGTAGGCTTGGTAAGTGTCTATTTAAACAAATCAGCATTAAAAGTATTTTCATATGTGGAATATTGGCTGAAGGTTTGTAGTTCATATAATATTCAGGACACCATACACCCTTTTCTGATTTTTTTCTAGTATCACTAGTTGCTATTTTATTGAACAGAAGAGACTTCTTTATAGCCAATGAACTGCATCAAAACCTTTGTATTTTTTGATGATAGTCTTTCAGGATACAAACAGAAGACTGGCTGGTAGTCCTAGTAATTATCCCATAGCAATTTGTTACAGTTTGTGGTAGTTTATGCATTTCTGCTCACTCTAAGTAAATGTTCTTCCTGCCTTTGTGAACTGTGATGAATAAAGGAAAAAAAGTCAGTCCAGAAGCTTGTGAAAAAAACAATATTGTATGTAAGTTCGTCAACTACTTTAAGGAAAGGTAAATTTCCTAGCTTGGCAGGAGTTATGAACAAATTTCCCTTTGTTTCCTTTGATAATTCAAGCCTTATTTGGGTTTACAAATCTTGATAAGTTGATCTCTTATGAATGTGTTAAATATTATCATTGTGTATTTTCAATTTATGGCTGTCAGCCAAATTCATGAAAAAATCATTATTCACAGGTGATTTTTTCAAAGTACATTTGACAGTGCTCACTGCCTGCAGAGAAGGCTTTACTGATGTAATTTAGGAGAATTGTCTACAGAATTAATAGTTAAGCATGATTTTTAGGCTTAATCCCTTGCACTTGCAAATCAGTCTGCTGTGGCTGCAGAGGAAGGCAGTGACATTGAGTGGGAAGTATATGAAGTCATCTGTGTGCTTTGTGGTTGACTAAAGGTCCAGGGGATATGTTGGGTCACCCTCTAGAAATCTGTTTTGCAAAGGTACTTGTGTCTGAGGGCTGTTAAACTGTGTGACAGGACTAAAGAAGGAGCACTTGAGACAGCCAGTGTTTCCTTTGAAACTGGAATCAGTGACTTGAGAAGCCTGTTCATTAGGAAGGGCTGTTGATAACTGCTTGAAGTGGTCTGGGTTATATTTTTGAATGCTGTACTCTTTTTTTTTTTTTTTTTCCCTTCCCTCATCAAGTTAGAGGAATCTTAACAGTTCATTTGAACAGTTGCAAATGTGAGTTTGGAGCAGGTGCCAGGAACTGGGTTGAAGAATTTTTTTACTTTTAAAGTTGTGTTTGTGACACTGAACTGTTAATATCAAACGTGCTTGGTTGCTTTCATGGAAGCCTCATGTTCACAACTGCTACCTTTTATCAGATTTACTCAGAAAAATACCCTGTTTTCCATTCATTGCAGTCTTTTGTCTTTTTGCTCTGGGAAATGCTCTGCCTACACACAGCAAGTACAGTTTGGGAGATCTCCCCCGTTTGGCCCCGTTTTGGTTTTTAACGTGCTCTCTGAGCTAAGTGAAGTTGGGCTTGTCAAGTCTTGTCTGCAGAAGGAAGGTTCAAGCCTGCCTCAGGTCACAGAGGAACAGAATGTGGTGATCTTAACTGAGGATGAAATGGATCTTTTACCACTGTCTCGACACAGAGGTTGTTATGACTGGTAAGATTCACTTAGAAAAGATCCAGAAACTGATCAAAAGAGAATAAATATTGTGGTATGAACAAACTTATTATGGAAGTACCTAGATCATCAACAAATAGAATCTCTTTTAAAAATTGATTTCAAGGCTCAATAGATTTTGTCTTTAACTGTTCTTTTAAACTGGCACATGAAGTAAACCTTTACGTACAATAATCTCCTGTTGGGTAGGTATCCCAAAGGATAATTGCTCCTTTCTCTCCCTTATCCATCTGTTAATTTCAGTGCACCTAATGAATCCCAGGCAAATTACCAACAGGGCCCTGAGTCTTTCAGTTTACAAGGCTGCCCTCTTAAAGATGTCGTCAGCTGTCTGTAATGACACCCACGTCACTTTTCCCTGGGATCCAAATTCAGTAATCATATGTTAAGTCTGGACGCTGTGCTCTGATCAAGAGAACCCTGTGAATAGCTTCTATATCCTTTTTCACCAACTACTTTTGTCACTTGGTTGCCCTTCTTTCCTATTTGCTTTGTTCACTGCAATTAAACCGAAAGTGGTGTTTCTTCTCTATGGTTGGTAGCACTAATCTTTCCATTGTTCCTTTCATTAGCAATAGCTTCTCTACAATAAAGCTGCAGTGACCCATTCTTTCAAGCCTGGAACACCACAATGTGATTTGGAAGCAATTGCATTTCAATAGACTACGGGGACTCTTTGATCTAATTTTTTGGATGACCTAGAGTATTCAGTCATTCAGCTGTCTGTTATCTGCCAGTGCCTGCAGAGGAGACTTTGGGGAGAGTCTATATGAAATGGTTTGTTAGGCAGGATGACCTTAACACTGGAAAGGAGCAAGAATTTGCTGCTTTGGTCTAGATCTGTTAAGAGACGTGTGTATATTACGTTTTAATGGCTTAGTTGACAGGAAGGCCCCACGTTTTTATGCTGATTTGTTGATTTGAGACCAAATGTTTCCATCAGTCAACACAATTTTCTTGGTGTGTCAGAAGGATCTTTATCTGAACAAGTCTCGAATACAGTAAGTGAGCGTTTCAGGAGAATGTGCACGAGTTTAGTGTGAGTACTGCCTCTTTTCATCATCAAAGTGCTTTGACTTTCAACTGGAAACTTGCCTTTTTCTGTCTTCTTCCCTTTTTCTGCTTCAGTCAGCATCCTTTGCTTGCTGGAGCATCTGTTCTACAGCAAAAAAACCAGTGCTTTTACTTGTTTGTAAATGAAAACTCTCTTCTGGACCTTCTGTGGAGAAGATGATACAATAGTTCCACAGAAGTTATAATTTGTTGCACTTTTTTAATGCATCCTCACTCCCAGAGATTTTTTTTTACAACTTTGGGGCAATGAGTTTATGTTAGTAAATGCAAAGCTAGTTTCTCATTTTAGCATCATCTTAGTGTGTCTCAGATAGAAAGTAATGCATTTTTTTTCCCTTTTCTTCACTGATTTTCATTATTGATTTAATAAATCTCTTGTGTTATTCCTTCATGACTTTTTGGAGTTTCCTTCAGTGCCTTGTGCTCTCCCAGTTGGTAAATCCAGACTACTGGCTTGTCTTGCTGCTTCATCCCATTTATATTCTCCAGTTCAAACTGCTTATTCTTTCCACATTCAACCTTTTTTCCAAAATCCTGATTTGAGCTAATTCTTATTTATTCTAATTGTATTTTTGTTACTACTGTTATTTAGCAATTTATTATTACTTATAATTGCCTTTAGGTAGCTAATTGGGAGGCAGATTATACCAAATCCACAGACTACTGTGGTTTTTCAGGTTTTTCTGAATGAGATGATGCTGGCCACTGTTAGAATATGAAATTGGTATTTTAGGGCCTACTCAGAATGGTTGTGTATATTCCTACCTCTCTCCCCCTTTCCCATTCTCATCCACTTTGTGCTATTTAATCTGCATTAAAAATGAGATCTATTGTAGGTTCACCATCTTTAACTCCACTTTCATGATGACATCTAAAGGATTTACTGCTGCCTTCCTAGCCTGTATCACAGTGTGTTGTGTGCCTCTCTTTACAGGCTGTTTTTTGTCTCCTTACCTTAGGTTCATGTGTACAGCATCTCCTGTACAAAGTGAGTTGTTTGCAGTCACACAGTAAATCAGGGCAGAATACAGGAGAACCTCAGAAGTCCCGGTTTGTATTGTAGAGACATTCCCACAAGTAATTTATAACTGTGCTTTTGGGAGAAGTTGCATTCCCCTTGTGAACATGAACTCTGGCAAAGTCAAACACGTTTATGATCCAGTACACCACACAGGAACTGGTGGCCCTAATGAATGAGGGGTTTGTTGCACAGCATTTGTGACCTACAGGACACAGGTGAAGGGTCTAGAGCAAGTACAAAATGTGTGCCCAGAGGAAAGATCTGCTTATCCAACGTTAGGAACGCTCCTGCCAGTCCATCACAGAGAAGATGTGTGTGTATTCTGGGTCAGAAAAAGCCAGTTCAGTTCAGTGGAACAGTTCAGGTCCTTTAAAATGATGTGACACACAGTTTTATCATCCAGGCTGAGTTTAGCCATGGCATGGAGGCCTGAGAGGCTGCACCTGCTCCCACCAGAGCTGGGCTTGGGCCCTTCTCTCCCTTTGATTTGTGTGCCTCAGTCAGAAGCAGTGGTGCCCTCCTCTGTTTTGGTGAGATGTGGTTGAACCTGTCATGTTGGGGAGCCTCCTGTCTCCAGTTGTGCTGTTTATTAGTGTCTAGTCAAGGGAAGAGAAAGGGGAGGGAGGGATGAATCATGTTACACTCGTTGAGCTGTCAGGAGATTCTAGACAAGAGGGGTTATAGATGTAGCACTGAGAGGTAAACAGGAGATGTATTAATTCAGTGGAGGGGAGGTGTGTGAGTGTCTGAGGGCAGGGCTTTGCTTAAAGTATCAAAGAAGCCACAAAATTAAAGCTTCTTGATGCAGTCTGACCACCTAAGAGGCAAGCAGGCCGGGCAGCTCATGTACCCACTCTTTGTAGTCATTTAGTTGCACCTGGTATTGGCATTATTGAAGTTGATACCAACAGCAGCCTCCTATTCCTAGAGCTCACACTTTAAGTCCAATTAAATATGTTGAGACAAATCCCAAGGTTGTTATGCAGACAAACTGCCATCAAACTCAGCCAGACTGCTGGTGAAAGTACAGAATAATTGCTCTTTGCAATGAGGGTCCTTTAGAAATCGACAGCTGTAAAAATACGACAAAATTTGGCCCAGTGGGATCTTGAGGAGAAGCTAAGTACTTCTTGAGGAGAGCTAGTGGTTTTTCTCATTCTTAAAGCTGTTTTTAGTCTACTCAAGAGCCAATACACAAATCCTATATTTTCCACTGTTGTACCAGCACAACATGAATAGCATCTTTCGTGGGAATTCTATGATTTTCTTTGTATTCCCACACTAGTGCATCTCCATCCTTTATAAAACACAAACTGTATTTTATGGGATCATCCTTTTGTCCACTATTTTGGTGAGCATTTTTCCATTATTATTCAATTACTCCACATTACGGTAAATATGAAAAAAAAAATCCCTACAGGAAAATGAGATGAAAATGGGAAATATTTGTATTCTTGAGTATATTTTAGGTTTTACTAGAAAAATACAAGGCAGTGTTTCTGGTCTCAGCACGAACCTGACTGGTGATGAATTGTGTGACTAAGTTATTGATCAACCTTCTCCATATCTGTCTGATAAGCTTTCTGTTTAACTCTGCCTTTAGCTCTGCAAGACAAAGGTAGTTTTATCCCAGGTGTTTTGGCAGTACTGATTCCTGATAGGTAAGAAGTGGAATTAAAGAGGATTAATGATGAGAAACAATCTGCCTCTGCTTGGCAGAAAAAGTAACAGAAGTTGCATTTCTTCCTGGTTTTATGTTAAAAAGCCTGGAATGTACATAGAGGAAACTGAGCACAGTGGGCTGTGGTTGCACAAGTGCTCTTGAGTGCCCACAGGACCTGGTCCTCTCTCACTTGTACCTGCTCTGTCATTGCTCAGTTAGCAGCAGAGCATGAAAATAAAAGGTTTGTTAGTGTATTTCCAACCAAACTTCGGGCTGCTGTGGGCACTGTTGCTTGAACCCTTGGAGTGGTTTTCCAGAAAGAGGGAGTATCCATTTGTACAGAGATCATTCATCCCGGCCCTTCTTGTTAAGCAGCAGTTTTATCATCACTTCCAAAGAATCAGTAGTCTCTATCTATGCTTAAAACATCAGGGTTTTTGTTGCTGTAGCAAAGCCTTTCCACTAAAGCTAGTTCCCACACTTTGCCCAGTCCATTAGAGAGAAGCTTGTGGACAAATGCCCTTGTGAGGGTCAGGAGTGGATGACCTGCCTGCACAGACATGACCCCTTCATAACAGGATGTCTTTGATGTCGTGAGGATTTTTATTTTCAGCGCCACTGTTTTCATGTAGGCTGTGCCATCTCTGCTGCTGAGGCAGTGTATTCTCTTCTGCACAGCTGGGAGCTGCTGGACATCACAAACAGTTCTCTTTTTAGAGGCAGATTTCAATAACTAATAGAAGCTTTTAGTCACTAATTAACCTCAATAGGGTTTCATTCCTGTCTTCTTTTCTTCCTCCACTTTGGAAGTGTTTGAGGAGGGTACCTGGTGTGTAAAGGCTTTTGTTTACCCAAAAACACAATGACAGTCAGTGAAACTGGAGCTCAAGTCCAGCTCAAGCAGCCCACTCCTGGAGATCTGTACCTGACACACAGCACAGGAATGGGAAGCACAGAATTGTCTTGATTGTGCCTTTGTCCCTATACAATTCATTGAATTTAAACAAATAATGCTATCAAAACTGTTCTTAAACATTGCCTTTTCCCCAAGCTTATTGTCTCCTTCTGCTGTGCAGAACCAGAGCCCTGCTCACGATGACAGCTCTGTGACATTCTTGCACTCAGTTGGGAGTTTGACTTCAAGCCACTGTAGGCTGCTCAGCCAAAACTACTCTGGATGGTCACTGCTGTCACCAGATCCAGAAGTCCCTCACGTGTTTTGGCTCCTCAGATTTTTGTTTGTTATGGCATCATGTTTAAGTCCACAAGTTATTTATGGCAATGTGTTCTAATTTGCAGCTTCTTAGGGATGGGTTTGTCCTCCTGATGTACAGCAGGTTCTTTACTCTTTGAAAGAGAGGATCACAGGGACTGCTGTCCAGTGCTGCAGCAGGAGGGAAGACTGGAGGTCTAAGACCTGTGGTTTGGAAATTTGCAGCCCATGGATCAAGATAAAAGCTGCAGCTATGCTAGACAAAGGCATCCAGGGTGGTGATGTCCATAATTTATCAGTCAGTTCCTCAAGATCATTCCAGAGCTATTTGCAGCTGATTTCATTCTCTCCTGAGCGTTAGCACTGTTGGTGGCTGACAGAGATAGAGCTTGCTGGGGATTTTCTAGAAAATATCTGTGTTCCAGGAGCTCTGTGTGCTTCACTTTGTCACGGTCTTCTCCCTTGAGCTGGCAGGAGAGGAGTTAAACTTAATTATCTCTGCAGTGAGAGCTGGCAGTGGTCCTACAGTGAGTTTTAGCAGCTGAAACCCAGACTTCAATGTATTTTTTTTCTAAAAAACACACATTTTGTGTTAGGTAGGCTCTGACTAGCCCTTAAGTGTATCTGAATTGAATTTTAATGGATAATTCCATGGCAAACAAAGTTTTTTTCTGTCTTTTTGATCATGTCATTGGGAGCAGAAATGTTGGTTCTTTCTTGCCTTTTCTTATCCCATTTTAATCCCAATTCTGTTGCTGCAGGTCTACCATAAATTACTGTATGCTAAAGGAATTTCCTATTGATTTGCTCTGACAGTGATTTGACCAGCTATGTGAATAGCTGATGGAAGCAGAACTTATCTTGGGTTCAGACAGTGGAGCACTGACTAAAGCTCTGAGGTAAACATTTACAGAAGAAACCTGAAATCATAAAGCCTTGCAGCTCAGCACAATTTACAAACATGTATTAATTAAGCTTGGTGCTGGCTCTACTCTGTGTTAGATGAGAACAACATCCTGGCACACAATGGGTTGACATCAGTAACCTTTTATTGTTTATCATGCTCGGAAGTCACCGAGAATGAGGGTGAAGAAATGTCAAATAATCAGGTCAGATGCAAGTGAATGAGTCTTGATGGTTGAAGCTTGGTACCGTGGGAACCATTATTGTCCAGGGTAATTTCTGGAACATGCAAGTTAATTTCTTTTTTTTACAATGTTAGTTCATAAGCTGAGGAAATCTGCAAACTGCTTGTGCAGACAGATGAAAACCCTTTTCCTGAATCTCGTATGTGGCTGCTCAGCTAATGTCTGCCAAAAAATGGCAAAAGACAAAAGTTGGATGACAAAGATAATAGGTCTTGAAGTTATTCCTACTGCAATAACAAGGCCCAGCACAAACCTGCTTAAGAGAGGAGGAAGCTGAGGCAATAAAGTGATATTTGCTTGCAGAGACAATGGGGTGTTGCCTTTTCACTCCCCTGGGCATCCACATTTCAGGCTGCCTCACTCTGTACACAGACACTTGGGCTTTATTCTTTGAGGGCTGGATTCTTGCTGTTCACAGTGGGATCTCTTGAATGCTTGTGCCTGCCTGCCTAATATATGTTAATTGAAGGACTTTTGTGTCTCAACATCTTTATTAATATTAATGGAATGAGATTTTTTAATGGACCTATACAAAATATGCTTGACCTAGCTTGAGCCCTCACTTTTGTTTTTATACTCTGCAGCACAGTGTGGCTTCTGATTAATTTAAGAACGTAATATTATATTCTGTGTCAGAGTACACAAACTAATGAAACATGGATTACTCTTCAGACCTTCAGTTTCCTTGCCATGAGATATAGAATTTATATAACACAAGAATGTATTTAATTCTTTTTAAATCATGAAATTAAAAACAGGTTTTCTTTTACTTTGTGAGAATTGTTGCACTTCAGTGAAAAGATTTTTAAAATAATCCTTTTTCGATCAGATCTGTCTTATGACACAATTTTTTTTTTTTTTATGAAGAAGTCATCAAAACGGTAGGCCTTAAAATTAGGCTAGAACAAACCTCAAGAAATATTTTAAATGAATATTGGTATTAAAGTATAAGCTGGTCATGGTGAGGGATAGGTATAAATGCTGTAATGCAGCATCAGACAAGAAAGTTAAAACTTCTCTAAAAATGTGGTTACCCAGTGTCATCTCTTGTTCACACTTGGCAGAATGTTACTTCTTTTGTTAGATGCAAATATAAATTAAATAGTAAAATAACAGTCTTGGGCTATGGCAGAGATGAATTTTGTTTTGCTGTCCACTGTGGATGATTATGGTATATACAAGAAAAAATGCTTCTGTCGCATTTGCACTTCTTTGTTACTTTTTCTGATAAAGAATAATTCCTTGTAGTCTGCTCTACATTTCATTGTTTGTAATAAACATCTCTGCAACCACTGTGGAGACCAGTCTGCCACAACAGGAGCTCCAGGCTCGCTCTGTCAGCTGGTTCTCTTCATGCTGGAAGCCATATGGGTATTTTTTTACACTGCCAACATCCCATACTTGTGGTGGGATTATTGTCCTACCCCAGGCAGCAAAAGCTTGTGCAAAGGGGCAGAAAAAAAGAATTTCCAAGCTGAGACAGCAGTGAGCTGCTGATGTCTGCTGATTCCTGCAGCCCAGTATTGTCCATTCTTGTTGACAGGTGTTTGCTGGTTGATGGGATTTATCTAAAGCTTCTTGTGGTGAGTAAAAACTTTCTGCTGACTGCTCTGGACCTGAACCTGGCTTTGGGAAGTGTCTTTTATTCCTTCCTACATTATCTTGGTCCTTGAGTCAGTAGACACTTTTTTGGGATACAATGCTGCAATTGCTGTTTGGTTTAGAAAGGTATTTTGAGAAGCTGAGATGCCACTGGCTCATGGAGAAAGTGAGATGTGTCTGTTGCCCCTGGAGGACCCCAAAAAGCAAGCTGGACACAATCCAGGGTGGTGCTGTATGATCAGATTTCACTGAGTCTGAAGTTGGATGGAGGCAAGCAGTGTGCTGAAGGGCAAACCCCGTGTGCAGGCTGAGCCTTGCTGTTCTCATGGACTGCTCAGACCAGAACAGCCAGGAGTGAGACGTGGCAGGAGCTCAGGCAGCTTCCAGAGAGTCAGCTGCTGCCACCACTGCTAGGACATGCACACAAGTGCTTGGCATGTAGTGCCTGCAGTTGCCAGATAGGTTTCAGTGCCCTGGTGCCAAGGGTTGTCCTTCCACACTGCTGCCAGAGGATCCTGACAATGAAGGAAGCACAATGGCCACCAAAACATGTAAAGCTACTAGTAAATGTAAAGAGGTTATTTGACCTAACACAAATCCTGTCCTCATAAAGTCAGGTCTGGTGATGGGAATAAAAGAGGATGGTACCTGTTGAGGCCTGTTGTCCTTGTTAGACAGGAGATGGACTTGGCTTTGAGCTGTGAAAATGTGCAGGAATATTATCACAGAACACCTGTAGGGGACAAGACCTCATTCATCTCCTGCTCATGGCAGGACAGCTGAGTAATTGCAGAGAGGGGAGCATGTTACAGAAATGGTTAATTGATTCCTGTGTTTACCAGAGAGAGCTGGGTGGTCATTTGAGCTGCCTGAGGCACAGAGCCCTGCTGGTGTGGGGTAATGCAGGCCATGCATGATCCCAGGGACAGAACCCAGATCCTGAGGTGCAGGTGGTGCCATGTGCTGGGACCATCAGGATAATGCTGTGGTGACACAGGCTTGTGTTTTCCATCAGTGGGACAGGTGAAATACCAAGGAAAGGACAATTTGCACCAGCAGCAGAATCAGATTATATTGCCATATATTACCAGTTAGAGCTAGGAACAAAAATGTGCCGGACTCTGGTCTTGGCTTCTGACTATTGCACTGGTTCTGCTTAGTGGTTCTTAGGTTTTGGGTTATAGTGCCATCAGAAGTTTATTTTTGTTGTAATTTTCCAAGCATTTCTTGAAAATTAGCTTTCTGGTGCATAGGACAACACCACAGCACTAAATTAGTGGCAAATATCTTGAGGGCTGAGGGAATAGTTATTTTTTTGTTGTGGCTCTTCACATGATTTATTTAGTCATTTGAAAGACTACAGTTTGGGAAAGTCAGGAACCCACTCTAACGTGAGAAACAAAACAAAAGGAAATGTTATTCATCCAGAATGAAGGTCTGTCTTCTGCAAACCAGCAGTTGTGCACAGCCAAGGTTGCTCTGCCTCCACAGCCCCACTCCTGTGTTAGCAGAGGATGGGGAGTATTTCTCATTGGAAATGTTTCCTGCCCACCATCAGCCTGCTCAGAATGCTGTCCACATGCTCCAAAATATCTCCATGGATATTCCACATCCTTTAGTGATAGTTTAGTAGCCTTGGGACCTAATTGCTAATAAAGAGGAAGAGGAATTTATATATTGATGCATACTTTTCTATACCAGTGCACTGAATTGGTGCCTATTCTTTCTTAAATCTTGATAAGGACACTGCAATTCAGTGTCCATTGTATTTGAAATATGAATATATTTGTTTTTCTATAAAGGTGCACACAGCAATGCTGTTTATGGCTGTAGCCTCTTCTGCTGTTCAATAACTTGTTCAATCATTATTATTATGATTTAAAGCAACACTGTTGTGCTTCTTTCAGGAAAAAAAATTACATTTTAAAGAGAAGGTTGTAGTTTGCCTTTAATTTTTTTAGTAAGAGGAGGGTATAGACTTATTGCAAAAATTTTTAACGTGGAGGATGTATATGAATGAGTCTCACATGATTTCCTTTATTATTTGTTAAAATATGTTAAAGGAGTAAGTCACTGTAAATTTGTAAAGTATTTTATAAAACTTATTTGCTATTGAGAACAAAACCAATTTTATTTCAGACTGGTGAATCTTGTAAGAAGTAGTATAAATAATCTGATCAGTACTGTATAAACTTTGATCAGGATCCTATTTTAGCCCTTTTGAGTGGCTCAGTAGAGTGTATAAAGAGAAGCTCAGGAGAGGGGTGATCAAATGTGAAACCTTGGGCTGAAAATATTCCCACAGGATAGGCAGTGTAGCTTAAAGCCTCTTATCTTGCCCGTGTTCCTGTGTGTGCTACCATCCCCAGCGAGATGCCTGCCTGATTCACAGCACTGATGGGCAGTTTAAAATTACAAAGCCTTCGGTTTCCTTGTTCCTAACAGATAAAGCGGGTGGGCATTTCCTGATTATATGGTATACACTCAAAATATTTAAGTTCCCCGTGGTGCTATTTGTGCCTAATTTACTTCTCTAGCACATTAACACTGCTGGTTTTCTGCAGTGGGAGGAGTGTGCGGTGCAGCATGCTGTGAAGAGAGGAAATGTTTCACAAGAGCTCCTTCTGGCTTTTCCTCTGTTTGTGTTACCACCTGGAAAGAAGAAAAGGTGGAGGCACTGACTGATGATCCAGATGGATTGCAGGAACAGCCACGGCTGTGGTCAGATGTGTTAAGCTGGACAAATTCACGCTGGGAGGTGGCAGGGTTGGACTTCAGCTCCTGCAGCACATGGAACCTGCTGCAGGAGAGAGTGTAGGCATGAAGAGTGCTGAACTACCACCACCAGTGACCTTGGGGCAGGCTGTGCCCCTTCAGAGGCCACTGAGCAGCCAGATTATTTTGGGGAAAAGCTGGGGATACACCAGTGTGAGGGATGGGGGCCGAGGACAGGCTCCAGCAGAGCAGATACCATCTGGGTATAATAAATCAGAGGCTGTGCAGGTCACACAGCTTCAGAGAGATTTGGAGTGGAAGAACCACATTTATCACTGTTCATGTTCACTTTTCTAGTTCTTGCCTATGAAAGCAGACAAATGATCTCCTGTTTATGGGAGCTGGGTGCTTTGATGTACTAATTATTGCACTCATGTGGTACTTCTCAGCAGAGCAAGCTGCCCTGACTCCTGGGTAAGGGCTCAAGGTGCAAGAGCAGCTGAGCTGTGCAGCTCTGCTGTCACTGCTGCAGGGAGCAGAGAGCACTCTCAGGCCCTGGGATTCGGAGCTGCACTGGAGACTGGAGTAGCTGTGACTCTCACACACTCCCCTGATGTCCCAGAGCCTCTGTGACCCTGGCAGCACATTCCTCCTCTTGGAGCTTTTTTCTTAACCTGTGCTTAACCTGACCTTTGCTTAACCTACTGTTCACTAGATTCATTGCAGAAACAAGGTCAGGCTGCTTAGGAAATTTTGTCTCCTAAATCTTCTGCTGATACAATTTTTTTCCCATCCCCTTATAACTTTGCAGCATGCTGAGCTGTCAACAACTATCTCCCTTGTCTTCACTGCATCCTTATTTCAGTCAGAAGGCCTGTAGTGCTTAACACAGTGGCAACATCTGTTCAATAGATATCTAGTTATCTTGGACCAATTTAATATGGAGAATATCTCATAGAATAAAAAGCTGCTTTCAGACACTACCTTTCCTTTGCCACTTAAGATTTCTCATTTCCTGACATCTCAGACAATGTCACAGAGTTACTTTGAGCTTTGAACCACAGAATATAGTTTGATAGCCTGATATGTAAGGTATTGTGCAGAAAACACTCTACTGTACAGATGCTTTTGTGAAGAAATGCTGTTCACTTGCATCAAAACCCTGGCAAACGGTGTTTGCTGGCATAACACGTAATTGAGCAGCTTTCTTGAAAGAGAAGACACAAGTAAATGCTCCCACACTGTCTTTTTTCCCACTGTTAACACTCATCCTTGCTAAACAGTTGCATAATTCAGGTGCTTCTACTAAAACATGGTGATGGCAAAATCAGTGTACATTTTTGTGAGCAGTTTAGTTCTGCAGGCCTGTTCAGAGGGTACAAGTCAAAATGGGGCTGAGTATCTGGTTAACACTCCAGTGCTGCTTTAGACCATGTGTTGGGCTCTGACCTTGTCACAGACAGCATGGCAGGAGGTGTAAATTGGTGCATTGGGTTGAAAAGTGGATTTAAGTCACCTTACCCCAACCTGGACCAATATTAAGGTGCTGTTTCTGTGTCCATTTTAAGACAGTTGTGGCATTAGGTTTTATTTTATACCAAACCAGGACCTCTTTGTGGTGGTTTTTGCATGTCATCACTGTTATTTCTACTACAGAGATTTAGAAAATAGTACTGAAAATTATTTCTCGTCAAACTTTCATTTATAATATTATTAAAAGCAGAAAACCTGTCTGGATTTGTGACAGACTAGAAAAAAATTTAATTCACTCCAGCAGAGCAGTTATAGCACGCTCATCTTCGGTCACCATTCCCTTCAAGTAGAAGCTGAGGCTAATTTGTGGGAGAGGAGTGGATGAGTGCACAGCTCTAAGGCAGGCCCAAGGTGGTGTGGAATGGCTGAGCAGGGCAGACTGGGGCCATTTGGCTGCAAGGAGGAAAACAGAGACTGTCTGAACTCAGGGCGTGCTTGGCAGTGTAGTATGGTGAAGAGAGGTTTTGTGACTGCAAATATGAGGCTTTTTCATGCAATGGAATTTAGATATAGGTTATTACATTTAGCTTAGTGAATAGCTGTTTAAATGCCCCTATAAAGTAAGCTCTGGATGCTGAGGGTGTTTGTATGGTCATGGAAGTGTTATGTGGAGTTGTTGTGCAGGTTTTTATTGTTACAGAAAACTGAGAAAAGGATGAGGCATTATTTCAACTTGGTGGATTTCTGGTGTGCTGCTGCCTTGTATTTTAGGTTTCAGTGTGTGAATCACAGCCAAGGTTTTACTGTTTTACCTTTTCTTGGTGGTGAGAGGAGAGACAGGCACACCTAGGCTGCTGTTCTGCCTCAAAGAGATTCCTATGGCAGGGGAGCAGAGGATGCCACTGCTGTCCCTGCCCTGCCCTTCACAGCGGTGTCACCCGGGGCTGAGGGCAGCTGAGGGAGTGGCTGGGTGGTGTTTCATCCCCAGCTGGGTCTAACACCCTGCCCCACCCTTTCTCTGAAGGTCTGTGAGCAGCAGGAACCCTCGTGGCACAGGAGCTCCAGCCCAGCTCAGCTGGGTGTGCTGGCTGTGCCTGGGTCCATGCTGGGGCCACCCAGAGCCTGTGCAGGGTGTGCTGAGGGACAGGGCCATGTCTGGGTCCATTTTGGGGGCCTGTTCTTTGCCAGCTGGGGGCCCTGGGAGGTGGCACAGTGAGTCTGTGCCCAGCACAGCTCAGGGACACAGCCCTGGCTCTGGGTGGCTGCCTGAAGGCCGGGGATGCAGCT
Organism: Cisticola juncidis; assembly: GCA_013400215.1. NCBI lineage: Eukaryota > Metazoa > Chordata > Aves > Passeriformes > Cisticolidae > Cisticola > Cisticola juncidis. Next base: position 94,870 of record VXBR01010369.1, read on the forward strand.
TGGGGTAGAGAAGGTGGAAGCGCTTCAACAGCACAACCCAACCAGGGTCAAATGTGAGCCTTCACGAGTCTCTCATGAGCATTTTCTGCACTGATTACAAAATCCTGCCCATTAAACTGATAAATAAGGAACAGAGAAGCTGAAATGCTGGAGAGCAGGGAGTTTAATCCAGATAACCCGGGCGCCAGTCTGATGTTCTCACTCTTGGGCCATCTTTGCTTCTTGTTTTCCATTCCCTTAATGGCCTGAGCTCTTTTGTTCCACTCCCTTTCTCCTTCCCACGTAGATATTTCAACATATGGATATGTCTGTGTATGTGGAATATCAGCAAAGCTGATACTTTGCTCCCTACAGAGTTCCTTGTGACCACTCTCTCATGTAACTAATCCATAGCAATGTATACTCCAACTAGGAAAATTAAAAGGTTGGGAACCACTGACCTAACTTCTTAGTAAGCAATACAGCTGGCAATCAGATGTAACCCGAGCTCCTCGTTATTGGAGCTGCCTGAGCTATTCATAGCAAAGCAAAATTGCTATGGGAATTGAGCTGGATTTATTTTGTTTGAATGCAAATTATCCCAGGTCAGACAGGCTCAGATCTTCTGCCCCCTCAAATTCATTTGCATCAGCTCTGGCAGGGCCAAGCTCATATCTGGAGGATCTGCACTGGGGAAATGTGGGTATGGGTAGGGAGCCACCAGATGTGGAGAGCATTTGCTTGGGGCTTTGATGCAGTTGGGTGTAACTCACTGCAGCCCAGAGACCTGACCAGAGCAAAGGTTCTGCCTTCAGGTAGCTCCAAGTGGTGTCCCATGTTTGGACAAGTGTCTCTCTCTATTGTCTGCAACCTCAATAGGGTGTCCTGTAAGGGACAGGGAGTATTAAGCCTTGCCTAATTCTCACTTACAATATGAAATGTTCTGAAGGGTCCAGCTGCCAAAGTCCCATCATCACAGGAAAAGCTGTGTTTTCACTAAAAAAAAACCAAAACAACCCCACTCAACTTTGATTCTATATACATGATTATAAAGGATAAAAAAAGCCTCTTAAAAACTCAGCTGAAAATGGTTCAAGAAATCAGAAAGAAAATAAAACACTGAAGCCCTTTGGCATTATTTTAAAAAATCTCATAATTTATAGTGTTTCCTGCAAGGCCTGATTCATGACTTTTAATGTTTGGAGTTGCCTGTCTGATAGGGAGGAATGTTGCTGATCAGAAACACTCAAGCAAGCATCTGTTAATGCTAAGTACCTGTGGAAAAGGAATTTCCAAGTACTGATTTTAGTTATATATAATCAGGTTTTTGGCTTGCCTTTTTTTTATTTTTTTTAAGCTGTTCATTTTTTGTGTCACTCTGCCCTTATCTGATTGTTTTTGCCTTTATTACCACTCTAGGAGCAGCAGCTCCATTAAGGAGGCGAGTACTTTCCCGAGAACATTGCTACATCTGAACCCAGCCCTGTAAAATTGATTAGCTGCACACAAAGGAGGATGAGAATCTTGCCAGAACACTTTCATTTCACCTAATCCTTTGAGCAGCATAAATAATTCATAGCAAACCCGCCTTAGGGTGAAACTGCTCTGTCTGAAGATCTGGGCATCTTGAAGGCACATTTCAGGTACTTAACAGGAGTGTAAATAGTGCATTTTGTTTTGTGCTGTTACAGAGAATGCAGGGCAGAGAGAGCTGCATTTCCTGTGCTTTTGAGGGTTTGTGAAGGTAATCTTGCTCTCACCTGGGGTGTTCTCTGAAGCTGTGCACCCAGTTACTTGGGATGTCAGCTCAGGGGACACACTGAGCTGCCCTCTGAAGTCAATTTTTCTGTTGTCCTTGAGGTACCCTAAGTAACTAATCAACTGTCAGCACATTACAAAGAGTGGGCTGCCCCTTTTTAGGAAAAGTGAAGCATAAATGTACTCATTAAATAATCCTACTGTTTCCTGTTTGCTTTGTGATGGATTTCAGAACTGTCATAACTAATAAAAGGTCTAGATTTTATCTTACAATTGCAGGGATTTGCTTAAACAGGCCATACCCAAGTGCTTGCACAGCTACCAAGGCTAAATTTGAGCTGTTGGTTTTAGCTAATTGCCTTCCAAAACCTTTATAGGGAGCCAAAGAGCCCTACTGATGGACTTGTAAATGAAGTGATCCTGACTGTAAATTGGTAAACCTCTGGCACTTCACTTATATATTATTGGTGTCTAGGTAGTGTGGTTAGTCTGTAGTTTGCATTAGTATTTTTCTTCTAGTCATTTATCAAGCCTGCTTCTGGGGTGGGTTTTTTTTTTTTTGTTTGTTTTTTTTTAAATTTTTGTTTTGTTTTGTTTTGTTTTGTTCTTGGATTTTTTAAAAGCCAAAATATGAGAAATGAGTGAGCTCACATACTGACAAGCAAGTATTTAATCTGTGGCAAAGCAATCAACTTTGTGTTAGTTCTAGAATATCTCATTACCCTGCAATAAATACCAATTTAATACATTTAAATACCAATGTGACTGGTTCAATTACCCCAAGTGGAGGAACAAATAAGAATATTTCCTTATTTGCCATATGCTGACAGGGGGTTGCATAAAGATGTTTGAAACAAGCTCAGTCAACTGCAGAAATACAAAGGCACCATTCAGAGATAACACTGGCTTTGTTCATATAGGAATAATTAAAGACATGCAATTTTGTTACCTTGTTTTAATTGCTGACTGTTCTGCATAGCACTTCTTTTGAGCAACCAAACAGAGTAGTCTTTCATGGCTAACTCAGACTGGCAATTTAAACCTTGTACTCTCCTTCTGTCAGATTGTCAGGTAATAAAATGCCGTATTGTTAAGAACCCTTAACATTTTACATTTGCAAGAAATCTATATTATGTTAAAAAACAGAATAACTGAGTTATTTTTCTGAGTCAGATTCTACAGAAAAATGCCATCTGCTGACAATTCTCAAGTCAGAAAAGGCAACCAATGATTCTAATGCTTCTTTCATGATAAAAAATGTTTTAGTGTATATAAGGGCCATTAACTTAACCTAAACATTTGCTGTGGTACAGAGCCAGGTATTCCAGTCTGGTGAAAATCAGTAAAGGTCTGCTGAGGTTATTCTCATCAGCCAAGGACCCAGTCCCATAAAACATCACTTTGTACTTCCCTGACTCTGGGGCTGGCATCAGGAACTGCCCATTTACAGCCTTGATACTTTTCTGGAGGATGGGTGAATTTTTTTGGCAAACATAAAAGCTAGGGAAAAGTTTAGCTAACTTAAATTCTCTCTTCCCTTCAGTGTGTTCGCATGCCTTCGTGCTGCCTGGTTTGGGATAGGATCAAAAATGAACAAGCTCTGAGTTTTACTCGTGGGATTTCTGACTTCAATAATACATGTGTATTATTGGAATCCTCATGAGAGTCCATTCTCACTAGTTTCCCAGAACATTTTCTTTCCCAAATTGGTATAAAAGCACTCTGGAAATGCTTGCACAGACAGTGTTCAACTCAATGGGAGCTCCTGGGTGCTTAACACTCTGTAAAAGTCTGTCATTAATTTAACAATCTGTGTATGGGTTTAGGGTCCAGACTTTTCACTTTTTGTTGGTGGATCACGGATGGTGTCCCTGTCACGGTGTCTCAGAAGCTTGTTCCATTAACCCAGTGCCTCAGTAATGTGGATGCAGTTGTGTAAGTGCCCTTCTCACGGGGACAGAGGCAAAATGCCCTCAGCCTTGTGGCTGCTGCTGTCCCCTCTGCAGCTACCTCCCAGAAAAGGGGCTGTGGGTCAGAGTGGAGAGGGAAGGAACTCCCTTAATTACCATGATTTACTGCCCTTGGCTTGGCTGTTTGCTCCTGATGCTCCCCAAGGGTAAAAGTATCTTTCACCTCAGCAACACTTTCTGCAATTCAGCCCCTTTCTCCTTTCCAGATATGCTGCTTGTCATTTTTTTTTTCTACCTAATTTCACATCTTAATTTGCTCATTTTGATTATATTTTCCAGAGCATTGACACCGTGACCCTAACTTGAGAGGGGCTCAGTAAGCCATCTCTCAAAAAGTCACTCAGTGCTATCGGGTGTCTGCAGTTCAGGTCAGGCTGTACTATCCTGCTGGCTATAATTCTTGGAAGTAGTTTTGCTTATGACTGTAGTAAGGTTATAGTCTCACATATTTTTCAGACTACCAACTTAACCCATCCCAAGAGGTGAGTCTACTTCATTACACATTCCCTAAAGAAACAATCATTTATTTGAGCTGCTTACATGATGCAGGATTGCTTTGAACAGCCTCGTGGTGGTATTGGTTGAATACCCTTGGTTTGGAGGAAAGGGGAATTCATAAAACGAATGCTGGCAAACTTAACAAGAGTTTATTCTTCCTGGGATTCCTTGGCATGAGTGAGAAAGTGATACATTTACTGCATTTTCAAGGCTTAACCCAAAACCTGTTCTAAGGAGCTGGCACTCTCCCTGCTGTCTTGGCAGGGTTTTGTCTCTGCTGGTGCACAGGGACTGCCACCTCCTCGCGGGTTTCTCCGTGGGGACATTTGAAATGTTTCTGAGATCCCTGCTGCCGTGAGCTCACTGTTATGAAATGCTGTGTGCACACATGGACGTTGTGCTGTGCTCCACTCAATCTGCAGGCTCTGAGCAGACCTGTGCCTCCTGGGCTGGGCTGGCTTGCTCTGGCAGGCGTGTGTTCCAGGCAGGAGCGGAGGGATGGTGGCTAACGGGAGGGTGATTGCTGTACTTTGTGAGGGCACTGGTGACAAATGTGAGGGTAATTTCTGTGCTTTGTGAGGGCACTGGCATCATCTGCTCATCAAACCTGAGGGAAAGGCCTCCCTCTTCTCCCCTCGCTCAGGGGTGAGGTCTGAGCAGAGGTACAGAGTTATGGGGACACCACTCTCCCCTTCTAGCACATGTTGATGTGTGCTGGTGATTAAAAATTGACATCTGCCCAATTCCAGAGACCAGTCTGGGGCAACAGGCAGCTTCTGGCTGTTGTCAGGGAGCTCTAAGCTGTGTGAACAGCTTTGTGTTCTCTGGGTCTCTGCCATACCCTCTTTTGGCTTCCAAGCTGCCCTTGGTTCCATGTGGGAAATGGTCTGGCAGGCAGGACCCCCGGGTGGGACACCTGAGTGAGGGCAGTCTCTCCTGCAGCAAGGGAAAGCTTTGGTGACAGAGCTGGGCCTTTTGTGTGTCTTTTGTAGTGCCAAAGCACCAAAGACTTAACACAGCATCAGGGCAGGAAACCAGGGTTTGATGAAAATGAACTGTAGGTAAGGTAATTTCATGAGGTTTCTCTCTGCAAAGAGAATGAGAAAAGACTCCAATATGCTGAAACGTGAGATGGCCCCAACCACACTGTGATGTGCATATTAGATTTCTAGGAATCCTTGGCCTCAGATAGTTTTAAATAACCAGGAACCATAGTTCATAGGTCATCTGCTCTCCTTATTCTTTGTTTTTTGGGGAAGATCTTAGTTTACATTTTCATGTGTTTTAAGTAGAACTAAAAACTGTACTTTATGTCTCTGTACTTCATGTCCTGTAATTCTTTTTGGGATGTGTTTGAATCAATGATTTGGGTTTTTTTTTTCGGAGCTGGACAGTTGGGAAATAACAGAAGTCTTGGAACAGTGTCCACTGAAGTCTGTGGAAAGCTTTATGCCAATTTCAGTTGGCCTTTTGTCAAGTCTTTTAAAACTTTTCATGAATATTTGGAACTATTTTAATGGGTGTGAAATTACATTTAACTCTTCCTTTTTGGTGATTTTTCATCTTGAGCACACTCACACCCACATAATGATATAGATTTCATTGATTCCTTTGGCCATTGTTTTAGTTAAGACACAGTGGGTTTTTAACACCTTATTTTACATATTGCTCCTAACACTGAATAAGGCATTCTGGGTATGAGTAGTATTCCTTAGGAAATATGTGCATGCTTTTTAGTACTTCATTTAGTTGAGATACTCTTGTTCTTGTGTAAACTGTAATTTAGCTTTACATCAGTCAGTACTGAGTAGTTATGTTTAGCAGAGACATTGCAGTTCAATTATTCATGTTTTAATTCCCAGTTTCATTTTGTTAGGCTTTTACCTCATTATTTGCATCTGGTTTCTGAAACTCCTCTAACTTTAATATGCATGAAGCTGTTGTCTTCAGTTTAATTAGCATGTAATGAAAGTGCCTTGTATGCAAACAGAGAACCCACAGCCAGGAGACCTTTCTAGTCTGGAGTGAGGATTTGTCTGCTCCCTCAGCACTCAGCTTTGTTAGATTGTGGGAGAGAAGCAGAGATTCTGCAAATCCTTCACTCTCTGTCACTGCTCTGCTTTTATGGAGGGTCAGTTTTTTCTGGAGATACTGAAACCCCAAAGTGAATTAGGTTTACAGGCTGGTAAGCTGCCAAAGGCTCCACTCCGAGTCGAACACAGGGGAGCAAATGGGAGCAGCCTCTGCTGTTCCAGTAAGAGGCCAATGAGATCTGCTAGGAACAGGTATGTTAGTGTGTGACTCTGAAAATTCTTCCATGGGAAGATCTACCTGATTTTGTATAGTTAAGATGATCTTTTTCATTGGTTTAAAAAAATTCTCCTTATTTTTCAATTTAGTCTACGTTCAATTAAAAAAATCTTGAAGCAGATACCATTTTGTCATTGGCCTTGTCCAAATCTCATTTTGAAATTCTTCTTCCTTTTGGAACACATTAAGAAATTAGAACAAGTGCCTTACCTTGGTGATTACACCCAGGTACTGAGGAATTTCACAGAGGTGTATTGAATCTGAAAATTCCTTTAGCCCAGAGCTGAGCAAACATTTGTTTCATAATAAATAACAAGAGGAGGAGGAATGTTGCCTTTTTATCTCCTCAACTTTTCCGCAAACAAACTGCAAGTTCCTCTCAATTATTAATTCAAAATTATTTGCTAACCACACAGGTCAATCTCTGTCTTTCCATTTTCTTTCCAATGGCATGGAATATCCCTTCCAGAAGGAGAGCAAATATGTATTGTGAGGGAAGAAGAGAACAGTGAATTCCAACTGAGCAATCTCTTGGGTGTTCCTTCCCACCATATTCTCACAATTATTTCTATTATTAGTGATAGCCACAGTGGGATGCAGAGGGAATAGGCAGGAGTCCCTGGCCTTTTTCATGCTGTGTTGTCTAGACTTACAAGAATGTTAAATTTTGTCATCCTGCTTCCTCTCGTGGTGTTAGAATTGCAGAGAATCTGAAATAAAAATGGAATTTTGACCTATCTGACCCTGTCCTCATTGTGTCCTAAACCCATCAAGGTTAATGGAAAGTCATCCTTGATTCAGGGAAAACCACTTTCAGCATAGCTTTATGCATCACATGTGAAAAGCCCAATGCATGAATTTCCATGGCAGTTTTGACGGTATTTGTTCAGAAGTGTTTGAGCTGGATGAATACATCGAATCTAACTCACAATTATGGAGATGTGTCATGTATTTGTAGGAAAAAATTCCCAGGACACCCAGGAATACGCACTACCCAAAATCTGGCCTTCAAACCTGGAATTCCTTCATGGTGTAAAGCTAGAAAAGATGAATCTGTGCCAGTCTCCTGCCTCTGTGCTGTGGCATTTTTCTGCTGGCATATTTGCCAGCCAGCACAATGGAGCCAAAGGCCACTTTGCTTTACCCAACACTACAATTTAAGAACTCTGCAGGAAAAGTACCTGGCAGCTGTTGTCCCACTGCCCCCTTTGCAGTGCTCCAGAGGCCTGCAGCTCTGTCTGAAGCCAGGTCAGCATTCTCTGCATTGCTTTGGAATTCCCAAAGTGATTAATTCAATACAAATCCTTGAAACCATCCCATGCCTGGAAACAAATGGCAAATGGTGTGTGATTGAATGAGTGTCCAGACTGCTCTGTGGCACTTCCCCTTTCTTCTTGACAACTTCACAACTTCATAAAACTGGATGTTATCAAAAAGAAGGTATCTTTCATTCACACAGCATTTTTCAGCTTGGAGGATGAGTTTGATGTAAAACCCAAAGGAAAAATGTCTTATTGGAGATTTAGGGTCATTTCTGTTGGAAAAAAAGTGAGTACACATGTAAGGCACTCAGTCAGCTGCAGCCTCTGTGAAGGTGCAGCAAAATTACAAGCAGGGCCCAGAATTCAGTCACTTCTTCTCCCCCACCATGAATTCTCAATCCACCCTTATAACGTTAAATATAGAAATGATGTTTGGGGCTGAGACTTCGTGTACATCAGGGACAGTTTCTTACAGGAAAATGTAGAAACCTCTTTTTTTCCATATGGTTTGAATCATTTACAAAATGAATCCTACAGGAATAATTTCAGATGTGGAAACCTTTAAAATGGGGAAATAAGAACCAGATTCACTACATTTCTGCTTTCCAGCTGAAAAAAAAAATCGCTTAGCAGTGCCCAATTATCAGTGCATTCTAGATAAAGATTGCCTCTCAGAACCACTTGTAAATTGTGTGATGACACACATCATAAGGATTAAAATATTAGTCATCTTCCCTACAGGAAAGTACTTTGTCATGACAAAATGTGATCTGACATTTGAAATATGCCAACTTATTGCAGTGAGCAGGCGAGTTAAATTCCTGTCAGTTATTCAAAACCTAGCTTTTATTGATGGAGGCAATTTTAACCTTCTTGTAGAATGTTAAGTAGATACAGGCTGAGGTACATAATTATGAATTTGTGTTGAAGACAGGAAAATGGGCAAATTGTGGATCAGAATATATTTTTGTATATTAGTATTGTTATAATTATTAATTATTAATTAATTATTATTATTATTCAGAGAGCAATTACACCCTCTCATTTTATGATGTGGAATCTCGTCTACTGCCAAAATTGAGATCACAGTGTGACTTTATGAGCACTGTTATTGGGCCCCTGTGAAAGGAGCTTATATTGGGGAGTACTGCAAAGCTGCCTCTTCTGATTTGGATCAACAGAAGAGAATTTCTAGGAAAAGTGTGCAGTGAATGACTGTAGTTTGTTGAGGATCTGTAGATCTTTGATAAATCTTTCCAGCTGGAATAGACTTAAAATCAATTTCAGCATTAGTTTAGTTAACGGTTAAAGCTGTGAAGATTCATATGTAACTTTCAATTTTCACTTGCTTTTCACTGTGTTGAGTTTTCCTCATGGGGAACAGTTCTTAAAGCACCGAAAATTCCACAGATCCTTAAAAAATACTATGCTTATGTTATGCATTCAAACTGCTCTCCTTGTGACACCCGTGGCACTCAGGCCCTGGGAGGTTGCCTCAAGGAGAACATCCATTTCAGAAGGGAAGAGGTGACATGTCTGCATTTTCAAAGACTTTTTTGAGGAAGGAGGAAGAATCATGATCTTGGAGGGCTCAAGATGTGGGGCAGGATGGTTTGCAATTGACATTTGTTTGTCTGCACATATTTTTTTAAGCCTAGGAGATATGTAGTCCTCGTGGGATGTCAGTTTTGGCAGGAGGGTGTTGGCACATGGTAGGGCCTCACTGATCCAAACCAAAAATCTGTATCTAGTATTACGTATATAATGTAATAGAATTACCTGATGAAACTTCTTTTTGGTTTTTGACTTGGTAAAAAGGGGTGTTTATTACAACATGTTTTACAAAACCAATAAATGAAATAAAATCATAACTGATTAATGAGCTGCATGGAAATACTTCCTCAGTGCCACCCACATTTCCCTGGCCCTGATCCTGGAAACACTTCATCACATGTGCAGTTTTATGCACAGATCCTATGTGAAAACTACAGTGTAGTTTTCCCATACTTGTGTCTTTCAGAGATCCAAGAAGGAAAACAATCAGATACTTGCCTGTAGTGATTAGCTTTCCCTTGTAAGAGGGTATAAATTTCACATTGTGTTTAAATTATGATTAAATTGTAGGGAGTTGATTACTGAATGATGGTGCTTAAATGTTCAGATGTTTCAGCTTTGTGCTGCTGACCCATAATGTAATTTTCTGCTTGGAGTGCCCTTCAGATTGGGATTCCTTCAGTCCTGATAATACCTTGTTGTGAAAAAGCTCTGAGTCTTAATTCAAATATTTTCTTTTATGATGTGTGCATTTATGAGAAGTTATATTTTCCAAGAGCATTTCCTTTTTATTTAGTATATCCTTTACAGAAACACCCACACAAACAAACCTGTACTGTGAAGAATGGGTTAATATTGGACATGAAACTATCCATGCTAATGTGTGAAGGTGCTGTGCTGCCCATCCCACAATGTTCCTGATTTGTGTTTATCCAAATGGGAAACCTGGTCATCTCCAAAAGGAAATGATGCATATTTAAATGGGAATGATATCCAGATCGTAACTTGAATAAAATAACTTGATACATAAGTTGACTTATACCTTAAGTAATAATAACTTGAGCAGCTAACCAGTGTCAAGGTGTGTCGCAGTGCATTTCCCACGTCCAAGCAAATGTTTCCAAATTAGGAAAAGAGTTTCAATTTACCTCTGAACTTAAAAGGAAGATAGACCAGAACTTTCCGTTTCTCTCATTGTAAGTGGCTCAGTGGCAGCACAGAGTAACCTGCTGGACCTTTTAGCTGCTCCTCTGAAGTACAGCTATTTTCTATTGGGCAGCAAGCCAAATTATCCCTCCTTGATTGTTGTATACTCAAGAGTGAGCTCAGAGTTGCTTTGGGCTTTTTGGGGTGCTTTAGCTGGTGCTTGATATTTCTCTGCCCTGTCCTTGGCTTTTGTTTTGTTTCTGTATCGTTTGCTACTTTCTTATTTATTAAAACCTTTTGGTTTACAAAACACACCCGAAGTGCAGTCTCGCAAATTATTCTAAGCCATCCTGCGAACCGCTGGACACTCTCAGATTGTGTTGGACCCTTGTGGAGCTAAAAATATCTGGCTCGGCAAGAATTCCAATGAAGGTGCACGTGGTGGTCAGTCTGGGCTTTGCAGGAAGGCCACTGGAGGAGCTGGCATTGTGGGTACTGACAGTGGCCAGATTTTAGGCTTCAGGCACTGCTAAAGTCTGTGTGAAAGAATAGAGCAACTCTCTCATTCTGGCCTGGGAAAATCCTAAGGAGGAATCCAAACAATCTTTGAGAGGGGAAAAACCATTGGTAGGTTGTGTTTCCTAACTCATTTGCTGGAAAGGATGTTTACAAAGAGGTGTAGGCTCTGGATGACCATATTCCTTGTACCGAAGTACTGTATAAAAAGAGGATTTGGAAGAATGAAGGCTGCTCTCATTGCCGTAAGCTCGGAGTCACGCCGTTATTGCCATGCCGTCCGTAAACAATAACGCCACGGCGCGCTCCAGCTGACCTTGGTGCCTTTCTCTCGTTGCAGTCAGGTTTGATCAGGACGCGGCGGATGGAGTTCCTGATCTCCCCGCTACCCCAGCGCCTGGCCCGGGAGCACAACTACACGTCCCCGGCGGGGCACCACCCGCACGTGCTGTACAAACGCACCGCCGAGGGAAAGGTGCACCGCAGCCCCGTCCTGCCGGGCCGCCGCAGCGCCCGCGCCCCCCGCGCCCACCGCGTGCCAGCCGGCCGCCACCGCAGGCTCCGGAAACAGCATTTTTGTGGACGTCGCAAGAAATGTATGTAAGGAAACTTTCTCTCCTTTCTTGAGGCAGTGGCTGTTTCAGGCCGTGTGGTGGTCTCCTGAGTGAGGCCTTAAGTTTGAGCTTTCCTGTATTTCAGGTTCTGTGCTGCCCAGGGGTGCATCTCTGAGCTCACAGTCAGGGTCACTCAGCTCTTCACAGAGCAGGGACACAAAACAAATCCTTTTCCTGCTGAACACCAAGTGTGACTTTCAGGCCCCAAAGCATAAACAACAGTAGACATGAAGGGAGAAACAAGAAGGATGAGACCTCACAATTTGAAGCTGTAATTGGACAATTAAACCTCAATATGCAAATGGACCAAAACTTATAAAAGTGTGAGACCTCGTGACTGGTCAGCCATTTTTTGTGACCATTTTGGGTCCATCATGGCTGTAGCCCTGGTCAGGCCCTGTCCTGCCCTGCCCAAGGTGTATCCTGGAGGCCTTTCAATAAATAAATACTTTATTCTCTAGCTCTGTCCAGCTCTGTTTCAGATCAGCCCTCCCAAGGCATCACGAGCTGTGCTTCACATCTCTTCACATCCCTCTGGGATGGAGACCTAATAGCTTTAAATTACATATTTCTAACGTGAAACACATATGAGAAACTTGAGTTTTCCTCTAAGTTCATAGAATCATCTCTTTTATTAAGCCATCAGAATCACTGTTTAGTTTTCCTGTACTTTGCCTGGATTAAAAGATCCCAGTGGTGTTTTTTTTTTTTACATTGACATAGTTTTCAGTAAGCAGTTCTGCACAGTGATGGATGCCAGGTCCCTGAACTTCTCTCTGTTAGATTTGGGATAAAATATTAATTAGGTTTAAAGATGGATGAAGAAAGCTGCAAAGTCATTAATTTCTGAGAGGATAGAGAAAAAGTCTTTCAAAACTCACCATTCAATAATGAAATTTTCAGCAACTGAGAGCTTCAAAAAGAGCCACCCATGTAAATTGTTTAAATATGATTTTGGAGCCATGTCTTAAAATATATATTGAAATACGTTATCCTGCCAAGATCCATTCTGAGTCCTTCATTAGGCCCTCAAATTGCAGAACATTTTAGAGCCCCCTTGGACCCCATATCTGTAGTTTAACATTCAGCTGAGTCTTTTTGAAAGCTGATCAGCTTCTGAGCTGAGTTTCTTAATGAGAGTCTCCAGTATTGAAAACAGTGCCTCAGTCCATTTATATTCTTCCAACTTCCTACTGAAGTTCTGAGAAAATGAACAGCTTCCTTTTCCAAAGGTGTGTAAGGAAGAAGGAAAAAAAAAATAGAAGGAAAGGAATGAAAAAGGAGTTAAAGCCTGAAAACAAATGGCTTGTTAAAATTTCAGAAATCCTTCCCTCCAGGTTAAAAGCCAACCCTCAAATGCCAGATGCACAAGGCCATGATTCAACCTGTAAACATTTGCCTTCTAATGCAATCCAAAACTGCCTCATTACATCCTCCCTTTCCCTCCTGTCTGGTTTTCCTGCTGCAGAGCAGGGCTGATGGTGCTCTGTTATCTCCTCTGCTCTACACTGGCTCATTTTTGTTCACTGTGAGATTGTGCCTTATTTACTGTTCCTCCTGTGACTGCTTGTCCAAAAAGAGAATTATCTGTGTCCTATTGAGCTTTCACACAGTGCTTCTGTGCCTATAATAGATGAGAACATTTTGAAAACTGCCTTTGTATGACCTCCTGGGATGTGAGAAGATATTATTGTTATTCCTGTCTTATAAATGGGACTCACAGACACAGGAGAGGTCAGAAGTGATTCTGGGAAGCGAATTGAGAAACTGAATTTTTCTTTAAAACACTTTATGCTTTTGTAAGTCTACATGCATATCTATTTATTCAATAATTTCACTTACAATCATGAGCTCTTAGCTGCATATTGAAGCTGATTTTATGTTAAATGAAGAACATGCATTTAACATCCAACTGTGATGAGTTAGTAAAAGTGATTTACCCATCATTGTTTAGGAACTTGATGTCAGACACACTCATAGGATCTGATTCAGTAAGATGACACATAAGTACCTTGCCCACAAAACTGTTTTCATACCTTCTGATATTTCACTTTGTGCAGTTCATATCTGTAACCTTCTGAGGGAAAAGAAGGATTTCTAAAAAATAACAACTTATTTCCAGACCCAGCCTTGGTTAATATATAGAACAAATCAATCCTGTGTTCACTGAATGAAATACAAATAAAATCACATGTCATTTTTTAATTTAGTAGAGAAAAATACAGAATGCAGAAGAAAATACCCCAATAAAGGGAACACTTTTTATATGATTTATTTGGTAGATTTTTCTTCTTGTCTTTTTTTTTTTTTNCATTGTTTTCCTGGTCTTATTCTGAGATCTGGAGTCATATCAATTTGAAATTTTCAGCCACATCCAATCAAGTCACCTGGAACTTCAGCTTGAATAAACAAAGGGAGGAGAATCCAGGCTGGCAAAAGGTGGTCCTCTGCCTATTCAGGGTCAATTTATCCTAGCTTAAGAATGAAATCAAACTTTCTGAGCAGTAAGAGGCAAGAGCATATTGCCACTTCAGTGTCATAAAACTACTTCTCCTGCACACCATCTTTTAAAATTACATGTGCAGGCAGTTTGTAAGCACTAGAAAAGCCTTAATTATCTTCCAAACTCTTTGTCACAACATAAATGCTTTTATATCATGAGAATTCACTGGACTATGGTTAGTAAAACATGCATGAAACTGCTCCTGCTTAGGTTTTATGAGCGGCAGTGAAGTAAATTCAAGAGCAAAACTTGTCTGCTCATGGATGTATGTGTCCAAAGCATTGGAGCTGTATTGCCTTCAAAATAGTCCTGGGCACTGATGTGCCTTGAATTGAGCACTTTCCTCTTGGGTGAGGCCTGTCCTTGTGTCCTGATGTGCTTTCAGAAAAGAAAAGTTCTTTGAGCTTGTAAAGGATGGTTGTGTATAACGAGTGACACATTTGAAGGTCACCATAACCTCGTCCTTTGTGTGTTAAATGCCTGCCAGAGTGCTGGGTTCTTGAAAGCAGACCACTGTTGTGTATTCTGTGGTGTTCCTGATTTCCCAGTTTGGCATGGAAGGAGGTAGGGTCTGTTTTAGCTCTTTGGAATAACTTTCTGATGAGGCACAGGCAGGATTTTTTTCATTACCTGAGGCTCCCTCACTTGTGTTGTTACATCCTGTGTCAAAAAAACCCCCATGATTATCCAAAGAGTTTGTTGTGACCTTTGAGTTAATTCTTGATGCAAAGGCAGTGTAGGTTTATGCAGAAGAACCTGTGGATAGCAGGAGCACTGTAGGATGTGGGAGATTGATCCCTGAAGAACTGGAGTAGAAACCCTTCTCCAGCTGTGCCCCTGCCTGTGCTGCACCAGCACAGAGGGAGAAAATGCTCCCTGGAGTTGGGATACGTATTGCCTGTTGTGAAGCCCTCCCTGGTGCTGCCCAGCATTTCCCTGTACTCAATAAATACATTCCCAGCAGGAATAATCTCACTGGCAGCTTGGCATGGAAGACCAGTGTCAGTCCCAATATCAGGCTGGCAGGAATTTACTTGTGGTGTGTATCTGATTTATGTACTGCCCGTGGACATCTGTTGTGGAGAGGACTTTTTTTGCCAACTGCTATGTAAGTAGCACATGCCAAACACCTCAGGAAGTTATCAAAAGGACAGGAAAAATGCAGATACTCTGTTAAAAATTCTGTTGTATTTTTTTGCACAGATGCTACCATTTTATTAGATTAATTCCTTATTTTAAACTGCTTATTGAATACGAATGTGGTTCTCCCATTTCCTCCTCTCCCTGTAGCCATCCTTCCCTCAGGAATGAATCAGGTCTTTTTTAATAAATATGGAAGAACTTAGCCAGAAGTATTAAATCACATGCTATAAAAATAATCTAAGGCTTTAAACCTGTGATATTTCATTTTCTGATGAAACTGTTCATGGGTGATCTGAACTCTTTCCAAAACAGTTTTATTTCCTTTTAGATGCACCCAAGCCACCCACAGAAGAGACCTACATTCGCTCAGATGAGTATGGGACTTCTGCGAGGTTCAAAAGATCATCTGCTAAAATTCAGAAAAATGGAAGTCTAAATGTTGAAACCCTTGTTGTGGCGGATAAAAAAATGTTGGAGAAACATGGCAAGGAAAATGTAACAACATACATCCTAACAGTCATGAACATGGTAAGGCATGGTGTCACTGAAGTGTTTTTTCTCTGGGGAGTGTTGTTGTGTCAGAGTAGGATCTCTCATTAGACAAATACTGATAACAGAAAGAGCAGAGACACCTTATGCAAGCCTTTCTTCAAGCCTCATCTAATGTAGTACTTATCTCAAAAAGCTTTTAAATGCACCTCGTTAGAACATCACAGCTCTGGCAACAGTACTGTAGAGTAAAAAAAACATAGAAAGTATTTTTAAATGTTAAATTTTAAAATACTTCCTGTGCAGTACAAAAAAGGCAGATACTCTGAAATTGAAACTTTTATTTAGTATCATGAAGCTTTATCTGTTTCATCTCATGTCTCCTAGAAACACTTATTGAGAAAACACAAATATATTTCCATAAAACTGATATAATTTGACTGGAAATATATTTTCCTGCATGGCCTTGCTCTTTACTTTTGTACTGCAAAAATGCTTGAACTTTGGCCTTAATTACACTTGATCCAGGAGACCAAGGACACATCAAAGCCCATTGAAGTCAATGGGAGGTTTTTGAGGTTTTGACTAAGTGTAGTTTGGGGTATATTTCTTCAAGTTTGAGCTCTTTTGGGTTAACCCTACAAGGTTTATAACTCCATTAGTTAGCAGTGAAAATTGAAGTCCAAGGCAATAACTCAGTACATATGTTTAATCCATTAAAAAGGGATTATGCATGCAGGTGATATTTCCTCTCCAATAATCTTTGCAGGTCTCTAGTCTGTTTAAAGATGGAACGATTGGAAGTGATATAAACATTATTGTTGTGAGCCTCCTTCTTTTGGAACAAGAGCCTGTAAGTTATGTCAGAATTTTTGTCTGAGCTACTTAATTTGCTGCTGTTCATTGGGAGCATTGGGTGCTTCCGCACTATGTGTAGGGAGGTTTCTTAAGATGTAGAGTGTGAGAAGAAGATTAAAACTGCCAAAATCTCCAAAATGACACCTTCTACTTTTCACTGCTTCTTGGGTTTTGATTCTAAATTCTTCATTTCATATAAATATTTAGAAACACTGAAATGCTTCCAGTAAGATAAAACCTGACATTTTCCAGCATTTCCTTGAGGAGAAATGGCTGGAGTGAAAAATCTATTTAATAAGTATTTAAATAAATAGAAAAATTTCTAACGGGGTTTTCCAAGATGTGATAATCAGAAGTGTTAAGGAGTCAGAAGTCCCAAACTGAAGAAAGCATGTAACAAAAGGTGACAGTGGAGCCAATTCTTGTGTCCAGGGTGCTGGACAAAAAATCTCTTTTGCTGAAAAGAAATGATGGGTTGATCTACTTGGATAATACTTTTCCTCCCCAGTAATTACAGTACATTATAATCACAATATTGAATATGGCTTGGTGTTCAGCATTTTTGGGAATCAAATATATTCGTACACTTTGTAATCCCAATCACCAGCGTTGGAAATACCTGTGTGTCTGGGGAGAGGCCCAGTTTTATTTTACAGTTGTAAGAGATTCACTCATCAGCTGACTCAGCCATCACAGACAGTTACCATGGGAATACATAAGCTGATGTAGAACAAATATGGAACATTAACTCCCTTTTCCCTCAGCAACTCTCACTCTTTCATCTCCTTTCTCACGTCCTGCTGGAAACGCCGTGTCTGTGTGTCCGTGCCGCCCCTGCAGGGCGGGTTGCTGATCAACCACCACGCTGACCAGTCCCTGAACAGCTTCTGCCAGTGGCAGTCTGCCCTGGTGGGCAAGAACGGGAAGCGCCACGACCACGCCATCCTTCTCACGGGCCTGGACATCTGCTCCTGGAAGAACGAGCCCTGCGACACCTTAGGTGTGACACCAAAACCTGCTGAGAAACTTGGGGGTGCCTGCAGCAGGAGCTGCCTTGGTTTCAAATAAAAGAGGCCATGTTTGCACTAGCTGTTAGTCTTCTTGAAGAGGACAGGACAGCATTAGTTTTGGATTGTCACCTCTTCAGGGAATATTTATGATTTTGAAAATATTTTCATTCTATTTTTATTTTCTTTTTTGAATGGCATTCCTCCCTAATTTTGGGGTGCGTTGGGGGCAGAGTAATCTTTACAAATAAAGCATAGCTAGAGAGGTTAGGTTTGATTAATACCTTTTATATAGGAGTTCTTTTATTGTCAAATAAAAGTCTATTGTAATTCCTCCATGATAAACCTGATGAAGTAGACAAGTGTCTCCATGTGCCAAAATAAACTGGCTTATTAGGACCAGTGCAGATGATATGTGCATTTGGAATTCTGTAGAGGAACAAGCTATTTTACTGCTTCCTTCCTTCAGGATTTGCACCCATCAGTGGCATGTGCAGCAAATACCGCAGTTGCACCATTAATGAAGATACAGGCCTTGGGCTGGCTTTTACAATTGCTCATGAATCTGGACACAAGTAAGTTCCTTCTTCTATAAACAAATATGTAAGTGAATGGATACATAGCCTATTTAATATAAGTCAGTTAAATATAGATCATTTGGACTGGCACATTCTAAATATAAATCATTTGGAAGCCCAGGCAGTGGTGGTGAACGGGGTTCCATCCAGATGGTGACTGGTCACCAGTGGTGTTCTGCTGGGCTCAGAACTGGCCAGTCCTCTTTAACACCTTTGAGCTTCCCCCACTGCTCCATATTCAGGATGGCAAATCCCTTCTGGAATCCATGTGGTTGCTCCAAAAAGAGAGGGGTCACTGCAGGTTACTGCAGCTTCACTGGAGAGGTGATCTCCCTGAATCTCTTGGAGGTCTCCTTTTCCCAGAAGACCCAGTGTTTCATAGAAAACTTTGAACCTTTGTTCTCTCTACCTGTTTAGTGAGTGATTTGGGTAAATCCCACCTTTGTAATGGTTTGTGTCATTCTGTATTTATATCCATTGAATTTCCATTTGATTTCTATTGTAGAAAGACTGTCATTTTCTTAGAACCTGGTGTCTTTAATAAAAAAAACCAGTAATAATCTTTTGTGGAGCTTTAGCTACTCTTCAGATTGTTGAATTAAATCTAAAGATGATCAGGTTTTGTTCTGCTGTTTTTTGCCCCAGTAATTTTGAATTACTTTTCCACAACTTTGTGCATGGTTTTGATTTCCAGTTGAGCACAGTTCAAGCTGGAGCCTGTCTCATCACTGGCAGTAGAGCAGCAGAGTTTCTGTGTGGTACAAACCTAACACTAAGGCTCAGTTAAAAGAGGTCTTTATTTTTCAGCAACATTAATGCACAGAAGACCTTTGGAAAGCAGTGGCACTGTATTTGACTGTATTCTGCTGATTGCTCAAGGCATGAAGCCTTCCCATTCTGCCTGACTGCATCAGGACTATTCAGTTTTCACTGCACTGATATGCTCAGCAGTACACAACATGACCTAATGTCTGCACAAGTGACCCTTTCACAGGTTTCTGTACATCTGAAGGGAAGCAAGGAATTAAAGAGTAATCCAGCTGCCAGTGAGGCCCGTGGGAATTGTGCCAAAGCATTCAAAGGACCAGATATGTAACATGAATATTGTTTGATCCTCCTGTCAAACTAATGCAATTTCATTGACCTCAGGACATTTTTAATGGTCTTCCATCAGTATTAGGAATCAGGCCCATAGCTTATTTTTCAAGAATTATACCATTTAGTCTCTTAATGTTCTCCTCCCTTTTTATTTTCTTACTTGCTTTGAGAGATTCAGCTTGGATTTTGTTTTTCTTTTTTCTTTTTCCTTTTTCACCACTGCATTTGATTTGCATATTGTTCAACCTTTCATTGGTGTACTTCCATGCTCCTAATAAAATGCTTCTTATCTCTTGGGAAAAGCCTGTGGCAGACACAAAATGTCTTTATGAACATTTGTTGTGTTCATGGTCATGAGACTACCTAATATGTGATGTAAGACAGCTGAACTTGGTTTCTGTGATACAGAGATACTTGGAAGAAAAAAAAACCTGTGACAGCTTTGGAGGTGCTGAGGTCCTTTGTGAATGTATTAATCAAAGGTTTCACTGAAGGGGAATATCACACCCTGTGATCTACTCAAAGCTTCAGTGGTGGGACATTTTAGTGTTTTGTTAGACATTTTAATGATTTTCTGAAGTTTGTGTTTTTACCTGAAACCTTAACAGTTCCTCTGGGTGTTCAGAGCCTGTTGTCTCAGTGGGATATAAACTGGGGATTCTCTGGCTGCAGTGCAGGGGAACACAGTATTTTATAAAACTCTGGCTCAACTGGTATTTTTTTTTTTTGTCCATTTATAGGAAGAGCCATATATTTTAGGAAGTTTGGAGCCTCAGCTGGTGGCAACACATGCAGTAACTCTGATGAGCCTGTAATGATTTATAGCAGTAGAGGCTTGAGTCCAGTAAATGAGATATTCCCTGCACATGCACAGATTACATTTATAAAGTTGCCAGTGTTCTACAATATTGAAGTAACAGATGATGAAATTTCTATCCCTAACCCATGGAAATTCACAGATGTCCCATACAGTCAGTAAATACAGAGCAGTGAAAGGAAAACCTCTAAAAATTAGCTTCTTATATCAATAAAATCCCCATAATTTGTAATTATCATGTGATATTTTATTGTTGCTTATTATTTTTTATATCATCCTAACACCTCTCCTAGTGAAAGCAGGGCCTCCTGATGCTCAGACTGAGCAAAACACCCCATAAGAGGCAGTTTTCCCAGTAAAAGGCACTATTCCCATTAAACAGTTACAGTCTAGACAAACTGACACTGTATAACACAGGTGAGGAAACCAAGGCGATTTGCCTGAGATAATATAGCAAGTTAGTGGCCAAATTTAGAAAAATAATGATATTTTTATATTCATACTTCTGTATTCTATTCATTCCCACCCATTTCCTTTGCTACAAATGGAGCTCTGTAGCTCTTCCCTCCATTAGGAAGGCGGTTCTGGTGTGTGAGGTACATTCCTATGGGTGATATTTCCCTGGATTCTGATCTCCACAACGTTCATGTTAACAGGCATTGTCCCTGGGCAGAGACAGGCTCACACTGCTTGCAGGTTTTGAGCTGACAGATTCATAGGAAAGGACAAGCTGAATGTAAGACCTGTGATGCCCCATCCGCCTCACCGTGGGGCTGCTCTATTTTGGGAATGGGAAATGGGTGAACTGGGAAACTTTGGGCACAGCTCTGGTGCCTCTGTGCACTGTCCTGTCACTGGCTCCCTGTGCAGCACCAGCATGGCTCTTCCTTGGAACCTGACCCTCTTTTCCCATCAGACAGTGTGTGATGACAAAAATTGCTGTTAATTGGAACTTACTCATACCAGTACTAATTTTTGTGGTGCATAAGTTTTCACCCCTTTGGAATGAAAGATGGATTCCACCTTCCCTGTGGAGTTCAAGCATAGAGCTGTTACCCAGAAAGTGTTTCTTTCCCCCCAAATTTTGTCTTGCTTCTGTTTAATCTAGACTTTTACTCTCCCACCTGGTTCTCTTTCCAGCTTTGGGATGATTCACGATGGAGAAGGAAACGCTTGCAGAAAAGCTGAGGGAAATATTATGTCTCCCACACTCACTGGAAACAATGGAGTGTTTTCTTGGTCTGTGTGCAGCAGGCAGTATCTCAACAAATTTCTCAGGTAGGTCAGATGTAAATCTGGGCCGGTGCCAGGGAATGCAGCTTTAGTAACTGGGCTTGAATTCTTGAACAGCATAAAAATTACTGAAGGGTGAAATTCTCCTCTTTTAAAATGTGCTCCAACCCTTGCAGTGAGTGAGCCCACACACTCAGGCTGCTGGAGCACTGAGGTGGTGTGGCCTGGAAGGGCTTTTGTCCTGCCTTCTTTCAAAAGCCTGAGTTTCACCCTGCAGGAATGCCCTGCAGTAATGACTGGTATATCATTCTTTCCCAGGCATTCCTGTCAGCAGCTGAGTTTATTGGAGAATTAGTAGGAAGTGTACACAAAAGAGGGCAGACACAGTGGTACCAAAGTCATTGCAAAATGTAAATTAACATCAGTGGCCTTTCTCACTGGAGTTTCTTTCTTGATCTAGTTCATGTCATGAGTAAAAGACATTTTACATTTTTCACATCCTGTTTCTGGGAGAAAGAAAAAAGGAGAAAGGGAAAGTTTTTTTTTCCAGCATGTTTTCATTACTCAGTGATGCCTTTAGAAGAACTGTTTTTCAATCGCTGTTTAATTCATGATTACATTAATCTTTCCTGTATTCTTTTTTTGTCATTCATGGATAGACTATACAGAAATACTAAAAAATGTGTAGGAGATATTTTGAGCAAGAGCAACACAGGCACTTTAGATGTTACTTCCTTAAAGTGAGAAGCAGGCACCTTGGTAGTTCTGTGGATCTGGTCCTTGAATTCCCAGTCAATGTCTTTGAGTAGCAGCCAGAAAAGCTTATGGAGTCCTGGGTTATTTTTTTAATGCTGCTGTGATGCAATATATTTTGTGTACAGAAGCAATATGCAAGCTGAAAAGTCACATGAGCCCTCCAAGCTGCCATATGGTCCCAGACTGACACTTGGAAGGCAAATCCAGCATGGAGTGACCCTGTGTACCCAGGGGTTCTCAGGCAGAGATGGAGGGGAAAAGGTGAAGCTGGGAGCTGTGCTCTGGACACAGCCAGCCCAGACACACCCTGCAGCAGCCTCCTGGCAGCTCCACACTGGGCACTGGAATGGGACACTGTGCCTGCTGCTTCTGCTGAGCCCTGGTTTGGGGGATCCACTGAAGGGAAAGAAGCAGATGAGGTCACCTTGCTCTTGGTTACCCAGGAATACAAGGAGAAAAAGAATTTGGCATCATTCTTTCTTTTTGTCACAATAGTCCCTAAGCCTGGAAATTCCTGCTTCCTTAAAATTTTGTAGGTCAGGCTACCAACAAGATGTAAAGAAACTTTGATTCCTCACACTGATATTCTTATTTCAGAGCATACTTCTAAAACTAGTTAAAGGTACTGTATCCCGTGTTATGTAGTTGTGCTGGTCTGTAGTAAATTAAAATATTTTGATGTGAAGATCATAGTGGTGATTAATTTACCTTCTCATTATAGTACAGCTCAAGCTGCCTGCCTGATTGATGAACCTAAGCAAACAGGACAGTATAAATACCCTGACAAACTGCCAGGGCAGATCTATGATGCTGATACCCAGTGCAAATGGCAATTTGGAATGAAAGCAAAACTATGCAATCTCAGCTTTGTAAAGGTACCTATTGATGCACTTTTGAGAGGTTACAGTGACATGAGAGCACTGCAGTACACTGAATAAGAGTAATATGGGGTTCTTCAGAGGCCTGGGCTGTTTCTCTGCCTTCTCTTGGCTGGCAATTTGCTTTGAAGGTACTGGCCTCTTTTGAGGAATATCCCAGTCCTGGGGGGGTTCAGAAGGAAATGTGTTCCTTCCAGGAGTCATAAGGGGGGCACTTGAATCCACATGAGCCAGGAGCCCTTGCCTGCCATGCTAAGGGAAATTAGCAGGCAGTAGAGTTTTGATCAAAGCTTGTGTGGGGTGTGGGCTAAGAAGGACTCAGTTTCTTGTGTTTTACTTTTATGACATTTAAAAGTCTGGGAGAGATCTATAGGTTTATTTTAGAGCAATGAAATGTAACTTCTGCTCTTAACTTCATGATGAATGATTAATTTAGATTAACCTATTGTTTTAATGACTGTTACACTCCTTACTGGTCTCTTCAGAGAAGGCATTTTTTAAAATAATCTGGAGTGCTCATTCTGAAAAAACATATGGTAATTTCTTTTACTCCTGTTATTATCCTGGAGTATTTTGATTTATTGTATACTAACCACATTATTCAAGTGATGGCAGCTGTGTTTCTTCCACAGCTAATAGACAAGGAAGAGGGAGTGAACAGCACTGTGCACAGACTGCCTTTCCAGATATCTTCTGTGGTTTAGAAAAATCTTGTCTCTTCACAGTATTATAGTCCCTGCAGACATGATGAAATTTTAGCCATGAGCTTTTTAACATGGTGTTCTATTATAACCTCACACTCAATATAATTTTAAGAAATATATAGTGAAATGGTGCATAAACAAGAAGGCAATATACAGGGTATGGCTGTGCTAGGAAACTTTAACCCAGGCTTTTCTAAATTCAGAAAAGAGTTTATTTATGTGTCTTTTAAGGTAGCAAACCCAATGTTTCATTGGTTATTCTTTTTAAACACCAGGAAATAATGGAAATTCTGAGCACTGTAGCAAGTACTCTTTCCTTTTCAGGATATCTGCAAATCTCTCTGGTGTCACAAAGTGGGTCACAGGTGTGAGACAAAGTTCATGCCTGCAGCAGAAGGAACAGCTTGTGGTATAAGTATGGTAAGTTGTTTTATAAATATAATATTGTCATACTGACTGGACTGTGTTTGGTCAAATACAAGCTCCCATCAAAACCAGTTTTAGCCAGATCCCTCCAGGTTTGCCATCCTGGACTTTGAGATTGCTTTGTAAATGATTCCACTGTGATGCATATTCAGGATGTGGCCTCCCAGTGGTACCTGTCTGGTGGCAGGGCCTGTTACCTCTCCCAATGAGCTATGGGATCAGATATCTCTGGTAAATCTAAATCAGTAAGAAAATACATTAATTATAACAGGAGTTAGATCAATGCTTCAAATTCCACTCTGATATGAGAATACCTTAAGCCATGATATTTGCTATACAAACTAAGGCCATATTTTCATCAGAGATCACCACTAAAAGGGTTTATTCATTTCAGTCAAACCTTCTAATTTAAACTCATCTTATTCGGTTGCATTTACTCTCATTTGTTTGCATTTATTTGAATTGAGCCTTCTAATTTACTCTCATCTGTAGTTATGCAAAATAGTTTCTTTTCCTATAAGTTTTCTTCCAGAAGAACATTGTTTTGATTTTCAAGTTAGTGAGAAATGTTCTGTTTTCCTTTGTCTCTTTGTGCTGTATTTAGTAATTGAATCATAAAAGGGAGACATGTTAGCAGAATTCTGTTTGTGAATTACATGGGAACTGTTGAGGTTCTGCAGCACAGAGCCATAAAGTAACATGGATTATTGGGGGCGGAGTAAGGCAAAAAAGCACTCTTCAAGAGAGCAGTTTTGAAAATTTGTTACCTCAGGAATTTTCAGCTCAGAACTTGGACAAATGTTAGAGCATTACTTATCTATGCCACTGCATGGATCCATGTCCCATTCCAGAGTCCTTGTCCTGCTGTGAGTTCCATGGGTGACCTTCTATTCGTTACGATCAAGCACTGGAGCTTTTCAATGTGGTGTTTGCTGTGTTTTTGCCTTTCTGCCCTGGCAGGAGCTGCTGACAGTGTGGTGTGCTTGCCTTGCAGTGGTGCCGCAGGGGGCAGTGTGTGCGGTACGGCGAGCACGGCCCCAGGCCGGTGCATGGCCAGTGGTCAGCCTGGGCGCCGTGGGCAGAGTGCAGCCGCACCTGCGGCGGGGGCGTCACCTACCAGGAGAGGCACTGCAGCAACCCAAAGTAAGGCACGGGCTGGGAGGGCAGGGGCTGGGCTGCTCTGGCACTGCAGCAACCCAAAGTAAGGCACGGGCTGGCAGGGCAGCGCTCTGGGNTCCAGAGTGAGCATCAGTGGTGGAAAAGGGGCTGTGTCCTGGCACCAGGCAGCAGAGGCTGGCTGCAGGCTGCTGCAGCGCCTCGGCATCTCCAGCCCAACTTGCTCCATTGATTTTGGGATGCTACAGTTTGTCAAACACCTGCAGAAGTAAGGAAGCACCACACAGACATTTTTACATTTTACATTTTTGCATTTTTGCATTTTTACATTTTACATTTTTACATTTTACATTTTTACATTTTACATTTTTACATTTTACATTTTTACATTTTACATTTTTGCATTTTACATTTAAGGAAGCATCACACAGACGTTTTTACACCTAACAGCCTAAGAGAAGGAGAAAATGATCTTAAAAGCTATTAAGACTTCTACTGAGATCATATTATCCAGCATGATAAGGACAGATGTCCTTGCATGTCCGTCATGTTCTTTGCATTTCATGAGTTGAACAAAAGTTGCTGAACCCTAGAATTGTGTGCTAACTCATGACACATTTTTTTATTTGCTTCTCATTGATATCTTATCTCTGTAAATACTAGACATTATAAAAAGTATTTCCAAGTAGATTAAAAGTGTTAACTGACCAGCATCTTTCTCAAGTGCTCAACTCACTGCAAGTTACAAGAAAATAAAGGATTCCACTGTTTTATTCCATATACAAATTCAGCAGGCATGGACACATGTATTCCTCATTGCATACAATAAAAGCAGCATTTAAACTGCAGTAATAAAAAACAGAGAAAATATGACACAGTTTATATGAGGCTGTAAAGAAGCCTCTCATCTATTATACAGTGCTGCAGTAATAATATCCACGCTTCATATACTATGTTATAGGAGAATGTGAGTTAGTTAAAATAGTCTTTATCACCCTCAGTCAAGCCAATTTTTGCAGATCCATAGCAGAGTGTTTTGTCAACCTTTTCTGTTGTTTCTCAGTTCATTTTGATAAATAAAATTACATGGATATTTTCCTTTGTTTAACGGTTTAGCAAAAGAATGCAGGGTCTCAGAGGCTATATAAAAAAATACATATATATTGGTCTTTCTGCTTTGGTCCCTGTTTTTCTTGCTGAATTTGTATGGCTGCACATTGTTTTTGCATTTATGCATGAGCTCCCCCTTGCTCTCCCCGTGTGGCAGGAGAGTGTCCAGTAGTGGAAATGGTTCAGTTTAGTGCACTGGTGCCATTGATAAAGATTTCTGGGCTTTTCTAACAGAATCTGAACATGAACTATTTGTTTTAATGAAGTATGATTTGATGTAACCAAGTCATGCTTGGTACCAGAGCTGGATCATGTTTGCACTAGATTTAGTTCCATTGTATTAGTGGTAATCCAGTTAGGGCAAAGAGAAGATGGTACAATTTGCTCTCAGAGTTACATTGGTGGAATAACAGGAGTATTAATACACCACACAACAGGGCACAAATGTCGAGGTATTTGCCATGACAACATTTAGTATTAATTTGTAATAATAAGAAAAATAATATAATCTATTTCAATGCTACACCACACAAAATGATTTAAAGACTAGTCCCTGTTCATTGTTCACCTCTAAAAACACACAACAACTCAGAATAATGATCCCTTTCTTTCTGAATTGCTGAAATGTATTTCAGATCTTTATATATTTTGATACATACATGTCTGTTATTTTATATGTGATATACTTATTTCACTTTTGCTAATTCAGATTTGTGCAGGAGCTAATGTTTGTTTTGTTCAAAAGTTTGATAGATGATTTTGGATAAAAAAGTTCTGAAAATTGCAAAGAATGACAGTTCTGTAAGAGATTATAACAAAGGGTGTGGATCTATGAAGAGCTGACTGGGCTCTAAAATGATGTCAAAATGGTTGACTTCTTATGAATATTGAGGGAAAAGTCTCAGTCCCTCGTGATTTCAAAGGTGACCCATCTTACCAGAAATATAGGGACAAGTGAGGAATACAGCATAAAGCTATTGTGTGTGAAAATGTTGTTAGCTGTGTGAGTTTGTGAAATCCTGCTCTTGCAAATAATATCCAAGCAATTCAATTCCCTTCCTCTTGCCAATTTTGAGGCAGCCCTTGTGACCACACCCAAACAGCTCTGGGTATGGCTTTGGAATTCCCACTGGAGTTGTGCACAATTTCTCATTTACAGACACCCATGGGGATCACCTGTAGTCCACAGAGCTGGGCAGATTTGCTAAAATCATTATGTTCCTGTGAATTGTCACAGTGTAATTTCATGGATCTGGTTTTCATACACCACAGCACTTTACAGTTGAGGTACTTTTCCAAGATGGAAATTGATTGCATAATTTAATCGTTTAGCTGGGAAAGAACTCGACGAGTGCCCGGGAGATTTAAATTAATACCTAAATCATATCTGTGGGACTGCATCCTACACTTCACAATAGTGCATTGTTCAGCAGAGCAGAATGGAGTTGTAGGCATGTGTGCAGTCAAAGGACTGAATAAAAACTGCTTGAACACACTTTAAAAAATCATTTGTGTATAATATCTGTAACACTGATTACAGAAAATGAGAGATGTAAGCTGATGCAAATTAATGATGCCATTTAAAATACTTCCAAAAAACAAAGACTGTGAAAGATGCTGTAGACCTTTCAGACTTGTGCAGAATAATAAAGCTTTGTGATACTGTCATAATATGGTCACAAGATGAGCAGAAGTGTTCCTACATGAAATTAAATGACTACAGAAAGTGAAAAATAGGAGTCCGGAATTTCAGTCTTAATTCATTTGGTATTGCATGAAATACTTGATTTCTCACTCTCTGTGTTGTATTGCAGTGAATATCATGGTTTAGGAAATCTACTCTTACAAGGCTACTCGAGAATTAATCTAAGTTACTCCTGTAGTATTTTAATATTTGAGTCTTATATGGAGTGGAGTGCTTACCTTTTTGCACTCAGACTCCTTCTCCAAATCCATCTTTTGAGACTTTTTCTTGCTGGCCTTTCTCACCAAATTTCTCCCTTTTCCAGTTATCCTCAGCGAGACCTCATGCAGGTCAACCTGTTTATGTCAGGTTACAGAGGGATGAAATCTTTAGGCTGTATCTGTACTGGGGGAACTGTACCACTGCAGAAATACTGGGATACCCTTCGTGCAGGGCATTCTACTGAAAGTGTGGGTACACCAACAGCTTCTGGAGGCAGTCAACCCAAAATCTGCTGGTGCTACGAACACCCTCAAGAAAAGCATGATTTTCTCAGTGTGGATAATAGCATTTCCACTGAAATTTGTATTTGTAGATCTCCATTTCATTTCCTGTGAATCACTTCTACTGACATCTTGTTGGTAAAAATGAAGGTGGAGAAGTTTCCACCACTCTCAAGCCAATAGTTTCAGTAATGGGAATGTACTGTAATATTAAAATGCTGTAATGGAGCTGGGAAACAGAATGCCTCTTTCAGAGCTCCCTTAGTTTGGAGGAATTTTATCCCATCCTCAAATGCAAGAGTGAGGCTGGAAGTCACGATCCAGCCATAAATAATTCTATTATATTGCTTATTTGGTGGCATTTACTTGGAAGGAGGTTGCTTCTTTTCCTTACACTGAAGCAGATTTGTTCTCTGGGGTTGAAGGAGGTCAAAAATCCTCCATGTGCTGAAGCTGTAAAGAAAGTCTGTAGGGAATTGAGTCAGCACCCAACAGTTTGGCTGCCTTAGCTCAAAGCTCTCACCAGTTGCACAAAGTCAACATAAACTCTCCCTGATTTCACTGATGTTCCATATCCTCCCTGCCCTTCATAGGCTGGCTTGACACCAACTAGGACAGAAAATTTGACTTTAAGACCTTCACCATTATATCCAGTATCAGTGTAGCTGGCAGGTGACCTCAGGAAAAGTCAGTGGAAGTTGTTGTGGTTTTTTTCCACAGCACATTTCACTGGTGATTTAACCCAGGTTTAAATACAGTAACAGGTGGGTTTCCGTCTCCTTCTCTGAAAGACTTTTTACAGCCCAGAATTATGGAAAAGGTGGATATTGTGTGAATAGAACATAAAAAAGGCAAGCCCCAGCTTGGTTTGAGGGTTAGACATATGGGAGTTAAAATTTATACCAGAGCAAATGGAAGAAGCACCTGGATTTTCTCCTCCATGTTGTACAGAGCTGTCTCAGTGTAATTCCAGGCATGAACAAGTCAGGAGCTGCTTGGGATCCTTGGATGTGGGGAATAGTTACAGCATAGTGTTTAGGGATTTCAACAAACAATATGTTTCAGTTGTGCATTCTATACTCTTAGAATTTTAATTTTTTGCTGTTAATTAATATATTACTGTTATTCAGTATCTTTTTTGTCATTCTGGGTTTTTTCCTTAATGTATGTATAATATGGGCTAAGCTGTCCACTCAAAGTTTATATCTTGTCCTTCAAGTATGTAAGTTCCCTAATTAAAAAAAAAAAATCATTACATAAATGAGTGCCAGTGTAGTATTGGTAGATTTCTTTTCACTTGATGCAAGAAATGTATAATACAACAAAGAGTTCTTAGAACTTGTTATTTTGAAAACTTGGCTCAGTGCTTGCAGATGTGTATCTGAGCATTGTGAAACTATACAAATTACATCAGTGAATTGCTGAGTTAAAAAGGGCAACTCTTGAATTCTACATGGTTTTACAATGTCTGTGCACAGACCAAAAAGTTAAAAAAATAATATTCTGATAATGTGAGGTATGAGCACAGTCATAGAATATGCTCTTTCCATTGTGGCCAGGATGAAGGGAAATGCCCAGGTGAGGTTTGCTGAAGTGGATATGACATGCTTAAAATTACCCCTGAATTCCAGCATTTTCTTAAAGCAGGACAACTATGCACGATCCATTTTTCCTCTGACTGTTCAAAAGCATATTTTTCCAAAATTATTTACAAAAGAAATGAGCAAGCAAATGTAATCATTCATTCTCTTTTTGTTTGATCAGTGTTATGTTATCCTTTGTTAACTCTAATTGTGATAGGTAATTCTTTGCACATGTTCATTCCTTGGTTTCAGCAGAGTAAAAATAGCTGTATAACAAGGTTGAACCCGGCCAGTACTAAATAGCCCTATAAATTTAAATTAGTGCAAACATGACTCACCTCTAGATGGTTGCATCTTTGCTGAGTCTGCAGTGATCCAAGTAGATAATTCATGTCAACTGCTTTGCTTGCTTTTAGGAACCGTGAAAATTAATGGCCCATGTAAGAAATACTGATCTCCCAGGGCAGAACGTCCTCCTCTCCTGTTGCCTGTATTTTCACACATGTGTAACACGCCAGTCACACAAAGGGGGATTTTGGAAAATCTTCTTTCTCTCCTGTTTGGTAGGCCGCAGTACGGTGGGAAGTTCTGCCAAGGCTCCAGCCGTGTGTATCAGCTTTGCAACAAGCAGCCCTGCCCAGCAGACAGCCCGGACTTCCGAGCCCTGCAGTGTGCAGAGTACAACAGCAAACCCTTCCGGGGCTGGTTCTACAAGTGGAAACCCTACACCAAGGTGGAAGGTGAGAGTGGCCCTGCTCCCAGGGACAGGGCAGGGAGCGCTAGTTCACCTCTGTGCTCCAGGCCCCCTGGAAGCGGTGATGCTTTGGGAGGGCTGATCTGAAACAGCTGCTCAGCCCTAGTGAATAAAGCAGGGATTTCTTGAAAGGCCTCCAGGATACACCTTGGGCAGGACAAGAGCCTGGCCAGGGCTACACCCAAGGTGGACCCAAAATGGTCACAAAATGGCAAACCAGTCACGAGGTCTCACACTTTAATAAGTTTTGGTCCATTTGCATGTTGGGGTTTAATTGTCCAATTACAGCTTCAAGTTGTGAGGTCCTATCCTTCTTGTTCATCCCTTCAGCCCACCATTGTTTATGTTTTTGGGCCTGAAAGTTGTCCTTGGTCTCCAGCAGGAAAAGGATTTGTTTTGTGTCCCTGCTCTGTGAAGAGAGCTGGCTAACACTTAATATGAGGCTCAGAACTACACCCTTAGGCAGCACAGGATCTGGAAAACATGAAAGCTACAACTTAAGGCATCAGCAGATACAGTCTCACTGGCCTGAGTGAGATGTCTTTGCTCTCTAGCAGAGCTGGAGCCAGCCTCCTGTGTGCTCCTGCCTGCATGGACATGCAGGATTGATTTGGATTGGGAATTCGAGTCCTTGTCCTCGCCGTGACTCCGCAGCCGTTGCCGCCCCTCTCTCTCTCATTTTATATTCCATATTGCTTAGTCTGAAACCAAAGCAAAACAATTTCCATGGAATTTTCAGCATGGGAAATGTAGGCTTCCACAATAACACTACCAGAATCTTCCTTCTTTTGGAATGTTCTCAGATTTCAAAATGTAACAGTAAATCAACCTTTTGACTTTTCTGCTGGTATGGTCCCATGAGAAGTGGAAATGCAAACAATGTACTGCCATACATTTTTTAAAGTCATCTTTTACTAAGAGATCTTTATCAAGTTCAAGTCTCAATAACTATTTCTGTTATTTTGCACAAGCAAGTTTATTTTTACTTTATGCGTCTTAATTTTGCAAATATTTTGAATCAGTATTCATTTTTATCAGCTAAAACAAATATTTTCTCCGCTTTGAAAGCACTATTTGGATTAAAGTGTCTGAATTTTCTCACATCATAGCTGCTTTGTTTAGCACATGTACAAATTTGTTTTTGATGAGCATGTATATAATGTTATGTATATATATATATGCACATACATGTAATTTTCATTAGCATGATAATAATTTCTTCAAAAAGTCTTTGTGGACATTTTTACGGGTATTTAAAAATATCCTAACAGGCCAGTGTGAACAGAGGGAGGAGGTAAAATGGTTTCACAGCATGTAGCAGTGGATGTTGTATAATAGGGCAAAAAAGTAATCTTATTTAATAGAAATTAAGGTGGCCTATATTGGTTTTAAAGGGAGGGGCTGTGTTTAGTAAAGGAGACTTAAAATTAGGAACAAAGGGCATAATTTTCAAAAGCAAGATGTCCCCAAGTGATTCTGAAGTTGAAAATGCCCATCCTCCCTCTCAGTTGCTTTGTAAAATCTCTCCCAAGGTCTCCATTCATAGTCCTCAAAACATGATCTGCTTTTCAAAATTGCTACTGATCTTTGCCTCTGTGAAGGGACTACTGGAAATCCAGCTGCTGATTTAACAAAAAAAGGATACTCTTTTGAATCCAATGTTCTTAAAAACTATTTTATTTGTTGCACTTAAATTTGTATTAAAGCTCTGCATTTCAGCAATTATGATAATATTTACAGTTTCATGACTGGTTTTCTCTATGCAGAATTAATCAACCCTTTATAAGCATGACACACCACCCGTGTGTAAGGAGAAATTTGACAATGGTTAGGATTTGTTAGAGGAAAAATACTTTTGTTAGGGGAAGTCTGGCTGCAGTTCTAGCTTTCAGCTGAACTGCTCATTTGTGCCATCTTATCCCTTTCCCAGATTTTAAATGAACTTCAAATAAACTTATTGCAGCCTCCCATTTATCTTAATAAAAATGAAATTCAAGCCTGTGAAATAGTGGAACTGAAAGCAGGGTGCAGCAGCAGAGCTAAGGCAGTGCTCCTACACTGAGTTTGAATTCTTAATTCTTTCTGTGGACAAGCAAACCCACATGTGCTTTAAAAAAAGCATAATGTAAACTACTCTATTTAGCTGTATTTCTGATGTCCTGAGTTGTTACCATGCACATTTCATCCTTCTAGCTTATCTTCTAGAATACAGGAAGATACAACAACCAAGATGCTTTTAATCCTGTTAACGCTGCAGGTCTGCTAATGCTTCTTTGTCTTTTTTGTTTGTTTGTTTTCTCCCCAGAGGAAGACAGATGTAAATTGTACTGCACAGCTGAAGACTTTGACTTTTTCTTTGCAATGTCCAGCAAAGTGAAGGATGGAACTCTGTGTTCTCCAAATAATTATGATGTTTGTATTGATGGAATATGTGAAGTAAGATAAAATTAAGTTTCTTACAATCCTAATGTCTATCTATTTTTTTTATTAGTGGGCAATTGACTCCTTTAGGGAAAATGCAGCTGTTTCTTCAAATTCCCTTTTGTCTGAGTCCTTCACTTGTGCCTTTTGGTTGCAGCAAGTAGGGTGTGATCATGGACTTGGTTCCAAAGCTGTGTTGGATGCTTGTGGAGTTTGTAAAGGAGATAATTCAACGTGCAAGTTCTTTAAAGGCCAATACTTGACCCAGCACAAAGCTAATGGTAAGGAAAACTGTTCCCCATGATCATCAACTCCCTGCTCTGCTATGTCCTTATGTAATATATATATATGTATATATATATATATGACTCCTTGCTTGTTCAGGCAGTGGCTGAGGGTCCAGATGTGAGCTGAAGATCACAGGGAGAGTGAGAGGAGAGTTCACATTTCTCCTGTTTCTTGGTAACAAGAATGCTGTGAGCATAAGTCTTAGTCAGTTAAACAATTCTCTTGTTTCTTAAGCCACATTTTCCCTTTACATGTGAATTTCCTCTTGAAAGAGATTTTAGGATTCAGGCAAGTGAAAAAATAGCTGTCAGCAGCTCTGACTGGGATGGGACTGTGGAACATGTAAAAAGCAGTACACAGCACAATGCCAAACATGACAGTATTTCCACGTCCATTTTCAAATTAAGTTGTCTGGAAGCTGTCCAGCTGTTTCAGTTGAAGATCCAGGCACTGGGAGGTGGACTTTTCCTTAGTGGACTGTCACAGGCTTCTTGGGAAATAATCTCACTGTGCTGCAGTTTCTCAGGCATTAAATGCAGATAAGATTTCAGTGCCCACAGGGGTGTTTTGGGGATCTGTTTGCTGTTGGTCAGAATACTTGTTCTTACTGCAGTAATATGGGCCAGGAAATTGTCCAGGATGTAGAAATGCAGCCCTGGCTGGCAGCAGGGAGATCCTCTGGTATCCAGGGCTTTGTGATGACTTTGCATCCCAGTGCACCTCACCTCAAAGCCCTTGTGGTTGGCAGTAGTACCTTCCTACTACTGCATGTGACTGCAGGGAAAGCTACAGTGCAGCCATCATTAGTGTGTCCTGCATTTTTCCAAGGTGAACTTGCTTTTTCATGCCTTTAATCACAAGAAAGAATTTCAGGAATTGAAATACCTCAGAGTAACTCTGATTAGAGGCTGTATGGTGGGGGGCAGTATGTGTTAAAATCAGAACTGGTTTTTCCTGGTGAAAATGGAGTAACTTGGTGAGTCAGAACAGCTGGGTGTCTTCCTGAACTGTGATAATTTTCAGGCTGGCTGGGAAAGATGAGCCAGCTCTGCGTGTGTGCCAGGTGCCAACACATTGGTGCCTCCTCTGCTCTCCTCATAGACTCTGCTCTCCTCACAGACTCTCACAGCCTCTGCTCTCCTCACAGACTCTGCTCTCCTCACAGACTCTGCTCCCCTCACAGCCTCTGCTCTCCTCACAGCCTCTGCTCTCCTCACAGCCTCTGCTCTCCTCACAGACTCTCACAGCCTCTGCTCTCCTCACAGACTCTGCTCTCCTCACAGCCTCTGCTCTCCTCACAGACTCACAGCCTCTGCTCTCCTCACAGACTCTCACAGCCTCTGCTCTCCTCACAGACTCACAGCCTCTGCTCTCCTCACAGACTACTACGCGGTGGTGACGGTGCCGGCGGGCGCGCGCAGCATCCAGCTGCAGGAGATGCAGGTGTCCCCCAGCTACCTGGCGGTGCGCAGCCTGGCCAGCAGGTACTACCTGACAGGGGACTGGACCATCGACTGGCCGGGGAAGTTCCCCTTTGCCGGGACGGTGTTCGATTATCAGCGCCCCTTGAGCCGTCCCGAGAGTCTCTACGCGGCGGGACCCACTAATGAGACGCTGGTCTTTGAAGTAAGCCTGGCTTCTGTTTGTTCTGCCCTGATGTCCATTACAGAATTGGGAGTGACAGCCTCAGCTCTGCGCTGGGGCTCGCAGAGAGATTAAAGGATGGTGTTGAGTCACGGTAGCATTCAGACTTAATTGTGTGGTTGTGCTGCATTGAGGGGCCTTGCACTGCTTTACCGAGGTCTGAAGTTTAGTAAAGTGTCACAAATTCAGTGAAAAGGAAGGTGCATAAAACACCCCGTAGCATAATTTCTGAGTTCAGACGTGGTGATGGAGATTATAAATGCCTCCCACACATGGCATGCAACAAAATCCAATAATATAAAAATTAGAGGTACCATTATGTCAATGATCAATGATTACAGGTTCAAATAATGCTTCTGAAGCTGCAGGTGAGTGGAGCCCTTTTAACATCCACTTTGAATTGCAGTCAAAATGCCACACAGAGATTCCTGTGGAGTGAATTTCTGTTGGTTTAGTTATTCTATTATATGTTCATCTCACAATCAAATATGTGTCACCTACTTTGTTTCCCAGATGTCCTGTGTTGAAACTGTTGTAAGCAGAAAGGAAACTTGGTACTTACGCGGTTAGTTCAAGTTTTACAGTTTTGAAACTGGCCTCTGCTACTGCTGTTCTAAGAAAAATCTCCTTCTGCGTTAGGTTGCTTAGCTAGATTTTCTTCTGAAATGCATCAGAACATCTGAGGGCCATTTCTGCCTGAATCATCGAGGGCTTTGCTTCCTGTTAGCTCCATTAGTTTGTCTTTTTTAGCTCTAGCAGGTCTTTGGCTTTGTAACTCAGCTGTTGAGTCTGTTTTGATGAATCTTCCCTGAGAGAAGGCAGGATCCCTCCCCTGCAGGGACTCAGTTCCTTCCCACACCCTCCTGCAGCACCCTGGAAGGTGCAGTGCCCCTGGGGAGCAGGGCAGCGAGTGCTGTGCCCCTGCCCAAGGCAGCAGCCTGCTGTCCTTGCCCCCATCCCACATTCCAGTCTCTGGAATCCACTCCCTTGCCCAGCTTGGGCCTGTTAAACCAAGAAAGGGCAGGCACAGGCTGGGACTTGAAGTATATTCTTCAGGGGTTATTAAAGCTTTCACAAGTGTCCAGTGAAGTGTGCATTTGGAACCCTGAAGAGCCTTGCTGCTCTTCCTGCTGGCTGAGTAATGGACTGAAGAACCTTAAGTGTCCTCAAGAACCATTGAAGGCCCTGGACCATGGGCAGGTTTAAGCTCTTTAGGGTCTAAAACACAAGTTTTAGAACAGGCAGTTTGACATGGGCTAAGGCTTTGTGTTTCCACAAATTGTCACCAAAATTCACAGTGCCTTTAGCAACATCCTTCTCCACTGAAGAATTTTCATTTTGGGGATGTATTCATAGAGGTCTTCCTTTAGTCCAATCACTTTGGTCTACAAGCTACAGACATGCTCCCCTCTCTGCAGATCATCTGCCTTGCACCAAAACAACCACACTTACAAATACTATGAAATGTTAAGCTGAACTCCAGGAATCTTATTTGTCATTACCCAAAGTGGATTTGAGCTGTATTATTATTATAGAGCTGAAGTATGAATAATAAATCGCCTGCAGGAAGACTTGGCTACGTATCGTGCACATACTTTGCAGAATAAAGATTAAAGAAAAGAAATTAATGCCAAATAACACTTCTATTTTCATCCTTTCAAATTATGCTAAATAGTTTTATTAAGATGTAACATTTAACTGGAGGCTGTTGCTCCTTTCAAATCTTATTTAAGCTTCCCTTGTACTTTTATTGAAATACCAACACCACTGGCATTGTAGCTGGGGATTCTAATGACTAAAAATGTTATGTGTTCCCCAATTACATGTATCTATGAACTGGATTTAAGATTTTTTTTCCCTTTAATAATTTAAGCAACATTCAACAAGCTGAATTCTGAAAAAAAAAAAGCATAATTTTCTCTTCAGAGAGCTGCATTATTTATAACTTACCAGTAACACTAAAAAGCAAAAATGCCAGAAAACCAAAGAAATTTGTTTTGAGAAGCATATTGCTGGGTGTCTGCTTGCAGCCATAATAGTGAAACAAATCCTGCTTCAGCTCTAAATACCAGAAACTGATAGCAGGCTGGAAAAAAGAGGTATTTAAGCATACTAGAGTGTAGCTTCATTTTCATTTTTATCTCACCTATAGTTTTCAAAGAAGCACACAAAACTGTCCTGCTGCAATTTTTTATTCTACTAAATTAGTTTTTTATAAAATAAGGTTTTCCAGGGTTTGGACCTCAACTTCTTCCTGTAGTCTTTAGATATTGAATTTATCTTTTAAATTGGGTTGTACGCAAAAGATATTTAATACTTCTTTTCTAGATTAGGGCTGTTGTTTTTGTTTTTCTTCCAGAATAATTCCGTGTGAGCTCTTGTAAAATTGTGCACTGCAGGTTTTGAGGACTTGGATAAATTGTATGTATAATACAGGAGCTTTTATTATTCAGTTGGGCAGAAAATAGAAGGTTTTGCAGCTGTATTTATTGCCATTCACCTATGTCTGAATGCCAGATTAACACAGCTTGTGCCCATTTCATTCTGCAGTTATAATTTTGGTAGAGGTTTGTGTGGTGACTGAAGTTGTCCAGGTTTTTGCCTGTGTCTCTGCTTGCAAAGCAGACTGCAGATACCCAGGAAGCTCAGGCTGTGCACGTCCTCTGAGCAGCATTCCCAGGAGAGGATGGGACCAGACAGGTCTGGCAAGTCTGTGCTCAAGGCAATCACTTCCTTTGAAATGCAGTCATCATCCAAAATATTCTCTTGAAAGAGACATCTGAAGCATGCACTGAGAGAGCAGAAGGAGATGCAAATAAGAAAAAAAGTCTTTAAATTTCCCATTGTCTTGCACAACACAAGTTCAGCCTTGCAGTTGTGTGAGATGTGCTGTATTTATATTTTATTGTACAGTGTGTTCCTATGCATCTGCTTTTCTGTCAGGTTTTTCAGCAGTTCAGCTGAGCACGTATCATTTCACCAGATATTGAAGTCCTCAGCATTATTCAAAAATGGGTCAGAGACCAGAAAAAGACATAAAGTGTTTTCTTATTTACCCTAGAATTTCCCCAAACCCTCCCCTCCGTATCTATACTTCTATATATTATAGATATGTAATTATGGGAATGAATCATACTAAAAAAGACAGAGAGTAATGACTCTGTAATTTAACTGGGCTGTGGGAGAAAAAGTACAAACTATAGAGGCCTGATATTTTCTGAAGAGGAGAACATTGTGAGATGAATGTGGAATTAATATGTATGACTATTTCCTGAGCACAACTGCTGGAAGGGTGAATGCATGATGAAGTTTTAGAATTCATCAGGATCCCCTCTGGATTGTTCAGGAACTGATTTCACAGAGGGAGGGAAGGGAAAACCCAGTAAACTGATGTCCTTCAGAATTTGTGCATCAGTGTCCTTAACATTACTGATATTTTTGGTGATTATGGGTATTCAAACCCAGTTAAAGCTGAAAGGAAAAATATTCATAGATTCAGAAGACAGTGGCTGAAATGGCCCAATTTAGATTACATGAAATAATGGTCAGTGGTCAGAGGGGTAGAAATACGACAGATGCTCATCTAGGATGAGGAATTGATACCAGCTTTTTAAACATAGTTTCTGTGGCATATTTTTCTCATCTTAAATAGAAACCTGCTGGATTTTTTAATGTTTAATTCAACTGAATACCTTTAGCTCACGCATTTGTTATTTGGACCTAGGTAATTCAAGGTCAGTTAAAAGTTTTTTCCAGTTTGAAAACCTTTTCAGTGTTTTTCTGTTAACTGAAAGAAATTTAACTTGAGGAGAAGCAGTCGGTATGTTTATCATTAATTGGCTTGCTTTGCAAACAGGGGCTGCCAGTGGGCACCACCAGCTGCTGAAAATCCTTTGGAGAAGGAGAACCCTCACAGGGCTCTGTCACATGTGGGACTCACCTGGGGACACTCTTTTGATGAAATATTCAGTCACCTTCCATGACTCACTCAAAGGCTGGGAAAGATACTGAAAGGGCACAAGGAACAAAACTTTATGTGCGCATGAAAAAGGCTGCATGGCCAGGGATTGAGGAACTAATTTACAAACATGAGAGATTTGTAATTTTGTGTTCCATTCTATCAATAAGCAGATGAAGGAAGAATTGACTGATTTGAGAAGTCAAATACAGCTGGAGAAAGCAAAGTTTTCCAGGATGAATTAGGATGAATATACTCAACTGAAGTTTACCTCAAATTTGGTGAAG
The DNA here is from genome assembly GCA_013400215.1 of Cisticola juncidis. Classification (NCBI taxonomy): domain Eukaryota; kingdom Metazoa; phylum Chordata; class Aves; order Passeriformes; family Cisticolidae; genus Cisticola; species Cisticola juncidis. The sequence continues at coordinate 134,315 of VXBR01010369.1, forward strand.
CATTAAATCAAGAAATTGCAACATCTTTGTGAAATAAAGAGTTTATTTTAACATCAATAAGTAACAGATGGAAAGGATGCTTTGTAAAGAGGCAGACATCCACAGGAAGAGAAGGTGAATAGAGCTTCAAGGCAGGAATATGTCTAATTAAATCCAGTAAATCACTCTTTATCAATAGGGGAAAATGGGAGAAGGGAGGCCAGGTGGAATGGCTTTGCTGATGATGTAGCTGCCACTGGGAGAAAGCCAAGTTGCAGTTATAAAGGATTACATTTATTATTAGCTACTAGATGATAAATTTGTACTGATTTCCCCTGAAGAGAAAGTAGGCTAAAGAGACCTAAGATGTACTTATAAGATACAGATGTTGACTCAATACAATGGATAAAAGGGTTCTCCTGTAGTGAGGAGAGATTAGCTGGACAGCATCCCTGAAGGTTGTACATTTAGCATGTGAACAGTGAAAAAATGGAACACAGTAACAATGGAAGATAAATTTGAAACAGCTGAAATAAAAATGAGATCATATAGGATCCTTTCAAGGATACTTCTTTTTTTTTCCCTTTTAATGACCTTAGTGGACTTGAAAAACAGTAGTTTGTCATAAGCTTTTAGTTAGGACTGTGTTTAAAGTTATTTTAGAAGTATTGAAGAAATAAAACCCCTTTTGTCTTAAGGTTTGGTTAAAGTACCCAGTGCATAAGTCTTCCTTTACTGCTTTCCAAACAGGTGTTCTCCCACTTTCCTTTGAAGCCCTGGTGCTGCCACTGTCAAGGATCCCATCTAATAACCACCCACTGAAAACAACAGACTAGTTTTAAAACTTATTTTAAACACTTTTCCACCAGAACCATATGCTGCATTCTTAGATATACCAGAATAAATTCATAATAAGTCTGTGGAATTAACCTTGATTGGACAGAGGAATCATAGTGTGGCTTAGGATATTGGATGTTACAATATTTATTAAACAGCATGTAGATCCCCAGTGGATGGGAACTGCAGGTCTCAAGCAGAGCCCAGCCAGGCACTTGCCTGCACACACTCTGTCTGCCCTCTCTGCAGATTGGTACATGCCCCTAAAGAAGTTATCCAAGGCCTCCAAATGAATGACCCATACTGACCCAGTGTAGATGATGTTTGCAATGTCGATGCAGCTTGAGGATGCAGATCAAAGGCACTATGGATGCTGGGATGTGGATGCTGGGATTCAGTTTGGGCTCATGCCCATTTTGTGAAATGGGCACATGCAGGAAGTGTGCAGATGAAAATAGTCCTTTTAACCTGGATTTTTCCCTCTATGCCCACCTTCACTCTGTAAGTGATTTGTAAATGTCTGTTAGTCCTCCACAGAAATAACGAGCCTTTTTTTCAGCATGCTACAAGCCAGGCATTAATATTATTTCCTATACATTGAACAAAACATTGTGGAAGGAATAGGAACTTAGCTTGTATCAATTAATCTCTCTTAATTCAGTGTGCTAAAAGTCACTCCACAAGCACATCTTACAATGACTGGAAAGTACTGAGTCAATGACAACAAAGCAATGTTAGTAGGCTCCTTAAAAATTTGACCTGCAAAATAGAGTATTATATTGGAAACATAGGATGGCCATGAGAAAAAAAAAATCTCAAATAAAGGAGCAGATGCACAGCTAGTTTAGAGAATTTATTGGTTTAGCTTTCCCATCAAAATTAGCAGCAAAAGGAAAAGGTTCTTTACTCAGGAGAGTTCAATTTATCCATTGTTTTAACATTTTGTGCCTTAAGCTAAAGCCACGGCTCTCTTTATTCGGAATAGATCCAGCAGATTCCAGCCGTAGAGCCTGTGGTTTTCAAACTCAAGGAGCTGTAAATTTTATAACTGTGCGCCCTGCGGTCAGAGCTGCTGAGTGTTGTGTCTGAAGTCAGGTGGTTGGTGTGTTAAAGGTAGACATTAAACAGCTCTGCTGAGGAACTGGAAATGTTTAAGGAGGTTGTTTGCCAGCTGTAAATTTGGGAGCAAATGCCAGTTGGCTGAAAAGATGCTGGAATGAGTCCAGTTAAGTAGACTAGTGCTGGAGGTCTTTCCAAATTTGTAGGTCTGATAACTTGGCTGAATATGCAGACTTCAGTTATTGGGTTGTTAAGAAGGGGCTTTATAATGAATGTTTGAGAATACGATAGAAAACTTTTTATATGCTTGTTACTTTGGCAAAATTGCAACTTTGCAATAGTTTTGCATTCCTGATGAAAACTCAGTTGGACATTAGACGTCGTGTACTGTTTTTCAGCTGAGTGCCAGGGACTTCAAGGGAAATGGTTTCTGTGCCCTGCAATATTTTTGTCTCCAATACTCATCCATAGTTGGATTTTGCCCTTTTTCTGCATAGCTGGGATGATACAGGAGGAGATCCAGCTCCTGCTTGGTCAGCCTTACCTCTCTTAGCCTGCTGGGTGGGAAGGCTCTGGCTTTGGCTGCTGGTCAGGAAATGGAGAGGAAGTTCCCCTCTCCTGCCTGTTAAAATTGTGGCTACTCCCCAGTGTGCAAGGAGGGGGTGTAGCCCAAGGTCTTAAAATGTGTACAGCTCAGGTTGCCTGGTGTGCAGGATTTACCCCTCAAGCACTCACCTGGCTGCTCCCTGCACCATTGTGGGGCTGTTCTCTGAAGGGATGGGTTCTCATGGGTCTTGTTCTGGCTTGTCCCAGACCATTCCCTTCACCCTGCTGAAGCACCAGCAGAATATTGCTCTAACAGGGGTAAAACTGCCACTCTTACCTTCTCATCCTCCCCCTTTTCTGGTCTGAACTCTGTGTTCAGAATGCATTCCATCTGTTCCTTGTCTCCACTGTCACAAAGAGCACTTTCAGAAGACAAATGTTCAGTCTAATACTTCGAGATATTTTTATTAGAGAAGTTCTAAACCTTGCTGCTTTTGGCCACTGGCACAGCACATTTTTATGACAGTTGTCAGAATCAAATGAGATGAGAACTAACCCTTACACGAGGTTTTGTGGTATGGACAAAACCTCCTCCTCCTTTGACACAACTTATTAAAAGGCCAGACAGAATTTCAGCCTCTGTGCTTGAAGGAACACAGAGCACCTACTGAAATGGGAGAAAGTGTTTCTGGCTGCCTGGGATGCTGAGATCTGGGCTAATACCCTAGACTTGGAGGATGAGTAAATGTAAATTAAAATATTTTGAGGTCTGGTCTGTAAGAAGAACTAGGGAAGGCATTGTTTTAAATGAAGAATAATATTAGATGGCTCAGTTCTTACTACGGTTAGCACACTGCATTTTTTTTCTGAAGCACATGTTATGAAGTTTTATGCTTCAGACATTTGTCTCAATTTGTCCTTGAGACAAGAAGAATAGACTGACCATGTTAATGCAACCTGTTTTATCTGTAATGCCAGTGGACTAGGGTTCAATATTCAAACTCTAGAACTGCTGTTTTAACAGCTGGACTTTTTGCTGTCAGCAATCTGATAGATTTTTAAAAATAAGAATGTTTGGCAAAATTGCAACTTTGCAATAGTATTGCACTCCTGATGAAAACTCGGTCGGACGTTATACATACTGCACTATTTTTCAGAAGAGATGTATCACTTCATCTGAAGGGGCTGTTAAATCTTTTAACATTTACTTCAGATGATGATGAATAACCAAGAGAGAAAGAAAAGTCCTGAAAACAGTTATGCTGGGAATGGTTTGAATAGAGTGCAGCAAACAGGGCACAGAAGCACTCACTGAGGAAGGAGCCTAATACAGAATACAGAAATACAGAAGGTTTGTGAGATGCTCATTAGTGAGCCCCATGTGCTGAGAGCACTGGGCACTGTGGAGGTTTCCTGGGGAACCAGGAGGAGATTCTGAGATCTGGGCTGCATCTGTGCAGGGCAGAGAAGAGCTACACATCAGTCCCAATTCTCATGTGTCCTAATCTCTGAGCATTCCATTTTAATTCTGGTCTTGTACAATACTTGTGATATATACTTGCATCTATGACTCACCCCTAAAGCAGATCTGGTAATTCTATTTCTACCAAAAATTTTCATTCAAAATAGAGGTCAGTAATCACTCTCAGATCTATTTCTTCCATAGCTTCAGAGCTTGAATTAAGCTTGAATGGCTGAAAAAATTCACATGAAATATTGGATTTACCTGTGCTTGAAGGAGTTTCTAATCTGAATCCTCTCAGGACAAGGCACACACTCTACAATTCATTTGGAAGTATTTGCCTTTTGCAGCCCTAATTGCTGTATTCTCAGTTTGGATCATTAGTGAGGTTTCCTGACTGAAATAAAATCTTTGGCTACTAAGAATGGAAACGTTAGGATCCTTTTTTCTCTCTTCTAGAAAAGTAAACACTGTGCAGTCCAGATTCTTCACATGTTCAACATTATTGAGCTGCAGGTCATGTAAATTTGGTCTGAATTTTCATTGTCATGAGCAATTTCTGTTTTCCAATAGGTATATTTTCAGAATACCTTAAAACCCTTGGCTATATTTCAAAATGTTATTATATTCCTCAGTCTTAAACAACATAAATGTGAGTTTGTTGGTTTTTTTATGGAACCAGTCTCTACAGAGATCAGTTCTACTTGTGTGGATTGCTTAAATGCTCAGGTCAGACATTGTGTAAACTTCACTGATAAGTTATTGATATTTTGAATGGCAATTATTAACATAGACTTGAATGGTACTTGAAATGCTAATGCTTATCAAAAAGCATATTCAGGAACTGAGGTTAACTGCACCTGCTCTTTATATTACTGTGACAAGATCCATATTGGTGAAGAGTTAAAACTCATTAAATCTCTGTAACTGTAAACTCCCACACCGTTTCTACTAAGTATGGATGTAAATGCACTTTGCTGCCAAAAGTTTCTGAAATAAATGTTGTTAAGTAGAAATTTCTCCCCAAATTGAGGTATGTGTCAGATGTTCATGCATCTTGCAGTGATTATAATTCAGTCTTGAAATGAATACAGTGAATGAAAACTGCAATATAATTCACCACTAAAATAGTACACCCTCGAGAGCTGGTCTCCCTGAGTTAAATGACAGAGATTGTTATTATAGTAATCACACTTTCTATAAATTTACTAGTACCTTATGCTGAAATAGTGAGTAAAAGATTTTTCCAAACCTTTTTTCCTTGTGTGGACACTCAAGGACAGGTTCTCTCCTGTGATGAAGCTTTATCAACTTCAATCACTGTGAGAAAAATTCCAGCTGAGGCTCTTACAAACAAAATTTGTCATCAGTCCGTATAGAAAAGAGTTTTTTATGAGAAAGAGACTTGTGTTTTATACAAGTTTTTTATGGAAGGCATCTCCAGCCCCACAGCTGTGCTGCTGCTTTGCTAAAGCTTCTGCCAGGAAAGCATTTGAGTCCTGCCTGGTGGGCAAAGGTTTCATCCTTGCTAGATGTTGCATAGAGGTAAAACCTAGGTTTTATACCTATAAGTAGGTATAAAACCTTATAGGTTTTTACCTATTTAAAACCTATAAGGTTCATAAAAGGAAGGCCTTGTAAAACCATGGTTCAGGCCCGTTGCTTTGGCTAAACAGAAAAGGACTTTTGGAAAGAGACTCAGCTGAATTAGAGGTAGAAAGAACAAGTTATGTCACCATTACATGTTCACATGGTGGGGCATGGTGGTTGGTTGAGTTGTGTTTGTTATCATTCAAAGCCATGTAACTGATAAAGGCCTGGCTGCTTGGAAAGGCCTGGATTTTGCAGTAAAGCTGCTCTCCTCTGCCCTGCCTGGGCACTCTGCATCCTAGGGAGCCTCTCCCACAGCTAGAAGGGTCAGCCTGGACTTTGCTCACTGAAGGGAGGAGATGTGTCCCGTGCCCAGGACCCACACCCACAGTGCCTGCAGTGCCCCAGGCAGAGGGCAGCCCTGGCAGTGGCTCCCAGGGAGGGCAGGGACCAGCCAGAGGCTCTGGGGTGCTGTTCCACCCCTGCTGAAGGCACTGCTGCCTCTCTGACCCAGTCAGGTCCCCCTGACTTTCAGGAGGGGACTCTGTTTCTTCACCCCCTCTTACAGACCTGCAGGTGTTGGCCCAGGCAATGCTTTGCTGTTTAGGAGTTGCTTTGATGGTCTTGCCTTTGGGTCTCCTGAAAATCCTCTCACAAGCATGCTGTGTGTCCATATATTTTGTGTGTATCTTGTTTAGTTCATCTTCCTTCAGACTGACAGAATCCTCTTTTTCCCCTTCTCCCCACCTTTTCTTTTTTGAAACAAATCCCAAACATCCCCCTACAGATCCTGTTACAAGGCAAAAACCCTGGGATTTCTTGGGAATATACATTTGCCAAAACCAGCATTGAAAACAAGACATCTGTCAGAAAGCACAGCTACTCCTGGGTGACAGTGCAGTCTGAGTGCTCAGCGACCTGTGGTGGTGGTAGGTGACTTTCCCATTGCCAAGCCTCTTCTTTTTCACTGTTTTTTTTAAGCATCTCAAATCTTTTCAGCTGCCTTTAATTTTGCAGTATTGATACATACAGGGGGTTACACTGAACACCTGGTCCTTATTTTTTTATCAGATAACTTAGAACACTGAGGAAATAACTTTGTAGTGCCTTTAGAGTAAAAAATATTCACGCCAGTGAGTCAGTCTTTTTTGTTTATGTCAACCCATATGCGTATCATATCTTCCTGTTGAAGTAATGTGGAAATTAATTATGTGCTTTGATTTCTTCTTTTCTGGCACAGACACCTGTTTGTTTTTATAAATCCCGCATGTTTTATCAATGAAAGTAAATCTGGGATGTAATGAAAGCAAAAAGCTGGCATGTGGGATGGGGAGTCTGTAACACCAAAAGATACAACAGGGCACTGAAGGAAACGCTCCTGTATTGGCAAAAAGTTCAGGTGAAATTCAGGAATACCTTGCTGGTGCATGGTCAGGATTTCACAGCATCTCAGTAAATGGTTTATGGAAGAAAGATCCACCAGGATCACTGCAGCCATAAAATATGACAGCTGTATTTTCTTCCTTCCCTTTAAAAGGCTGCAGCGTGATATAAAAATGATGAAAACAGTCTTGTTTCCAAATTTGATTCACTGTGCCAGTGAACCAAGTGTGAGGTGAATGATAGATCTCAGTTAAAAGATAGATCTATAAAATCACTGAAGACATTTCAGTAATTGTCCAGCTGCTGACCCTTGATTGAGACTAAGGTACAGGGACCTGCAGAACTCTGGAGTCTGCAGAGATTCACTGTAAAGTTTATGGAATGTTTGTTTGTAGTTTTCAAGTGTGTGAGGAGGGCTCTAAGCAAGCACTGCTAGTGTCTGCAGGGAATCAGGATTTGAATAATTACCAGTTTTTGCTGGGGGATCGGTCTGAAAATATGTTGTTTATAGCAAAAGTGTTTTATCTGACTTCAGTATTCTCTGTGCTACAGAGAAGGAAATCAATGTTAGAAACATCTTGCCGCATAAACACATATTTTATTTAGTTCAAGTCAGTGGATTTGTAGCAAGGACGAGTTTAGGCTTGTTTAGTTAAAATTGTTCCCTACTACTTTTTTTCTCTTACATTTCAGATACAGGTTTATTTTAGTGTATTCTTTTCTAATACTTCCACAGGACACATTACAGCAAAAGCCATTTGTTTGGAAGATCATCGTGCACGAGTCAACGCCTCCTTTTGTGGCCCAAGGACGAAGCCTTTAACTGAAACAAAACTGTGCAACACAAATCCCTGCCCAGCCTAGTAAGTCCTCTGGGGTTTTGTGCCTGCTGGCTGTGCCATGGAGGGAACCCTCTCAGGGGAATTGTTTGCCTGCTGGATGAACCCCTCGTGCTCTCTAAATGGGAACCAGGAATTGTTTAAGATGTTCTGTCCAAGGCTCTCAGTGGGGTTTGGGTCTGATGCCTAAAGCAAGGGCTCCTGAGGGCTCTGTCCTTGTGCTGGGGTGACACAGGGCAAACTCAGCTTTCTCAGGGGCTCCTTCTGCCACCTTTCCTCATCCTGAATCACTAAGCTCATTTCCTGAGTGAAGTGCTACTCCCTGTGTGGAAGCTTGGCCCCATGACTCACATTCCACATATTAGATTATGTTAAAAGAGTCTTGTGAAGTGCAATTAGTGATTTTTGGGCAAAATGTCCCATAAAGTATTGTGATGCCACAAAGGGGACTATCTGAACCAAATGAGCTGTCAGCAAAGCTCCTGATGCCCACAAAAATATATGTGAAGGCAATGCCTTTGTGAACAACCTTATTTGCTAAAAGATGTAAGGAAGGCAAGATGCAAAGGAAGACATTGACATATAGATAAGCACTTAGAACCCAGCTGGTCTAAATCAATTTAAAAACCAAGGGAGTTACACTGATTTATAGTAGCTGAAGTAGGGGTCCTGTGGAGAAAAAAAAAAGTTGTGTGCTCATGTAATTAAACACAGTTTTCTGTGGCTTAGGAGATAAATGGATAGATTAAAGGACACAGTGGCCATCCTTCTTCTGCTGGTTATTTCACTTTTGGATTCCTGACTTTGCAACCTCAGCATTATTTTAATTTTATATTAAAGACCAGAAAAGCTGTATTATGTTGGACAAGACACTTAAACCTCTGGAACAGGAGATTTTCTGAAGGAATATGTTGAAAAAATGAAGAATGTTTCAGTCAGGGAAAGTAAATTCACTTGAAGATGCATTGAAGCAGAAGAAATGGAGGAAGGGTCCAGACCTGGTGTCATCTGCTGGTTTTACTCTGGGATGATAAAAGCAACAGTAAAAGCAGCTGGCTAAGCCTGCTCCCATACTTCATAAAATATCCCATTTAATGATGTTTAATAGGAAGCATTCCTCATCCCTCCCAGTCAGGAGAGGATGGTGGGGCAAAGCAAAAAGGTGCATATGTTCTGCAGTGACTCCAGTTTCACTTAAAAATCCATGCTTTGCAATATGTTGAACATACTGAAAAATAGTCCAGTAATAGTTTGGAATTTCCTGCGAATTTAAAGAGTACAGCAGAGTACACAAAAGCCAAATGCCAAATTACACACTATGACCACAAAAAGACAGAGATAAGGTTTAAATAATGGTACCTTGGGACACGAGAGCCCCATGTTACTGCTTCAGCAGTTTCTTCAGATTGCGTTTAGCCACATGATTTTCTCAGTACCAATTTTAAGTAATCTTTTCATGTGCTCATCTTCTGCCAGGACTATTTTTATCCAATGGACACAGAAATTTATTGTCTGTGATGTCTCCAGGAGTCTAAGCTTTTTCTGCTTGCCTTTGTTTTGATGTGGCATCATTATGCTTTAAAGCATAACACCCAAAACAAATTTATTTATATTGACCACACAAAAATTTCTATTTCTGATAACCTGAGATCCTGATGTATTTTGAACATCCACTGATACATATTTACAGTGAAAATGCTGAATATCCATTTTGACAAACACTGCTATTCTATAATTCTACATTCATACACAGCTATTCTGTAATTTACTACTTTAAAACAAAATTAATGAGTTGAACCCTAAAAAGAGTACAAAAAGAAAACATGTAAAAGCCCCAAGCACCTCTAGGGAAAAACAGTTCAACTCACTAATTAATTATTCTTAAAATCCTTAGAATATATTAATTCATGGAGGGTCTACATGTAGGCCCATGCCTTAAATTGACAGGTTGCCATTCAGCTGAGTGAAACTGTGCCAGGATCTCTCTGCTGGGGAATCTGCCAGAAACTCACAGCATGAAATATTTCCCATAAACCCGAGACATCCAACAGGAAAAAAAATAAAAAAAAGAAGTAGGATTAATAAATACCATGGAGGCAACAAAAGAATGTTTAATAGCCAGCAAATAAAGCAAACCCAAATACACCAGACAGAAGAGGCAGGGGAAGGAGATGACAGATGAGATACAAGTGTGGCAGTCTGGGGACGTAAAAGAGGCTCCAGACTTGGAAAGGTCAGTGAGGAATAATTGCTGCATAAGAACAAAGGCTGATTAGTCTGAGTGGGACCAAACTACTGTCCCACACAGAAAGACACCAGCACTGCACACTGCTGCTGCTGGATTTCAGAGCTGCCAAATCTGGTCATAATTATTTAGTTATTTGAACTAACGAAAGATACTCTTGGATCACAGCCCAGATAATCTTGGAAAAAGGAAGTTTACTAGAGGACATTAAAGTAGGTTTACTGCCCTCTCCTCTGTGAAGAAGGGAACTTTCTGGGCAGTTATGGTGGATAAACTCTTAAAATGAGCACTTTTGGTCACTCTACCAGTGACCATTGTCAGAAACATCAAGGCAAACTAATTAAAAGCTTTTAAATGGATTAAAACTCTTTTCCCAGAAATTTGTAGTTCAATGGCCCAAATCTCTATAAATCAGACAAAAAGGAAACTTCTGACGTGTTCTGGAATTACATAATGGCTGACTTTTCACATTAATATTCCTTTGTCCTTAAATTAGTGCCTTTTACATTTCTCACCACTTTTGGCAGTTCCTGAAGTTGCTAGACACTGAGAGCTGGGATTTCTTCTATTCCCAAAGACATTTTTCAAAAATAGGCTTTTTATGAAATTTTTACAAATTGAAATTAGCTTTGTTTTCAGGCAGCTGTGAATAGGCAAGTGGGATGCACTGCATCTTTCACACAGAACAAAAAAGCTTTCTTGTCATTAAAACTGTATGTAAGCAGCTATTCCAGTGGTCACAGGATTGATGCTGTGAGAAACTGTGGAAGCAGGATAGGCCGAGTGGTCAGATATGAGACAAGAACCCTTTCCATGACATAAATCAATAAAAATTTCTCAAACTGCTTAAAAATCTTCAGTTTAATTTCAGTGCTGGGTCTTTGAATAAGAGTTCTCAATGAGTAATCATTTAGTCATTCATAATTTCTTCTGCTGTTTCACTTCTGTTTTCCTATCTGGCTGTAATTATGGTCTTACTTTGGAAGCCTTCAAGGACAGAGACACTTGGTTGCATGTTTGCAAAGTGTCCCACGAAGCTTGGGGACCCACTCAGAGCTTCAAGAATAGAAATAGTGAGCAGCTCCTGGCATTTCAAAACTGAACTTAGCCCAAGCAATTGGCAAAAACCCCTCAGACTTTGTGTCACTTGAGGGACATGACGTGTAAGCTGCAGCCTCCCTGTGCCTGAGCACACATTGCCCAACAGCTTGTGCTGGTTAAATTGCCTCTGTTTTATTTAGATTCTGCACCAACTGTCTGCCAGATTTATTAGTCTGAGGATATGTAAATCATTGAGTCGGAGAATCATAAATTCAGAGTATTCTTTGGGTTGGAAGGGACCTTAAAGCTCATCCCATTCCACCTCAGCCATGGCAGGGACACCTTCCACTGTTCCAGACTTCTCCAACCTGGCCTTGGGCACTGCCAGGGATCCAGGGGCAGCCACAGCTTCCCTGGGCACCCTGTGCCTCCCCCACCCTCAAAGGGAAGAATTTCTTCCTTTATATCTAATCTAAACCTGCCCTCCTTCAGCTTAAAGCCATTCCCCCTTTTCCTTGTGCATTCCCTTGGGAGAAGTCCCCCTCCAGCTCTCTTCCAGGCTTCCCTCAGGTACTGGAAGGCTGCACTTAGGTCACCCTGGAGCCTTTGTTTTTCCAGGCTGAACGGCCCCAACTTTTCCAGAGCCTTTTCATTTCCTCAAGACACCAGTGATAGGACTGCTGCTTTTAGCAATATGGACCAGTAGGGTTTGACAGAAATGCCAACATTTGTCCCCCTGTGTGAGGGGAGTGTATCTCAGCACACACTCAGTCAGTACATACTTGGCTAAATTCTATGTTATCTAATTATATCTTCTAAACACTCCACCAATCTCAATGGCAACATCTCTTTCAATCCCTGTGGAATTCCAGATTCCAGGTCAGATTCATAGGTAAGCTAGTTCTAGTGGATAAAAGCTATAAATAAACAATACTTATTTTTCTAGTTGAGTGACTTATATTTCATCCCTAGCAGAAAGTTCCATGCTTTGAAAATAGATGATGTAACTGCAGCTTTTTGATTGCTAGAACAGATATCAGTACCTCAGGAGACAGGCTGAACAGGATCCCTGGATAGTTCACATTTGATAGGTGGCTGGTTTTACTGATTTTCTAAACCACTCCTGTTTTTAACACACCTTTCCTCCTTTCAGCTGGTCAGCAGGTGAATGGAGCATGTGCAGCAAGTCCTGTGGAGGGGGACAGCAAAGTCGTCTCATTCAGTGTGTCCAGAAAAGGGCTTTCCAAAGGGAGGAGGTGGTGGCCCATTCCCTGTGTCCTGTCAGCACCCCAGCACAGGTGCAGGTGTGCAGCAGCCAGGACTGCCCACCCCAGTGGAGCCCTGGCCCATGGTCTCAGGTAATTTGGAGAAAAACTTACATTTTTGTCTGCTGGCATAAGGAAAATACTGCAAAAATTCTCCTCGAAGAGAAGAACAGTGTAAACTCTGGAGATCAGTGCTTTACAAGTGGCTTTTTTTTCTTGAAGATAAGATGTAAACCATGTTTGTATAAACATGTAAACTAAGTGTGCATTGTAACCAGCCTTCAGAAGAGCTGGCACACGAGGGCTTGCCAGAAGTGGGTGTTCTTTTAGGTACACACAAACAGATGGATAATTCTTTCTGGAGTCATAATTTAAGGCTCTATGAATTCTTCAGACCAACAACCCTCTATGAGATTATTTCCCAAACAGTATTAACTTCTCTCAGAGATGGCAGGCAGTCAAGAAGTGAAGAAATACTTGGGGTTAGAGTTGCATATTAATGCACACAGCGTACATGGATTGTGGGTTGATAAATTTGTGATTTACACATTCATTACTCACTCCTGTGCTTTTGCCTTTGTTAGAGTCACTCTCCTGCAAGCAGTGCTGCTGCAGGAATTGCCATGAGGGCAAATTCCTGTGTGCACACCCTGCTTTACACACCTGACACTGAAACACCTGAGCTAAAAACACACAAAACTCAGCTCTGCTCCATCTTCCACTTCTATTGGTGCTGTTCATGTAAGGATAAATGAAGTACTGACACATCTGGGCTGTGAGAGAGCTGACAGTACCCCTATAAAAGGATTTACAGTAATTTTATTTTTCCATCTTCATTTAGTGAGATTCAAGATGGATTTCAATTAGCTGAAAATTGTATTAGTTGTGTGTTCTATTCTTGGTCCTGTTACTCTTTAGGTGTTCAAGAAAATCTTGACCTCAGCACTCCCAGCTGAGCATGAACTGCCCCTACAAGGAGTGCCCTGTAACAGATGAGTATCTATAGAGTAGTCCAGAACAACACTAAAAAAGTAACTTTTTCTTCCAGTGTATCTGATGTATCTGAGTGTGGCACAAAATTATATAAACCAGGTCTTCAAATGCATTCCCACTTTCAAATTCAAGTAAGCTTCAAGTAAGCCCACAAAATTTAAGTTCACCAGTCCTGCTGAAATGTAGTGAGCAGGGCCATTGAACAAGCTAGAAAGGTTTTTAAAATTCAGCTGAAAACTGTTATATTGCTGACTTAAAGGTGTTAAGAGAAAAAAAGTAAAATCATAGAATCCCAGAATGTTTTAGGTTGGGAGGGACCTTAAAGCTCATCCAGTCCTGCCCCCTCTCATGGGCAGGGACACCTCCCCCTGTCCCAGGCTGCTCCAGCCCCAGGGTCCAGCCTGGCCTTGGGCACTGCCAGGGATCCAGGGGCAGCCACAGCTGCTCTGGGCACCCTGTGCCAGGGCCTGCCCACCCTGCCAGGGAAGAGCTTCTTCCTTAGGACACTTAATCTAAACACCTCATCTAAACCCAGCCTCTCTGCACAAATCAGGGTTGTTTTAAATGAAAAAATCGTTTTCTTTGCTTTGGTAGGATTAAACCCACGGATTTTCAGCACCCAGATATTTCTGTTACATCCTCAGCACAATGGTGCTTTCATGAAATCTTTTTAAAACATTTGTAATTTGATACACAGAGCGATTCTGCCTTGGAACATGCCCCATAATTATTAGTAGAAAGAACAGTTAGGAGAGGATGCAAGCAGGTAGAAAGCTGGCAGCATTACTTCAGGGCTCTTTGCTTCATTTCATCACAAATGGCTCATTCAGGCATTCTGTTGTAAGGCAGTGCAAACCATAGCATGCCTGCTCCACTGAACCACAGCTCAGCAATGCATATTTATTCTGGTGACTCTTCCTGATCTGCAGCTGGCAACTAAAATATCTCCTTAACCATTGTCTGTATCAGATTCTGTCTGGTGGGGAGATTCCTTTGGTGAAGCAGTTATGTATTGATTCCCTGGGCAGTTTCCTCTGCCTCCTTCTCATCCCTCTAGGCCAAGGTGAGGACAAAATGACAAATAGCTGAGAGCATCTTGCCATGGGAGATTCCGTGATGGGAGCTTAGGACCAGCTTTCAACTGTGCTGAGCAGGGAAAAAAACATTTTGCTCACGAAAGCATTTTGCTCACAAGTCCAACTTACCTCATCTACGGAAAAGAGATATTACTTGTCTGTTCTATATGGGGTCTGAGAGAGTTCACAGCTTACACTAAGAAAGCACTTAGGACAATGTTTTAGAAGTGACACACAGATGTTACTGTTACTTATTTACCAACAGAATTTCAAATTTACATAGATCACAATGGCAGCTGTACAGCACATTAGCCGTGCTTTCTGTGCTCTGCTGGAAAATGCAAATAACGTGAATTTTCATTTCCCCCAGCTGAAAGAAGTGTTTCTTTCCATCACAGTGCTCCAAGACTTGTGGGAGAGGTATCAAGAAACGGGATGTCTACTGCAAGAGTACTGGTTCTCCCAAGGTGAACATCCTGCCTGAAAGCATGTGCAGCAAAGACCCTAAGCCCGAGTCCCAGCAGACCTGCGTGCTCGGGCGTTGTCCCAAAAATGACCGGCTCCAGTGGGTGATCTCTTCCTGGAGTGAGGTAAAGTGGTGCAGTTCCATGGCTCACTGCCTGCTCCTGGGAGCACACACAAACCACGGGGAGGGAAGGAAGCTGAGCTGTCCTTTGAAAATCAGGTATTCTGGGCAAGTGCTGCAAATCCCAGCTGTAGACAGATGTACCCCGATGTCTTTGTTAATCGCTGCCTGGGGTTCACATTTCAGTTCACACCTTACGGAGCGCGGGCTCCGTGGGATTAGGTCTGTGATGCTTTTACAGGGCAGGGTTTGGGGTGTGTGACACATCAGCCCTCTCCCTTTATCTGCTCGTGTTTTGAGGCTGCAGAGGCCCTGCTTTGCCCCTGCAGTGCTCAGCCTCCTGCGGGCCCGGCCTGCGGCAGCGGGAGCTCAAATGCGGCGAGAAGAGCGTCCACGGGAAGCTGCTCACCTTCCCTCAGAGGAGATGCAGGAACATCAAGAAACCAAACACCAACCTGGAGGAAGCTTGCAACAAGGGAGCTTGTCCGTCGCAGACGCTGTACAGCACAGTGTCTGGCTGGTATTCCTCGCCCTGGCAGCAGGTAGGGATGGGAGGGCAGAGGTGGCAGGGCACAGAGGGGCTGCCTCCAGGGCCAGCAGGCCCCAGGTGCCTCCTGCACGGAGCCATTCCCTAAGGACCAGGGCACTCAGCCACTGGGATGGGATACAGCTGCTCCACGTCCATCACGGGCTTTGATGCAGCTCAGTTCTTTGTCCTGAAACTGAAGAATGTCATCTAAAAATGTTATTCATGCTTGAGAGGCACTGCATTCCACACTCATTTTCCAACACTTTCTTCTCAGTCTTCTTCAAAGTGCACTGTGGTTGAACTACTGCATATCTCTATGCACTAGGTATTGAGCATCTGCACAGATTGCCTGGAATTCCCTAAATACTATGATTAATTGTGGGATCAGTCTGTATTTGTTTCTACATTCTTGCAAACAAGCTTCTGTATTTCTGGAACTTATCTACTTTATAAGTCATATATCAATGAGACACACACTCATTTAATAATATTTACATGAAACAGTGTATGCCTGACAATTGCAATCAAATGAAAATGATCACATTTATCTTAAAGACAACTTTTCATGAAACACATAAAAGTAAAAGGCTTATTAATTTTAAAATACTTCATAGCTCTTCCTGCAAACTCATAGTGGTTTTCCCCAGATACTGCCATAATTATGGTTCTGATGGGAGTTTTATCTAGGTTCAGGCAGCAAGGTTGGGCCCAGAGGGTTAGAGATCAAAAGAAATCCATGCAGACAATCAGGAACAGGTTTCTAAAATGTTCAGTTTCTGTCTCAATGCCTAAGTAAAGAACCAGATTTTCAGCTGAGTCCTTAAATAATCAAAAAACACACAGCTCTTGGAAAAGTTGGTCCTTATGGGGGTTGGTGAACAGCAGCACACCTGATCCTGACCTCTCCTGCTTTGAAAGTCTCTCCCAAGGCCCTTGCAAGCTCCCCTTTGGCTGTCGGGGGCTGTGGGGGTGCCTGCAGTGAGAGGAGGTTTTGTTTCCCTCTGCAGTGCACGGTGAGCTGCGGCGGGGGAGTGCAGACGCGGAGCGTGCAGTGCCTGCGCCAGGGCAGGCCCGCGGCCGGCTGCCTGCCCCAGCACAAACCTGCCGTCCTCAGAGCCTGCAACACCAACTTCTGCCCCGTCCCCGGGAAAAGAGGTAAAGATCAGCTCCAGACACTGCAGCAGGCGTGTTCCTTACAGTTCACACACACAGTCACACACAGAATCACAGAATCAAAGAATCATTAGGTTGGAAGGGACCTTCAAGATCATCGAGTCCAACCCATGCTCTAACACCTCAACTAAACCATGGCACTGAGTGCCACACCCAATCTTTTTTTAAACACATCCAGGGATGGTGACTCCACCACCTCCCCACGTAGGCCATTCCAATACTTTATTATTCTCTCTGTGAAAAACTTCTTCCTAATATCCAACTTATATTTCCCTTGGTGCAGCTTGAGACTGTGTCCTCTCTGTTCTGTCAGTTGTTGCCTGGAGAAAGAGACCAACCCCACCTGACTGCAGCCACCTTTCAGGAGGCTGTACAGAGTGATAAGGTCACCCCTGAGTCTCCTTTTCTCCAGGATAAACACCCCCAGCTCCCTCAGCTGTTCCTCCTTGTGTTCCAAGCCCCTCTCCAGCCTCGCTGCCTCCTCTGGACGCGCTCAAGCGTCTCAAGGCCTTTCCTAAACTGAGGGGCCAGAGCTGCACACAGCACTCGAGCTGTGGCCTCACCAGTGCCCAGTACAGAGGAAGAGTGACCTCCCTGCTCCTGCTGGCCACACCATTCCTGATCCAGGCCAGGAGCCATTGGCCTATGCCAGTGCTGGCTTGTGTTCAGCTGGCAGTTCTATACCCAGCAAACAGCACTTTTTTGCTACACCACGGGTCTGGCCTCATCCTTCATAAATGTTTTTCCCCAGACTTCCAGATTTACAGTAACTCCCTGATATTAACAGCATCTCTTATTCACCATGTGAGCCCTCTTTAAAGCAGACTTGGGAGTACAACTGGCACTGGAGACTTTAAAAACAGGCATATGTTAAAAGAAGTATGTGAAAAAATTGTGCTGTTTGATTCTGAACAACACTTTTATACTCTCTTGTTGAAAAGCACAAGCATTCTATGCTGGTACTGCTTTTGATGAATAATAGCAACTTTGGAACTAAGCAATAAGAATTTGCCATACACTTTTAGTCTTCCAGACTGCACCTAGCTCCTGGGATTCCAAAACTGCTTTACCTAGAATGTCCTTCCTACTGCTTCTGACCAGTGCATGACATGCAGTCAGGGAACGTGAAATTAGGGTCTCTTTCCACTTTCATGGCTACACTATCCCTGCACCTCTTCAGTATGAGAAGGGAGAGGAGAGCAAGAGGTTTTGTGCCACATGGAATGTCAGAAGGGGAAGTATCTCAGCACCACCACAGACAGAGTAGTGCATTACCCTGTTCCAGAGATTTGCTTACAGGGTGGTTACTGGTTGTGACTCCTTCCTAATTGCACAAAAAAAGCTGAAGGAGGTCCACATTTGTCCCACATAATCTGGTTATCTACATATGCTAAAGCCCTTTAAACAGTGACTTTCAAAATACTGCACATTTCTTGACTTGTTACCTTTTTAAAACTGGGAGCTGAAAAAAGCAGCCTCTATAAAACTGAGGCTGGCTTGCATGAGGAAGGTGGTAATGGAACTGGGAGCAGAGGTCAAGCTCTGGCCCTGCATGTTGTGAACTGATATTAGCCAACCACCCCCAGTCTGCCCCAATTCCTGGCATTCCCTGTGCACAAAGCCCCTGTGAAACCCAGTGAAATCCCAACAGACCAATCTGCTGCATCAGCTCGAGACATGCAGGGTATCAGCCTCATCTATCAGGGGGACTGAATCCAAACAAGGATATGGAGATGAAATGGTCCTAAAAGGGATAAGTAAATAGTTCTGCTGTTTTTATCAGTAAGTGTTCCTAACACTTCAAATTAACATTCCTAAAAGGTTCTGCTGTACTTCGGGGTTTCTGTGGAACTTCCTTTTCTGTTAGGATAGAGCAAGGACTTTTCTTTCACCCCTGTTTTCCCCTGCTATATTTCATGGCTGAAGTACTGTCTGTTATTAATTTTGGCCTTGGCCTGTTTCTCTCTCTCCTCACATCTGCAGGAGCCTTTTCCCCTGTATTATACCTGGGTCGTCAGGCTCTAGAGATCAATTATCTCCTCGCTGCTTTCTAACTTTCTGTCTAAAGCAGCAAAAAGAGAGGAAACCAGCTGTGCTGGAATCACATTGAAGCAAATCAGTCTCTATTATCAGCCATGCAGCTCCAGCTCGGTGATCACAGGCAAGAAATTAATGTTTCAGAGAGAGTGTGCACACTTTCCTAGACAAACTGGGTCATTTCCATCCCTCTCTAGATGCAGTTACGGTCACCGTAACTCGTAGTAAATCCAGCTGCTTCAAATGGATGAAAATCTAAACAACTTATAAATACTTGGGTAAATAGAAATAAGGACCTGACTGCCTGATCCCCACCCACTGAATTCTGTGGGGCTCTTTGTGTTCCTTCCAATAGCCCTTGGATTAGGTCCCAATTTCAGCCATACCTCTGCAATATTAGCATTGCCCTCTGATCTTCAAAGGGAGCATAAAGATTTATTAACGTGGCTTCCTCAGTGCTTATACATTTTTTTAAAACAGTATTTTTTTTTAAATTTACCCTTTAATTGCAGGAGAACTCCTTCCTGTCTTCATCAGAACAGCTTTCCTTGCTTTGTGTGCTATGTTCTTTTCCTCTCTTGTCTGCTTTGGGTCCTCCCAAATTCTGTCTGGTGGCAGCAGGTGAAGGAATGGGAAGGCTGGTGCTGATTTCCCAGCTGGATCCCTCCTGGCACTCCATGCAAACAGAGAGGCAGTGTTGTGGAGTGGGAAGGCTGCAGTTCAGTCCTGAGCTCCCCAGTTCCTGTTCAAGAACAGTATTTTCTTTCTGTACCATTAGAATTTCAAGACAAGCTCATGGTTTTAAAACTTATGGAAAAAATGGCATATTTTAAAAGAACTATTATTATGAAATTATTTTATTTTTCATTCAAATAAATTTGAGAGTGATCAAGGCATTAAAAAATCACCTTTGCCATCATATAAAAGGGAATAAAAAAAGAGCAGTGGTGAAACCAAAGCAGTTGCTATAGAGAGATGGGGATGCCTCCTGGCCCAAGGAACATGCAGGAGTTGTCTGTGCTCTGTGAGGGAGCATTTATGTGCTGTGACTCAGTAACTGATCTGAGAATGCAGACAGTGGTGGCTAGATTTTTGTTCAGTCTCCTTGTAAATTCCTTTTATTGACCATGTAAACAGTAGTTCTGAGAGCTGAACAGAATCTTTTCCCATGCTCGCAGGAGATTTCAGTTTAGCCATAAATTTTGCTAAGCCCCATTGAGTCTTACTGCTCTCTCAGACATGGTGAATTTGTTTATAAATCATCCATATGAATCATCACTCTCCTCTTTTAAAGAAACATAAAGCATCCACTGCAAAACTGGAGAGAGAAGCAGCTACGAGGTGCTTTTAAGGCAATGGAACCGTGTGTATAAATTATATCTGTACATAATTTGAAGAGTAATAGGATTTTAATTGAAAAATATATTTTGGCTTATTTGTAATTAAAAGCTGGACTTTTGAGAACTAACCATGGTTAGCAAATCTCTTCTCCCATTGCAGTTAATTAAAATTTTGCCAACATGGCATAGTCAATGTCCTAAAAGCCAGACTCATGCCACCTAACTGAAGTGTCTGAGACAAGAGATTTCTGAGGTTCCCTGCAGAGTGGAAGGCAGAGAAAGAGGCCTCTGCAGAAAGTTCTGGAATGCAAGCAGGGATCAGAGCCCTTGGGCAGGGCCCAGGCATTCCGAGCTCCGTGAGGTCCCTGTGCAGGTAAACTCCTCGTGGGGATGATGATGGCAGCCAGCAACCGGTAGCAAATATGGAGTAGGTTCAATTGTATGAGTACCTGGCTTTGGAACAGCATTTGTAATCAGAGATGTAAACTCAGATGGCTTTTTTTATCCTCTCATGTGGAACTTCCTCTTGCCTTTCTGAGCTATGAAGCCTGCTCCAAGTTTTTTAATTCCTTCGGCTTTTGACGCCCCTATAATATTAGCTCTAACTCAATCAGGTTAACAAATCTCTTAACAAAAATTTAATGGCTCTTAAAATAAAGCAAGATGAAAGATGAAAGCTCATTCATGTTTCCTCTCCTTTGAATCCAGTCACCCATCGTGTTTTTAATATTACCAAAGGCATACAAGGGTGTGGGACCATTTCCCAACTTGCAGACTTGCTAAAACACAGTCTTACCATATTGTTTGGCTTTCTCTCCTTCAGATGATCCTTCTTGTGTGGATTTCTTCACTTGGTGTCATCTGGTGCCCCAGCATGGTGTCTGTAACCACAAATTTTATGGCAAGCAATGTTGTAAATCATGTACGAAGAAGAACTGATAGCAGCGTGTTGTCTGAACCCTTCAGTGACAGGATTCTCTTCTTCAATTTATGCTGGAATTATCTCTGCTTTGAGGCAAGACATGGTGCCACATTAACCACTGATGGAAGAGACATTTTTTTCTAAGGGAATGTCTGAGGTACAGTAATTGTTGGATATATGTTGAAAAAGGAATGTTTCTTTCTTATTTTTTCTTAATTTGCTGACCTCACTAAAGCACAGGGTACTACGGATCACTTGAACACTGAGACTCGAGGGGAAGTCCTTCTTCCTTTAAAAGTGTCATTTTGCACTGTCACATGTTACGAGGAAGAAATTAAGGCAAGGGAGCCTTTTGTGGCTGATTTACCAGAATGCAAAGCAGGAGAGCTCTGTGGGAGCTGCAGGAGGAAGGCTGCAGGACAGGTCACAGCACCAGAAGCGTGTCCTTCCCTATTTTTGGTGAGTGTTGTCCCAGGGTGAGGAAGCTGCTTGCTGCCCCAGAGGGACACCCACGGCTGGGGGCTGGAGCAGGCAGCGTCACACGAGTGGCCACCAGAAGTAAATAGTGCACTACAAAGATTTTATGGTGCTCCTCTACCAGACTTGCTGCTGGAAAAGCAAGTTTTGCATCATTCTAATGTTTTTATAATTTTTGAAGAGTTTGTTTTCTGCTTCGTGTAGAAACTCAGAGGTGGTTAACTAGTAACTTGAAATGTATTCCTAGAAATATGCAGCATTAGAATATTTGGACTTTTAATATTGCTGTGTTACAAGTAAAATAGAATTTCATACTTCAACTAACTCAAGGAACTCGAATTGATTGAGCTCAATGGTTATGTTTTCAACTAAGCTCATTAGGTATGTAATTTTAAAATTTAAACTTGATTTTTTAAGTAGTTTTGTTTCAGAAGCTAGATTATTTGAATGCCAAGATACTGAAGAATGTCTTCCTTCTAATCTCAAATCTCTCTGCAAATTTTGATTCATTCATTACCCAAAGGAAATAACAAGAATATTACAGTCCATTAATTCATGCTGAACTTCTCTAAACAGTTATTTATTCACGTTACACAAAAAAAAGCATGAAACGATAAGTGGATTATTTACTCTTACCAAATAAAAGTCAATTCTATTTTTATACACTCTCCTAATACTTGTATTTAGTTCAGGATCCACCAGCAAACAAAAGACTTGTAAACATGCTGATATTTGTGGCTGTTCAGTGTCAAGATGTTTGATGGCACCATGTATCAAATGCTGCCATTCAGAAGGTTTCTGTATAAAAACCCCAGCCTATTTGCCAAACCCATTCTGAGACAGAGCTGTGTCCTACTGTAATTTTCTGGGGAGTGCCTATGAGGGACATATTTATCTAATTCCACCCAATCCCACAACTTTGTTTGATGAATGTAGTTCAGTCTGAGTGTTTTTTTTAAAGTATGGTTTCAGTGTAGGATTAGCCAGCTCAGCACTAATGCCAGACAGTGGTCACTTAAAATTAGCAGTTCCTTCTGAAACAATTTAAATTAAAAACATGTATTCTGTGATCCTTTAGGAAATGATTGGAAACATATCTCAGCCTACACTGCTCTGTCTTGATATTGGACATTGTGTAATTATAACCTTTTTTTCTAGGAAAACTACAAGGGTTATTTTTGTTTTGTTTTTATAATTGTGTCCTTTTTATTATTTGATGTAAAATAATTAATTTATTAATGCATAGCTTTTCCTTTATATGTCTTTGCTCACTTCCTTCAAGTGAGAACCGAGGAAAGAAGATGGTAGTGTCACAAAGTATGAATTATGGTGTAAAAAAAGCAAAAACTATAAGTGTAATATTTAATTATTTTATAAGCTTTGTAATAAAATACTCTAACTGTTTCATTATATTTGGAATTGTAAAATTCATGAATAAAATATGGAGGTTATAAGTAACTATGAAGTGTTATAAGTGCTGTGTGCATGTTTGTTGACTGTCCCATAAGGAGAAGTTTTTCTGTTTTTCTGTTGCTGTGCAATTGGGAAATTGGACCCAAAAAGGCAAAATGGGGCAAAAAGCTGTGGTTTTATTTGCATGACAACATGAAAGCTAAAATGCACAAAAATATATCTGCAAGACAAACCTGAGCTTTCACCCCTCCCAGCCAAGGCAGTGGGAACACCAGGACCATCAGGATTCTTCCCTGATTTACCTGTGAGGTGGTATCTGAGATAAGGAGCCTCACTCAACACAGCAGGAGGTTCCACAGCCTCTCCCATCTGCCTGGGCATGCTTGGTGGTTCTAAACTGGCTAAGAACTTTCCAAGCCAATCCCTGGGAGGGAGGGTATCATTTCTCTGATCATTTCAGATACATTCTCCAACATATATTGGTGCTTTTCCCTTCACTCACAGCCACCCAGTGCTCTCACAAGAGCCAGATATCCAGAGGGCTGTTGATAGAAACCCTGAGATGCCACAATCCAGTGAGCAATAACAGATCAGTCTGCTCCTGAAGGACTCCCAGCAAGAGCTCTTTGGAATGGGATTTGGACTAGTGATTTAAATAATTAATATGCCCACACAGGAATTCAGACTATAAACTGCTTAGTGTTTGGGGCTAGAATTTTGGAATTAAAATGAACCGATGGTTGTCAGTGAATGTCAGGGTTGGAGGGGGGTGTTGAAAGAGGAAATCTTGCATAAAGATGTGCTATTGTGTGCTTGGATCTCCCCCAAGTCCACAACTGTTTTATTGCTGAGCCCTTACAACGGTATTTGGTGCACAAAGCTTGGCAGTCCTCTGGAAGTGCATTGCTGCAAGGCTCACTTGATAAAGCAGGATGGGGTCTGATCACAAAGGAACAGCTCCATTTCCACCGCTCAGATTTCATCACTCAGGTAAAGGATGCATCTGCCCAAAGCTCAAACAGATATTTAATGAATAGCTTGATTGTGTAAATCAAACTCAGCTCTCTCAGATGCCCAGAAGACATGAAATGCTGGAGACAGATGAATGTTTCACTGCATGTGGTTTTATGGTAACATGATCCATATCCCATATTTCCTTTATTTTTCAGTAAATCCTATTCAAAAGCATCAAGAAAACAAATTATCATTATTATTTCTGTTGTGATGGAAGTGCAGCCTGACAGAGTCACTGGGATGTTGTGTGCAGGGCTGTGTGTACAGGTCGTGAGGGGCTCAGAGTCCTGAGTGTGCCACAAGAAACCAAAAGATCATGTTATTGGGGATATTAGGGTGATTAGGAGGAAAAATGCTGCTGGTGGCTCACTGTGGGGACAGTGCAGGACATCTCCAAGGCAGCTCTGTGCAGGTGAGATCTGAAGGAGCAACACCGAGGAACTTTACCCTGACACTGCCTTGAAATCAAAAATGAGGAGGGCTCAGTGCTGAGTCCTAACCAAGACAGGGACTGTGCCAAGGGGAGGGAAATCCATGGGGATCACTCACCTGCCAGCTACTGGGCACTGAGAAGTGAGGATTGGCAATGCAGTAAGCCTCCTTCTTGTCAAAAAACATCCTGAAATAAGGAGATCCAGCTTCCAGGACATGCTTTAAATCCCTCCCCAGGCACTACTGTATGAACATCAGCCAAATCAAGCTGTCCTCCCTGCCTGCTTCCTGCACACTGCACTGCTGCTGCGGGGATTCTTCATCCTCTGCCCCTCAGGACAAACCAGGGCTGGGCTGGGCTGGAATGTGTCCTTAGATGTCGATCACACTCTGGAGTCCTTCACCCTGAGCTTGCAGCCAGGGGCAGAGGGGCTGAGGGCTGGCCTGACCCTCAGCCCTGCAGAGGGCTCTGAGGCAGGAGGCTGGGGACAGCAGCTGCCTCAGGTGCCCAGGGGAAGCCACAGCCTCTGCCTGGAACACAGGGAATCAGAAACACCCTCTGGCCTTCCAGCAGCCAGCACACCCCAGGCAGGGCTAAGGGAAGGGGGGCAAACCTCTGCCAGCAGGGCTGAGCCAGAGACAAAACCTGAATTCCTCAGTTCACAATATGATATAGTAACATCAAAAGCAGTTCTCCTTATGTTCCCTGAAGAAAAACAGCTATTATGGGGCTTATGCTTCAAGCTACTAAATATTTTATGTACTTTCTGTTCAAAAAAAGAATTATTCAGTCATGAAAAAAACCTATTTTAATTTCTCGATTCTGCAAATGGAGGCAGGAACCTTCAGCTAAGTTCTAACTTCCAGGCTTGCTTTACAAGCATTAAATCAAGCTGTTGTCACCATACATGTCAGCCTCAACACTGCTCTGTGCCTACAGCAAATAATGAGAGATCTTCAGTATCCCTTGGGCTGCCAAACCTGAATGCATTATGTTCTGTTGTGATAATGTTCACCAATCCTCCCATAATAACAGCAAAGCTGACAAAAAAGCTCATTCAAGAGGACTATGAATGGGTTTTTATGGGAAATGTTTACTTGTGAAGGTCTTACCTGTGGAGACCAAAGAGATTTTGGAGGAAAACATACACAAGAATTTTCTGGGATCTTCTTTGGGACCTTCTCAAATCAGCACAACATCTGAATTTGGTCTGTCTGACAGGACAATTGAAGGGATTCTCCCTGAAGTAGGAATGCCCTACCAAATCTCCTTCCATGGAAATAATGGTCCTCTACTGTCTCTGTTTAGATTAGCTGAGGACAGTCAGGATATCTATTAAAGGAGTTTTCACTTTCAAAGACTTTAACTGTACAGCTCTCTCCACTGATATTTTAAGTGGATCAGAACATTTCACTCTTAGAGAGATATTGCCTGTCAGCAAAAATCTCATCAGCTCAGGTTTTGTAAAAATAAACTGCAGATGCCAAGTTGCCCAGAACTTCCATGAGTCTGGGCTTTGCTGATGTGTGGGAAAAAATCAACCAACACAGAGAATAACAAAACACAGCTCTCTCCCATTAAATATAGGATTGACTTCTTCAAACTGTATCATTTCCCACAACTTCTGAGGGGTTTGGCGTCCACTTCCAAAATACTAGTTGCAAACCCCAAACTGTGCATGAACAACTGGAACATCTCATTTGAAAAGCCTCCAGCTTTTGATTGAGGCTGTCAGGCAGTGTAAGGGGCTGTGATATCCACTGACCACAAACCTGAGTCACACAGACTGTCCACTGTCCTTTTGTTGTGTGACAAATGCACTGTCACACAAACCTGAGCTGGACTCGTGTCCTGTGGCCACTTAACAGCTAATGCTGACTTTTTATTTTGTGGTTTCACAGTGGCAACGAGTTCCATTAATAAAAATCCTGGACTTGGCATAAGGTTGTGCCTTATGCCCAAAGTCCATGATGTTCATTACAAGTTCCATTGCATACAGGCATGAGATTCGTGCCCAAAGTTCAGCTCAGCCTGAGCCTTGCGGTCCAATTTTCATTTTAATCAGAAATAATTTCCCTTGGGTTCAGGTAAAATCAAGTGTCAGGATCAGCCTGCTAACCTCCATCCCAGCAGAGCTGTGTGACATTTGTCAGGTGGGCTGGGGAGCAGAGCAGGGCAGCCCCCACAGGCTGGCACCGGCACTGAGACCAGCACTGAGTCTGTCCCACTCATCAGCCATTCCATTTGCTGCTGAGCACAGTGACTCCACCCTGGAACCTGCACATCCTGGAGAACCCTGCCCAGTTTCAGCAGCCTTGCCACTAAAGAGTAAGGTAATAGTAAGGCAGAGTAAGGTAATAGTAAGGCAGTGGTATGAACAGTCAGGCAGAGCTAAAGCACCTGTGCCTTCATGCCTCAGTGCAGGCTGTGGGAGACCACTGGGGAAAACCCTTCCTCAGAGGATGCAGAAGTTCACAGAACTGCTCTCCCTGCCCTCTGGCAGAGGGCAGCCATTCCTGTGTCCTGTCACTCCAGGCCCTTGCCCAAAGTCCCCATCCAGCTCTCTTGGAGCTCTTTAGTACTGGAAAGCCTCAATAGAGTCACCTTGGAAAGATTTTGGGTATTGGTGCATGTATTTTAACCTCTTCTGCAATCTCCTGTGAATGTGAACCTTTGACTTGCAGTACTGACTCTGCTGTAAGGTGGCAGATGGGGTTTGTGCAATTTCTTCACTTGTGCTGAGGAAGAAAAAGGAGAAGTGGAACAGAAAAGTGGATCCTGTTTGGATTCATTCTTGATTCTACCCCTGTGACATGGCAGCCTGCTGTGGTCAGAGACTGGATTTAACAAAGCCAGTGATCACTTTCAGCCCTTTAACCACCTCTCCCTAGATAACCATTTCCAGTACCCCCCTGGTTAAATGGTTCATTTTATTTAGGGCAAGAACAACTCTCACCTCATGTCTGTATAAGGGCAAGTGAGGTCCTGGTGTTAATGTGTCACTGTCCTGCTAACAGATCTGCTGAGAGATCCTGACCTGGAGGGAGACTGAAACTCTTCTTTTAGTTCAGAGATTCCTCTAATCAGGCCAGTTTTAGAAACTGCTGCCCAAGCCCTTCTTATCCACACATATATATACAATATACACAAGATACATTGTATACTTACAGACTGTTTATCTAGATCTTGTTTTACATCAGGAACAAAATTAAAGTGGAATAAACACCCAAACTATTCTGTATGCACTATGTCTTGTCAGGAAACTGCCAGACTAAAGCAGTCCCCAGTTTCCTAGATTGCACAATCCCCCTCTGCCCACTCAGAGTGCTGCAAGAACTGGGTTGTTCTTGGTGCTGACTTTTGTAAATGCTCTTGCCTGAACTTCTCATTGACCTTCTGAACCTCATGCCTACCGGATGGATCCCAGCCAGCATCCTCCATTACCAAAGGACTGTTTGAAAGGAGAGTTTACACCTCAGGTTCCAAATTGATTTACTGTGGCACACTAACCACATACAGGAGGAAGGCAAACCATGGATTTGCTTTTTCAAAACCAGCAGTTGATTAAAAAGTAAAGCACCGATAATGTGAGAATCATACTGTCCCGAAACCTTCAGACATTTTGGCACATGGCTCTGTCTCTCTCGGACAATTGCATCCCCTTTTTCACTGCTCCCCTCCTCCTGTTCCACAGCTCCCCCCTGAAGCCACCGGGGGTTGGGAGCAGAGTGGGTTGTGAAGTGTCCTGGGATAATCCACTTTGACAGGGAACTGTGCTGATTAAAAGTTATGGCTTTGGAACAGCAAAGCTCCCACTGCTGTCCACGTAAAAGTTGCTGCTTTCTATTGAAACCTCAACAGTCAGATCTAATCAAGAGAAAATAAGGACATTTTTATGAATTCCATGAGAAAAATTCCCCTCAGGTGTTGGCTGCATGGTTTGATCAGCTCCAGTATCAGCTTTAGGTTTTCATATTAATCTGGCCGACTCTGAGCCAAGAATTTAACTTTCAATCTTAATGGCCAGGCAAAAACATTTTGGCAATTTGTTATTATTTCAGCTAAACTTGCAATATGCAAATTGAGATTTATGGCAAATGAGGGCTTAAAGCTATGCATTTATCTGCATGTGGAAAAGGTATTGTGTAGCTGCAAGGTGCCAAAAAATACCAGAGCTGGGCAGAGAAGGAGAGAATTACAGCTCCCAGAAGGCCCTGGAGAGTTGTACATCAGCATTTGGTGTCCTGATGACAGGAAACAAACTATTTTACAGTCTGAGATTTTCTGGAAGATATGGAGTTGACCCAGCCCTCAGACTAAGTATCTCATGTCACAGTTCCCAACTGAAAACGGTTAAAGTGTCAGGTAAATCTGGGTTTTTCAACAAGCTGAACTAAAAGAAGAATTACTGTTTCATGGAATATAAGTATCCTGTTGAAAACACAGTGATGGGAAAACACTGATTAAGTACAGATAACATTTATATTCCTTTCTGTTCTCCCATCCTCTCCCTCGTTTCTCCATGCATAAGCAATTAGGAGCATTCCCATGTGCCAATTGGGCTTTGCTACAATCCCAGTAAGGCAAAGACTCTGCCAATTCCCTGCCTCCTCTTCCTGGGGTAGTCCAGAGGAGCACAAACCACTCAAGTCAGATCCAGAGGTGCTCTGGAGAGATGCATTCGTTGCTGTGTGGTCTGATTCCCTGCTCTGTATTCTGCAGAACTGGAGACAATGGGATGACACACAGGCTAGAGATAGATCCATGCATACTTTCCTTCCTAGGTCAGGGTTTCCAAGGAAAAGCGTTGGAAAACCGAGATACATGCCCAAAGCTCAGCTCAGCCTGAGCCTTGGGGTCCAGTTTTCATCTTAATCAGAAATAATTTCCCTTAGGTTAAAGGGCTCATAACCACACAGCACCAGTGCACACAGGCTGGGCTCAAGTCACATCTGGCAACAAGGGCTTGAACACAAAGAATGTTCAGTGAACAGCACAGATTTGTTCTCAGTCTGTCCCCTCACATGCAAACCACAATTTCCAGATGCTGGAAGCAGATTTGCCTCACTGTCCTCGTTTAGTTTTCCCTGACTAAAATAGATAGGGAATAAGATGCAGAATTAAGGCCCTTCAGCCTTCCTTCTGTACCTTATTCCCTATTTTTACCCAACTCCCAGGAATATCCCATAGAATTTGAAAAATTGTGAGGAACACATTCAGGCAAGCCTTGGACACTGTTGATATAAATACATAATTCTGTCTTGGAGAACAAACCCGGCTGGACCGAAGGGATCTGGGCCCAGGGGTGCGGGCTGGGTCTGCTCAGCTGCCCTGGCAGGGACAGGGGCCTGGGGAGAGGCTGCTCCGCAGAGCAGGGTGAGGAGCAGAGCAGGCACAGACCGTGTGTGTGCTTAGACAGCCACCTAGTGAGACCAGCGAGGAACGGAGAGCTCCAAGGAAATCCCGGGAATTTCACAGAGGCTGGAGGTACACGGCAAACACAGTGCTAAACAGTGCTAAAACTGAGCTAAAACTGAGCTAAAACTGAGCTAAAACAGTGCTGAAACTGAGCTAAAACTGTGCTAAAACAGAGCTAAAACAGAGCTGAAATAGTGCTGAAACAGTGCTAAAGCAGTGCTGAAACAGTGCTAAAACACTGCTAAAAGAGTGCTAAAACAGAGCTAAAACTGAGCTAAAACAGAGCTGAAATAGTGCTAAAACAGAGCTAAAACAGTGCTGCAACAGTGCTAAAACAGAGCTAAAACTGAGCTAAAACAGTGCTGAAACTGTGCTAAAACAGAGCTAAAATAGTGCTGAAACAGTGCTAAAGCAGTGCTGAAACACTGCTAAAAGAGTGCTAAAACAGAGCTAAAACTGAACTAAAACTGAGCTAAAACAGTGCTGAAACTGAGCTAAAACTGTGCTAAAACAGAGCTAAAACAGAGCTGAAATAGTGCTGAAACAGTGCTAAAGCAGTGCTGAAACAGTGCTAAAACACTGCTAAAAGAGTGCTAAAACAGAGCTAAAACTGAGCTAAAACAGAGCTGAAATAGTGCTAAAACAGAGCTAAAACAGAGCTAAAACACTGCTAAAAGAGTGCTAAACCAGTGCTAAACCAGTGCTAAAACAGAGATAAAACAGAGTTAAACAGTGCTGAAATGGTGCCAAACTTTGCCATGAGTGCAGAGGGGCTTTGCCTCAGTCAGGGCAGTAGCAGAGCAAAAGGTGCTTCAGTCACAGAGCTGTGAGACAAGATTTGTCATCCCTCTGTGAGTCTTGAAGTTAATTTTCTGGGGAGAGCTCAAGTATTGAAAAAGACATCTGAGGTTTAAGTGATTTTCAGAATTTCGTTCACGAACGAGTGTATGATTTTATTTATATACATACACACACACATACACATATATACCTCACCTTTTTCTTAGATACCCATTGCTAAATCAAAACATTTGTGTTGACTGAAAACAGGGCATGATGGACATCATGCAATATGAAAAAAAAGGGACAAAGTCTGGAGGGATGGAGAGATTCATAGAATCATTAATTGGAAAAGGCCTCTAAGAACACCAAATCCCTCTGTCAGCCCAGCACCACCACTGTGTTCACCACTAAACCGTGTCCTCAAGTGCAGTGCAAGCTTTTGAACCCTTCAGGGATGGTGACTCCAGCAGAGTCCCTGGGCACTGGCACAGAGAGCCTGCTCCACTGCTGTGGTGTGCTGGGCCATTTCTGCTCAGCCAGATTTGGCTGTGAAATTAGCAGGAGGTCATTTGAGGAAGAAAAGAGAACCTGTGAGCCCAGTTCACCTCAAAACCAGCACTTGCATTTGCTAGCTGTGTGTGCTGAATTCCAGCTTTATGAAAAATAAAAAGGGAAAAAGCTCTCAACCATAAGGATCTACAGGAAAAACATTCAGGTATGATTTCTGGAGTCTGCTTTTGCAAAAGCACCCCAGGGAAATGTCTGACAAAGCTACACCCTGACTGTCTCATGCTCTGGGCAATCACAGAGCCACAACATGCAGCTTTATCCCTGTGCTAGAAGGACACAGAATGTGTGGAATTATAATGAAGCAGCCAGAGTCCGCACCTCATCACTCCAGTGGTTACCTATTAACCACTGCTTGCTAAATTGCCTTTTGCTGTGACGTTCCCAGATGGTCTCTAGTTATAAATGGGATCACTGAAAGGAAAATCTAAAAAAACCCAAAAAACTAATAATCTGAAACAAAAAATTAAGATACTAGTGGAAAACCTTATCAAATCTGTGGTTCTCCAAAATTCCATCCAGTTTCAATATGCCACAAATTGGCTGCAGGGGGGTGAGTAGGTTATAGAAGAGGCAATGAAACCCTGATGATGATGCTCTGTCTGGGATGTTGTAGAGTTTGTACTTAGATATTTTTTACCTCCCCAAACTCTACCAAAGCAGAGAACTGCCTGGCCTGCAGATCATGTCAGTCCTGATCCACTGCTTTAGACTTGGCCATACAGTTTCTTTGTTTTTGTGGACTTGCAGTGTCCAATCCCCAGGTCTAACAATGTAATAACATATTAAAAATAGCTATGAATGTGCTTTGAATTCCTCTTAGAAACATCAGCTCTACATGCCTAATTAAATATCCTTGACACACACAAAAATAATTGCAAGGAAAAGAAACCTCTGTGGTGAGGGCCAGATTTTAATTAGGTCTCACTCAGTCTCCCTGGGCTCACATGGCTCAGCTCTCCACAAAACCCTGGGTCACACTGAGATGCCACACTGGGCTCCCCTCCTTTCCCTTTCACACTGGTTGCTGCTCCTGTGTCCCAGTTTCTCCCCCTTCCTTGAGACCTGGCTGTGCTCCAGCCCTCAGAGCTGTGGTCCTGGATGCCCCAGACGTGTGGGGCTGGAGCCCTTTACTGATTTCTTGTTTCCCGTGCCCCAGAGAGCCTGGGCTGCACAGGATGTGATTCTGTGTAGCAGCTGAACACATGCACAGAGGTTCCACATCAGATCTGTGGAGGAGCAGAAACAGCATTTATTAATTTATTTATTCATTGCAGAGGAGAGTTGCAGCCCCATTATCTCCCCAGCAGGTCTGCTATTAGCCCAGCAAGCGGAGTGTGAACTCGGATCTCTCTGCCTTCCATCAGGGGCTCAGTCCTGAGCGCAGCTCAGCACAGCCCAAGGACATTCCCTGAGGGAAGGTGGGCCCACCCCAGCTGCAGAGATCCTGACAAACTCAGGCTGCTGCCTCCACAAACCTCTTCTTCCTCTCCTCTGTGCCCAGGGAGGGATTTGCTGCCGTGGTGTTCTGTGGCTGTGCCCAGACAAGAGAGACAGGCACTGCTCAGTGTCTGTCCCAGCTCAGATATTTAAGGGGGTGGCACTAAAGAATTGGAGCCTCTCTAAAGCACAGTCTTCCACATCCCCATTTCCCAGCCACAGATATTAATAGCTAGCAGTAAAATTTTTTACTCCTTGAGAACTGAAATGACACCTAGTTTGTTCTAGGGAGTTATTTACAAATACTAGAATTATTAATCCACTTCAGCATAACAGATATTGGTTGTCATAGTTAGCAAAGTCCTGCCATTCTTTCTTGTGGGATTTCTCCTTTCCTGACCCTGAGCATTTTTAAGCCTGGCCTCTTGATTTGATTTTTTTATGTGTGTGCTATGGGTTTAAACAACTTTGTGACAAGTGTCACAAGCCTCAACCTGGCCCTGAATGACTTGTGTTCACTGCAGTGTTGTCTTGGGTTCAATGCAAGCTGTATTCTATTCTCATCTGCTGAAACCGGCTGGGGAGGTGTTTTTTTTTTGATTTATCTCTTCCATGACCCATTCCTCATGGCTCTGGGGGGAAGAGGTGGGTGTTTCTGGTAATGGCCCAGCTGTTAAACCCAGCTGGGGCAGGGCTCTTTATCCCTTCCCTGACCCATCCTCCCTCCAGGGATCTCTGCTGTCCATGGGCCATCCAGGCTCCCTGCAGGGCTGAGACAATTCCATCATCCATGGGAGATGCTGCACCCAGGGGAGGAGCCCAAATTCCCACCTGGATAAAACCTTCTCAGATTTTATCTGAAAGCTCTGAAGATGTACTTCAGAACACAGCACAGCCTGTGTGCACTGCATTCCCAGAGAGAGACCAGACCCATCTCAGCACCACTGGACCCTTCTACAGGATCTCTGCTCCAACAGAGCCACATCTGTCACTGCAGGAAAACTTGACAGGACTGCTGCCAACACCCTGACCTACAGGGTGTCAGGTCATGCTCTGACTCTGTCAGGGCTTTTTCTTTTTTGTTCGTTTATTGTTTTTTTTTGTACTACTACATTTTTAATTTTCCTAATAAAGAGCTGTTATTCCTATTCCCATATCTTTGCCTAAAACCCCTTAATTTCAAAATTATAATAATTTGGAGAGAGAGAGTTTACATTCCCCATTCCAAGGGAAGCTCTGGCTTTTCCCTGGCAGACACCTGTCTTTCCAAACTAGGACAAGTGTTTTATTTGACATCTCAAGGGGCCGTTCTAAATCTTTCAATAACTTGTGAATGGTTTTTTGTTTATTGGTTGGTTTCTAAATGCCAGGTCAGGGAGTCTGGCAAGTTGTAACTTACATTATTAAGTTCCAGTTTTTGGACAGACTTACAACACAGCCCAGAGACCTTCTGAAATGTCTCCACTGCAGTGTCATCCTTCTCCTCCACCTGAGGTCACCCACAAGTGTCCCCCAAATGGCCACTGCTTCCCAGCACTTCCTGCTGCTGAATTCAGCACTTGCAGGTGCTGCCTGTGACATCTGGGCCTGAATTTCTGCCAGTCACTTCCACAGCCTCTGAGGTTTCCAGCTCTGTGCTGGGAGTTATCTTCCCCCATGCTGGATTTTGTGCTCATTTTTTATCTTATTTCTAGTACAGCAAGGAATTTTATCCAGCAATCTGCATCCAGCTATTGTTTAATTACACACAAGGTTCCTTAAATGGACAATCTCCACAGCCTCCAGGATTCCTCCAGTTCAGTACAGAGATCCACACAGAACTTATTAGCAAAGTTCACAAGACTTTATTTATGAGAAAAGCAATGACATTAAATTAAGAGTTTTATTTAATTATTCTAAAGAGGGAGAGGGCTGCTCAGTGCTGTTGTATGAAGGCAGTGTCACACAGGTGATCAGAGGTATCAAAGCTCTCTGACCTGCAGCAGTTCCTCTGGCTCTGAAGCCATGACTGTTCTCAGATTCCTGCCTGCATGGGTCATTCTTGCTGTTATTCACCTGAAGCACAAGTAAAATTCATCCCTGTCAGACCATGAAGAAGATATTGCTTCTTGGGGATGTATAAAATATATTTTCTCCATGTTAAAAGTGCAAATATACTTGTCTCTCAGGTAATACCTGTATGACACTAATTTCTACACTGTGTATTCAAAGTCTTTTCAGTCCTCCTAAG
This sequence comes from Cisticola juncidis, assembly GCA_013400215.1. Taxonomy (NCBI): domain Eukaryota; kingdom Metazoa; phylum Chordata; class Aves; order Passeriformes; family Cisticolidae; genus Cisticola; species Cisticola juncidis. Next base: position 168,992 of record VXBR01010369.1, read on the forward strand.
TCCCTGACCCCGGGGTGGTGTGTCTGTGTTCCCATTGTGTGTCTGAGGTCTGAGAGTGTGTGAGCCCTGCTGCTGTTCACAGACATCTGCTCTGGTGGAACACCTCTCTGTGGAGCCTCATTCAGAGCTTGCTGTTTTTTTTCTTCTGTGACCTTCTCTTCTGACACAACCTTTTCACCAGAATTGCCTCATGGAATGCCCCTTAATGGCCATAAGACATGTCAGAAGTACAAGAATTTAAGATAATTTGCAAGATTTTACAGAATTGAAGCTTGTGGAAACGATGGTGATAGGTTCAGGCATAGCTGCAGTTTTGTTCTAGGGCTTCTGTCCATTTGACAATTTGTTCAATACCATTGTTCTGCTGTATGAAGTGAAAGGTCTTGTCAGGGAGGGAAAGGATCCAAGGAATTGAAAGCCAACCAGCTTTCTGTACCCCTGGAAAAATAACAGACTTCTCATATGAATAACCATTAAGCTGCATCCATCTTTCTGTGGTTTAAAAATAAGGGCAGGACTTGATTGAATATCTTTGTGATTATGGGTTTAACCTTTAATGATTCAGACCAAAAATATCTCTCCAGGGTCTCAGTTCAGAAAGAAATGCTCCATCATCTCCCACGAACAACCCTTGCAAAGTGAAATTTGGTGTCCTCCAAAGCCTCTGGAAAATCCCCTAAGGAGACTGGCAAAACTACAGCCATGAATTCTCTTGCACAAGACAGTTTGGTGGATTTCACTGATTCCCACATCTTTAGCATTCCTTTATAAGTCTTCACTGACCTTTTATAACCCTGAGTTTGGATTATATTATTGTTTCTATCCCTGATTAACTAACTGCAGGTTTATTCTTTAAATGTAAGGGCAGGAAAGAACATGGAAATGAAGCTGAAACTGCTGGGAACTTGAAGCATGGAAATACTAAAAATTCACCTCTGATGTCAGAGTGAAGCGTTTTACAGGAGTCACATTGTACATTGGCAGAACATTCCCAGGCCTATGAAATGAAACATTTACTGGAAATTCTTTTAGTATGGTTTAATTTTTCAAATCTGACCTGCTGACAGTGTGTGGAATGTAATGTATGTAAAGTATGTAATGTATGTAAATGTAAAATAACCAAAGGTAGCAGGAAAGCAGGTGGTTATGATTCTTATGTTTGTGTTGTCTTGTGGACATGAGATGCACAAGAACACAAATTTATTTAAGAGTTGACAGTGGAGTTTATCTAAGAGTTATTTAAGAGTTTTTTGACAAATCCAGCTGAGCTGCACCCACCACAAGCTGGCAAGAGGAACTCTGCAGGCAAAGCCACATCAAGAACACAAGAAACAAACCCTTACATTTGCTGCATGACTTGCAAGAAGAAAAAACCACCCTGATTTGTTCCACTTTCATGAAAATAACCTCTGAGACATGAAGCTGTCAGAGTTTTGTAAAACAGGAGGAAGGCTGACCCACCTGGGGAGCTCAGAGGGAGCTGCTGTTCACTCCCATTCCCTGCAGGAGTGGTGTGCTGGCACTGAAAAATTCAGTGCTCAGGGGACAGGGGCAATGGACCCCACTTCTGAGCCTGCAGATAGTGTTTCTCTCTCAGTGTTGCTCAGTGCTGAGCCCATCTAATTTTGAAGAAAGTCTCATATTTTTGGTAAGGTAAAAAAAAAAACAAACCCCAACCTCTGTCTCTGTTTTCACAGATTTTGGAGATTTAAATTCAGGCCATCTGTGAAACTTCATAGAAGAAGAAAAACTTCCCACAGGTCATCTAGAACTTAAAAGAGGTATTTGCTCATTCTACTGATGTTTTGCACTCTCCATGTGAGACAATTCCCTCCCCCGATCTCCCCCAGTGGTCCCAATTTCAGCAGTGAATTGCTGCATCACAGAAGCCAGCTGGGGGGGAGATGTAGAATAACTTCTGGAGAAAGGCTAATGTCATATGGAAAATCTCTGAAAGCAAGTGACAGGTGTTTAGGTTATTAAAAGGAAGGAGAAATCCTTCCTTTATATGTTTTTTGGGCACTATGAGAAGAAATGCTATAAACAACCACCCTCAGAAGTGTGTTATCCTTGCTGCTCAGTTACCTGGAAAGGTTTTACCTTTCTTTTGTTGCTATAATTGCACATCAGGAGGGCTGTGGAGCAGAGCTGCAAAAGGCTCTGACAGGCCCTGAACACAAGGGAACAAAGACCTTGTGGAGGTGCCTGGCTGGAGCTCCTTGCTGTGTGTGAGGAACTGGAGGAGGGTGGGGTTGGAAAAGGAGGACACCAGGGAGGTGTGGAGCTGAGTGCTCAGGTGGATCTGAGAGGCATGAGCTGCCTGCTGGATTAAAATATGTCAGGGAAAACCCCACAGTGCAGAGTCCCTGCCAGGCACATCAGAAGGGCTGGACTTGGTTCTGGCCTGAGAGCTCTGACTGTCTGGTTACAGTCAGACACCTCTGGGGATTCTTTGCTGAAGGGCAAATACACCCCAGAAATACTTTTGGCTCAATTCAGGTCATGGTGGCATAGTCAGGATGATCCACAGGGGAAGCCTTGGATGAAAGATGGCACAATTCTTCAATTAATGCCTTTCTGTTTGTGCCTGTGAGATCACTGTAGCTCTCAGCCTCTGAAAGCACTGCAGATGGACACACAGCAGCTGCACTGCTGTGAGAAGCAGGATCCTTGTCTCCTTCCATGAGCAGCCTCCAAAAACACATAAACACTTCAAATGCTTCCAGCAGGTGATAAAACTCAGCAAGGAACCCCTTAACTCTACTCCTTCAAATTATACCTGTGTGTTTGTGAGCTGCCTTCACCAGCAGCCTCTTCTCTGAGTTAATACAAACTGAAGCAGGTTTATAGGTGTTATCACCTCCAAAAGGTGTTTAATGAGAGTGCCTTTCCTAGCCTGTGACCAGTCCCAGTAATCCCAGTGCCTCCCTGGACCAGGCACTGCACAATGCATAAATGAGCAATTGCACTCATGCTCTTTGCCTGAAGGTTTTCAGCATCTGTGGGTCTACTCGTGTGCCTTAAGAAAAAACTACTGCAGCAAGTAAAAACATGAATGTGTCCTTAAAATTGCCCTTCTGGAATTAGCTCAGCCTATTTGTGAGAATTCCTGCAATTTAGCACATGCTTCATCTTCAGCTCAGAGTGTTAGCCAAGCAATAATCAGCACTCAGCAAGAATTAGAAAGCCAGTTTGTCACAGTGAGGTCATGGGGAAGATTATTCCTGCTTTATGACTCCATTTATAATAAATATTCCATAGCCTGTCATGGAAAGGATGTAGAACATATTTATACTTCCAACCTCTCTTTTCACATAAAATTTATCAACTTGTCTGGTAAATTCAATAGAAGCCTATTCCCTTTTGTCACTTTTTACATGCCTCTGGCTCAGGAGAACCAATAATCTACGTCAGGGTGCAACAGAGATCTTGTCTGCCTTTGAAAGTTAATGTGGCACAGATCTAGATCAGCAAAGGCATTTAGGTATTTCCTTTTCAGTAGGACATAACTGCATAAATCTTCTTCTCGGAGTCAAGTCAAACATCTGATGCACTCACCTCTTATTTAGGCTGCTTATTACCATCTGTTGAGGTACCAAGATTCAGTTTCACAGCATCATCTTATTCCTGTCCAAGTATTTATTGCCAGATAATCGCAGGCTTGGGAAGTCAGCCTGCATGACAGAGTAATGCCTTTGTCCTCTTTCAGAAACACTGGAAGGAAAATCCAGAGCATTTCTCAGAACAGGAACATTCCCTTCCCTGAAAAGGGCAAGGGAAGCGTGAGCTGTGTGTCACTACGTGGCAATGAGACATTTGGGTCCTGGCAGGGAGGGAGCCAAAGCAGCCGGTGTAACACAGAGAGGGTGGCTCCAGCAGGACCTCCCCACCCCAGACAGACAGAGAGAGCAGAATGCACACACAAATTCCCTGTGTCCTCAGATTCCCTAAGGGAACGTGGCAAAGGAGCTGGTTTTGGTATTTTATACAGCCCAGGGGATCCTCACACCGGGCACAACCTGGAGAGCATTTGGGCACAGCCTGTGCCAGTGCCCATCTCCTGCCTGGTGGGGCCAGGCTTGGAAAGAAAGCTCCACATTCCTTTCTTTTCCACTCTGTACATGGGAGCAGCACTGAGGTGATGATACAGTTTAAAAAATAAAATAACGAAATAAATCAGGCTGAGGAATGTGTCCTAATTCAGGACCCAGACCACAGAAATGTTACAGAAAGGCAGGAGAGCAAACACGACAGCTAAGATTTCAACAGGAGGGTATCTCAGAATGGCTCAGGGCATGGAACTGGCCAGAAAACAGGAAAAGCATTTATTTACAAGGCATGAAGACACATGTTATACCTGTGTCCACTCTAATATATAACAAATATTCAAATGCACATTGTTGAAACAAATTGAGTACAGACAGCTACTTCTTTTTATAAAACATATGGGAATGATCATGATGGAATTACTCTTTTCAGAAAGAAGTCTTGAGGAACTTCCAGTTGTAGTCCAATAAAATAATTGCTTGGAGAGGAAAAAAACAAAACAACAAACCCAACTTTTTTTTTCTAGTAAGAAAGTTTCAAATTCTACATTTTTTGCTCCCTTAATTCTTACACAATGGCTTCACTGAAATCTGCTGCATAAAGAAGCTTTCTTAAGTGAGTGAAAAATGATAATAAAAAAACTAGAAACATAATTTAAGCTTCACAAAGAAATAGATTTGTCTTGAGATGGTAAATTAGAAATTTGTCTTGAGAAATAACTTGCATATGATTTTTTTTTTCCTCATCAGCATTGCAGTTGCTGCAAGGGTTGTGTGACATATCACAGGTGAGCTGGTTCAATGCCTGGAACCTTTAACTGTTTCACAAAAAGAGCTAACAGAGGAAATGAGTGCACCTGCCCCTGAGGGGAGAGAGGACAAGGATGATGGAAATAGAGAGGAAGAAGGATTCCACCCCCCAAGGCTGAGAATCTGTTAAAATCTCATATAGCTTCCAGGAGCCAATTCACACAATTGTTATATCAGGACAATAAATCAGAGAAAGGCTGAATGAATGGATGAACAGTTAAAAAAGAACCACACTGAGAACAAACCAGTAACCCCATCTAGGTGTTGAAAGATGTTGGGATTTGTATTTTAAATCTTTGAAATGACCATCTTGCCCTGACCATGGGAAGATAAGCACCCTTATCTCCATCTCCCCATCTTTTGTCCCCTCTCAGCTGCAGAGCTGACCTTGGTCATTTTCCACAGCCTCTCCTAAAAGCTCCTGACACCGGCACCTGATCCTCACCTCAGGCTGTCTCTTGCCTTTACAGTAGTCCCACCTCCTTCTCCATAGGCAGGAATTGTTAGCATCACATCATGCAGTTCACTGGACATCTCCATCATTATTCCAAGCAGCATTTTATGACATTTTAGTGGTTTTGCTTTGGGCCATTTCAGTCCTTTAACCTAAGGCTATCAGCAAATCCAACAGCAGACTCTGTATTCTGGTTTATACCCACACACAGATTTCTCCCTCACATGGAAAATAGTGGTGTTTATGTGAAAAAAATGCCAAGTGAGCTTAAACCCACCAGCTTTAGCTTCCCTTCTGAGGCTGCAGCACTGTAGAACTCTCAGCATGGTGTGTGCAGCAGTCAGCAGCTCTTGCTGTTGAATTGTCCTTTCCCCAGCCACTGGCAGTGGGGAGGGAGCATTGGCACCTCTGAGCCACAGCTGGGCAGGCACAGGAATGAAGTTTATGTCCCTCCTGAAGTAACAGCTACTTTAGGGTGAAATCTCCTCAGAACTCAGGAAAGTCACCTTAAAACCTGTCTACAATCCTATCCAGGAAAATAATGAAAAAGTAGCAAGAGGCAAGCCAGCTGAAAAGTGAGAATAAGGATTAAAAACTTGCAAAAGGTTAAGATGTGAGCACTGAATAAAAAACCTTCTGAAGCAGGCAGTAGGTAACATAACTTTTGTTAAGATGGACTACACAGTAAACCTGTCATAAAAGCCTTCTGAAAACCTCACAAACAACTATATTTTAAAAAATCTAATAAGAAACACTGAACACGAGCCCAATCCAGTATAACTAAACACTATTTCTTGTTGATGTAAGCTCTGTAGCCAGCTGAGTGTGGTGCTCAGTTAAATCTCTGGCACTTAGCAGCAGTGAGAGAAGTACACAATGCAATCTTGGAAGGCAGGCAAAGACAGATGGAAAGGGACAATAAATGAGCCAGTGACTAGACAGACAGAAAATCTCACCCAGCATTTTATCTTCCATCTGCTTCTCCTTATAGCTGTACCTTTACAAACCCAGATCTCCCTTCCTGACACTGGAAATGGCACAAACAGTGTTTATGACAGGGGGAATGTGTTTAAACACACAAAAAAACCAAAACAACAAAATGAAAATCTGAAGGTAAGCATTTGAGAGCAGACACTCTTGAGAAAGATTTCTCTAAAATAAAACATTCTTCTGTTCTCTTTGTTTTCCCATATCATTCTTTAATCTGCCCCTTAAAGGGAGGTCTGAAGAACATTGAGAGATAAGCAGAGAAGAGATGAAAGAAGGGAAGATGCAGCTTTGAAGCAGTAAAATGTGTTTCTTTTTGTCCCACTCTCCAGCATCCCCTGCAGCAGTAGCAGGGAGCAGTAGGGAATGTGCTGGGGAGGGAGCCTGGCTGCAAGTCTCACCTCCAAACTCCATTTTTGCACTGCACAGAGCACAGGCTTTATCATCCTCACATCAGGGCTGTTGATGTCTGACACACATTTATGTATATTATGTTACCTTGAAACCCTGTAAATCATCTTTCCTTTAAACTTAAATTGCTCCTGAGGGGCAGAAGGGAGGACAAAACACCCCAAGTAGTTAAAAGCTTGGTAGTGAATGAGTTTCCAGGCTCAATAGGCTGCAAGAGTCAGTGAAATTCTGTTGCATGTTTTCTATGTAGCACATCACCACAGATATTGCAAAGATACAGAGAGTAAATATTTTCTTCTGTTGTCGAATGTACAGGGATAGCATGAGAGCAAAACTTTATCTTCCTCTGCATAGCAAGAAACACTTTGCTGCCTAAGATAAAGTTAGTTCTTCAGGAGATGAGTGATAGACAAAGCATCCTTAGTGCTGAAAGAACATTTATAATGCAGCCCTGGATTGCTTCTAGAGAACCAAAGAGCCCCAAAATGCTGCACCTCAGGAGCTCTGCCTATCCATCTGCATCACCCTGCACCTACTGTAGCTCTCACCTTCCACCCCCATTTACCAGACTCAAGGAGAGTATGAGAAAACCTTTTCCAATAGGATTAGGCAATTTGGAATCAATGGGTTTTATTGATGCAAAGGACAGAGTGATTGCTGGTAGCAAAAGAAAGCATACACCTCCACTCCAAGCTCCCACTAATTTCGATTTCTTACTTAAAAGCAGCCAAACACTTCTGAGCTGTCCCTGGTGAGCAGTTCCTAATGAGAATGGAGTTGGCATGGGGCTCTAAATCAGTGTAACAAAGGACACTATTCCCTGGCACTGACATAGAGGTTTTTTATGGCAAAACCATACTGATTTCCAGAGCATTCTGTACTCAAGCACTTCAGACTTTGCAAGAATTGCAGCACTGAATTTTATCAGTTATGTCAGTTTGATTGGGTTGTATTCCAGCTCCAGAGGTGCCAGCTATACAGTGATATTTTATTGCTTGTATTGCTGACAAAGACTGTATCATCTAGCTCTGGAAATGTACTTAGAGGGCTGTAAATAAAAAGGAAATTTTGCAGAACTAATATTGCAGGTTGTGAATGGCAAGGGGGCACATTTACAGTAGAACACTGATAGCACTTTCTGGCTATTTTAGCAATTGGATAATGATGGATGGAGCTGCAGCAACGTTGCCTTGGGTCTCAAGGGAGATCAGTGCATATCCTAGGGAGTGCCCCATTCAGTAACTATAAAATAAAGGCCTTTGATTTAATAGCGAAATTAAATACTGAAGACACTAATTCTGCTGAGCAGGAACTTTGCACAGAGCACACTGAAGCACCTCAAGAGCACAGGGATGCTGCTTCTGCATCTCCTGCCCACGGCCACCCTTGAGCACGCGGTTTGTTTGGCAGGATCCAAACCAGGGCCAAGCCAGCCAGGGTTTATTCAGCTGAGCTGGTGAGGAGCTCCCTGAGAGCCAGGGCTGCAGTGTTTGCATTTCTGTGCTGTGCTGAGCCTGATCCAGCCCTGTTCCAGGGGATGGAGGGGCTCTGCTGACCTCAGCTGGATCCAGCCCTTGCAGCAGTGAGGGGCAGGGCGGTGTTTGAGCGCTGAAGTTCTTGAACAACGTGGATCATTCACAGCTGAAGGCACACAGAAAAGACAGAGCTATTTTCCCTCCCTTTCAGGGCTCACATTACAGTCTGTGACAAAAAACCCCCACCAGGTTCTCCAAGCCATTGAGCAACGTTCCTTGCTTTCACATTCTTTTGTTCCTGGAAAAAAAATCAGACAAAAATACCAGCTACATCGTCTCAGTGTTCCACAGCTGCTTCAGACAAGGACAGCCTTATTTTTTCCAACACTTAGCACTTCAGAAGTGGATTGTGTTGAGAGATGAAAAGAGCCAACCATTTCATTTAGTGAATGACAAAATCCCAGTTAAAACCTGTTTCCATTTCAAGCTTGTCCCTGGAATCACACAAGGCCATGCATTGCCTTGATCGTGGACCAAGAGCAGCAGTTCTCTCCAGAGACTCAGCTGACAATGCCCCAAATATCCCCTCGTTTTAAATACCTTTAAACTTGTTAAATGCTGAATACTTTAAAAGCAGTTTCAATTGATTTCCCACCACCAAGACATGTGTCTAAAATTGTTACTGTTTCTAAAACAGGCATGATACAAGTAGGACTGATTCCTTTTGTGACTGCAGTTTTCTGATCTGGTGTTTTGTCACACCAGTTCTGTGATTAAATACTTCAGTTCTGAGCAGGAGCTCTGACTGAGAGATCATCAAGCACTGGAAGTGCCCAGGGGCCAAGGGGCTGTGTATGAAAACAGGATTTTCCATGTCCTCAGCATTTTTTTTTCTATTCGTAAGTCCCTCCATAATATAACATGAGAAATGTAAGTCACACTGCATTCTTTTTCCCTTCCAACAGCCAAAATTTCCCTTTATGCAGAAGACTGCCTACATTTGGTGACAAGGCTGTAACCAAAGCTTGCCACATCAGGAGCCAGATTTGAAATAAAGGGGAATTCCATGGCTATAAGAGCATATTTTATTTGGGGCTTTGGTTTTCTTGCTACCTTTTTTTTTTTTTTTCTTTTTAACATAAGACAACATCATCACGGGAAAGACATATCCTGGAAGATTGTTTCAAAAGAGTGAGGGTGACAGGCTACCCATGGAAACAATCTACTGGAGGTATTTCCTAGAGATCTTATCACTGTCATAACAAAATTTCAATGTGTGAGGCAGATAAATATGGATGGCAACTGAGCTGCAAATTGACCTTGTAGGCTTGGGATAGATTTAGTCACTGCTGCCAAAAAAATTTTCAGGTACATCAGAGATTTGTGCCCAGGGGTCCTCTTCTTACCCAACTAACTTGTAATCACAACTGTCAGCTTCAGAACATTTCTGTGACCCTGTGGAGTGTAATGTGACTCCACCATCTGAATGTGCAATTCGTCAGACAACTGCAGCATGCTCAGTGGGAGCAGACTGTGAGACAACAGTGATGGATAAAAGAGGAGGAGAGGACAGGTTCAGGGGTCCCTGCAGTGGTTTTGCAGGTTTGGGGATAGGAGTGCAGGCATTAAGTGCTGATGTGCCTCTCACACACCTCCCAGGAGATCATTTGGGTGCTGTGAGCACTTCAGCAGTAACAGGACCTGACACCTCTCTCTTCCAGTATCAGGGTATAACAATGATTGGCCTGCACTTTAATAAGCCTTGCCATTCCTTGTTTATCAAGGACATCATGCTTGGAAAGAACACCCTGCCTGATTATAATCTGGCAGTGAGAGGTGTGAGCAGCCCTCCTACAGCACTTTACCCATTACCCACAGCACCTCTCAGCCCACACCAATCACTCCTGTGGGAATCATTCTAATGTATAAAGGGGTTTGGACACTACTAACTTGTGTCTGGTACAAGCAGGGTTGATTTATTAGCCCTCTCCCACTTATACTTGTTTTAACCTCCAGCAGTCCAAAAGGAATCTATTGATCTAGTTAAGGGCTCTATGTAAAACTGAACCCTTGGCAGGCTCTCACTGACTTATCAGTTACACCTTTTTCTTTTTTTTTTTTTTTTGGTTGTTATTTAGGTCTAATTTTACTTCCCCTGTCCATTTTGCCCCATAATTTCTTCTTGCTGAGGTGGGCACTTACAGAGAAAGGCAGTGCTGCAATTGAGAGAATCAATATTTCCATTGCAGGGTACTTACAGTGCCTCATTCTCTTTGCATCCTGTGCCCTTCATATGTCAGGGATAGGGATCAATTATGAAGATCTGTCGGGTTTGTTATTACATGAGAACATTTATTCTGTTAAGAGGATAAAGCAAAGTCAGCAAGCCAAGAACATTTCATCCACACTTTCCAAGCCTACGGTTACAGCCTGTTAGAGAGACAAGAATATTTCCTCTATTCTGAGCTCACAGAACAATTCTCTTCAGCCTGACTGGTGAAGAAATGTAATTGAGAATCACAACACAGAGCTTGAAAATATCTGGAAATTTTTTCTAATGGTGTTTTTGCCTAAAGGCTTTCCCCCAAAGCCTCTCCTACATCACAAAAGGAGTCAATTAGGACAGCACTTATCAGACCTTTCTTTGGACTGGACCAAGAGCTTTACTTCATTTTCCATGGCTGGCCCAGGCCAGGCTCTCTGGGAATTTCCAGCAGGGCATGTAGGTGTGCTCCTCCTGCCCCTTTAAGACAGTGTGAACTCAAATGTGCCAAAGCTAGCAGGTGTCCAAGTACACTGCAACAGATAGAAAGAAAAGCAGCAAGTGTGAGCAGAACGTGGCTCCCAGATCTCCAGGAGCTTGTTATTAGGGGGATTAGCTGGACACCTCTAATTGCATGGCCTGGACACATTGAACTTGCAAACACATTCAGCTGCTGACTAACAAAACTCTTGTTCCACACGTGTACACCTGATCCAGGCAAGGGCAAGGTTGGAGACAGGCTTTGTTCCTTAAGGTTTTATGGTTTTGCTTTTCTTTACAAGATAAAAGGCAGAGACAAGAGCAGAATTTCTTACAGTGATTTTCAACTAATGCTTTGAAGATGAATTCTGAATATTTAAACTTTTCCTCTCAGTGGGAATTCTGATATTTGTAGCCACTGCCAAGGAAGGATCTTTTGCTATTAAAGTGGTCGAAAATGAAAGTGAACACACTGCAGGGTCTGGGAGGGATGCCAGAGCTGCACGTTCCCTGCATAGCTAAGAACAGGGTACAGAGCAAGTGCTGCATGGTGAGATGTTATCTACCCTCAGCAAACATCCCAGCCTCATTTGGGAAGGCCCACATTGAGGGGGAAATGGCTTTTTATTCTGCACTTCCAATCAGCAGTGATTTAGGGAGCTAATTAGTGCCAGTATTGGAGGTCCAGATCCTAAATAAGCTGGAGTGCCTGTTTGCCCTTGCAGCTCCTGCAGTGTCCCTCAGGATGTGAGCCCTGAGTGCTGTGAGAGGAGCTGCCCTGCAGTGGAGCCTTCCCTGCTGTCCAGGGAGAGGAAACCAGCACCTGGGGATCAGCTCACTCCTGTGCTCAGCCCTTGCAGGCAGCAGGAATAGACACAGCTTTGAGGACAGGAAGAGGAATCTGACTCCAGGTACCAAACCCAGAAAGGTTTAAGTTATTTCAAAGCCCTATATTGGATATCACTCAGCATTTAAAGTCCTGTTTCCATTGAAATGCATTAGGTGCTAAGGATCTGCTTGGAGTTATATATAATACCCCCACCACCCTTACATTAGCTCCTGAGCTAAAGAATGACACTGAAAATAGGCTTTTCTCTGTCATTCTGCTTTGTGGGGCTCAAGGCACAAAATATCATCTCAGACCACAGAGAGCCAATCCTTCTAGCTCAGCTTGCTCCTGGCTAGACCTACACACTGGTCTGTGCTATTTCCAGGGCCAGATTTCCTTCTCAGGACAAATTTAAACTCCACATAATGCAGCAAAGATTTTCCTAAAGATTTTCCAATATGATATAGTGGTCAGAATGCATTTTAAAGTTGAACTCCTCTTGTTCCTTGTTTTTCTCTCATATGCCTCACATACGGTTTTCTTTTCAAATGTGAACAGTCTTTAAATTTGTATTTGCATATATGAACCCAGGGTTTGCATCCTACTCTGACTGTGACCCTGTGACACTCGTGGGGCTGTGCCTGTGCTGAGCTGCTGTGTTACACAAGCAAGGACAAGCAAACAATTTAGGGAAACAATTTAGGAGGAAAGAAATGCAATTCTAAATCTTTTATGCTTATCTACGTTTGTAATTCCAGTCATGGATCCTATCTGTTTGTAAATTCCAAAGCAAAACACCTCTGAACTTGCTAAGTCAGTGTGGATATGCTCATCTTTTCCTTGCTACATAAAATTAGACACATACCAGGCAACAGTGGACTGATTAAGAGTCTCTCCAGCTAAATAAAAGAAGATGGGTCTTGTTATCAACTTGGCTGCTGACTCTTGGCAGAGGCAGGAGTGTAAGGAGCATTGAGATGCTTATGAGATTCCTACCCTCTATTATGAGAAATTTCAGTGGTGGTTTTATGCTGAAAAGTGACTCTGAATAAATAGCATTGTGAAGTTCCAAATTTATTTTCTCTCAAAGTCTTGCATAATAAATTTGCCCACTTTACAGGAAAAGATGCATTTTCTCTTGCTGACACCCCTGCAAACTCTGAAAGTCACAGCTGTGTTCTCTTTTTATTGTTGCTCTCCTGAAGTAGTGTCTTAGTTAAAACTCTATTGTTAATGTAACAGAAAAAAAATTCAATACCTTCAGAAAGGAGTCCCTTAAAAGGCATTGAATATAAAACACCAAAGCATCCTAAGATTACTATAAATTTATATCCATATCTAAGAAGGGAGGGATACAAATCACTCTGGGATTTGAATTCTCTGAATCATAAAGATTCATCATAAAAATCTAGTTATGAGGATCGTTAAAAAAATGAGCTTCAGAGCATGAAATGTTACAGACATTTGCAGTCTTTTAGAAAAACAGTCTCATTCAAGATCAGATTTTAAATCATCCTCTCTAAGTTGTCTGAATGCCAGCATCTCACAGGCAGGTCAAGTAGATGTGAAGAAATGTTGGCAAATGTGTTTCAAAAGTTGCTGTAACACACCCAGCACTGGCATGTCCTGGTGGTCTCTTTGCAGAGGGGATTAGGGTCACTCTTTGATAGACCTTTCATTTTTAAAGATGCAGATAAATACCCAATGACACTTTTGAAAAACTTCATTATCTCACTCTTGTCAAAGTCCTTTAAAACCCAGAAGCATCTCAGCTGTTGTGAAAGTTCCAGGAGTTACTGAGCATGGCAAATGCCCAAATGACTTTAAAAGTCAAATCAGCAGTGCCTGTAAGTGGCTGGCAAGAGAACATGAAGAACAGACCCCTGACAGATTTAAAGCAACAGATAAATGGATCACACAGTGCAATGGGATATTTTGCACTGCTCTGATTCTGCTCCTTTTATTAGGATAGATCACATTATATGATCAAAGCTGACTGCAGGATACAGCTGTGAAATCAGGATGAGACAAAAATCAGGCCCAACATAAATATGTAAAAGCCATAGTAACATTTGTTTGTAAACCTGCTGGGATGTCCTGATCCACCTTTTGCTGGGCATTTCAGGGTTTTGAATAAGGCATGAGGAGCAGAGTTTTGTGCTGGCTTTCACCAGCATCTTCCCAGCCAAACCTGTTCCTGTTGGGAGTAGGATGAAAGGACCTGTGAGAGGACAGACTGAGTGTTGACTTTCCCTGGATCACTTCAGGACTCTCAATTTGAGTTCCCTGGATCTCAACCAGCACCTAAAGGGCAGTGCCATGGATGTAGGGCATGGTTTGGGGAAAGTGCATTTGCCTGCTGATCTGGGTTCTAGACTTTCAGGAGCTTCAGAGAACTTTTCTGAACAGCTAATGTGAGATTGGAGAGGATTAAAAAATCTATTAATTTATTAATTTCTAACAGATCACATTCCAATTTGTTCATGCTATTCTACAGCAATGTTGAACTTACACTGCCATGTATTTTATTTTTATTGGTCCATTGCTAAACCAAATATTTTAAACTCCCTGAGAAACTTTTGGCCACAGGAGAACTGAGATTAGATCAGAATGTCCATACGACATCAGGGGCATCTTTATAGGAGTACAAATAGAGATGTGGAGACAAATATCCCTTTGCTCCCCCCATTCCCTTTGTATGGATATGAATATTCCAGGTTCTCAGTAAAACCTTTGGATAAATCAAGGGATTGCAAAATGCATTTCTCCATGGATGCAGGGCCACTGCTTCTCAGGGTCAGCTCTGGCCCTGTCCCTTTGGAACGTGCATTGGTTGTTCAATTTTACAGGAGAATCTTCTCCATAGATTCTGAAGCAACACTAGAGGGCAATAATGCACGAGATATTCAGGATTTCTGAGCCTGAGAGTATCTGACTTGGGTGGTCTGCATTTGTTAATTAATTCTTTCCTTCATGGGTTTACTTTAATTTAGGAAGCACTTGTTCTGGAGTAGGAAAAGAAGAAGTAAAAGCTTCACAGAAACCCAAAAATTAACAATCATTTGCTTTCACAGTGTTGTGGTATTCTTAAAAGAAAGTGAGGAAACATTTTGTGAAGGAGATCTGCATACAGGGCAGGGGTGTCTCTTCCAAACAAAATATTAAAGGACATTTAAAATCCTGGAATTTGTTTTGAATTTTGCTGAATCACTGACTGAAAAAAAAAAAAATCTCTTGAAAAGGACAGAAGAGGGAAAAGGCTACACAGAAAAAAAAAAAAAAA